>OX375869.1:54590548-54754580 GCA_947359475.1 Heligmosomoides polygyrus bakeri | reverse complement strand
TTACCGGCCGGTAACGGTATATCGATTATCGTATCTGTATCTTTCTGTATCACTTACTACGCAGACTGATATGGTGAGGCCGCTGTGAGATGATACCGACGGTATCGTTGATGAATCTCGCTCCAGGTGAGTGGTTTTGCGGTATGAAGTCATCCAGAATCACCAAAACCATCATCACCGCCATCACCACTATGCGTAACATCGGCATCATCTCCACACGGTTCAGTGATAACATTGCTTGTGCTAATCAGTGCGCTCGTCCCCTCGGTTATCGGAAAACCCTCACAGACGAAAAGTATTTTTGCCAATTGATTCCCTCTGCTTCTAATGCTATAATGAACAAATGTTTTTTTCCTAGCGGGACCGCTACAGCAGTAAGGAAATGCTTAATCGTCGTCCACAGACAAAGAAAGGAACTTCACTTTCAAGCTACAATCAACAATGTAGTTCGACATTTGCTTTCCGATTGAAACTTTCCACCTGCTGAAGAACTTCCGTCGCCCAAAATACCCGCGTGTCTCCCAAACCGAAATCGCCAGTGAGGAAATCGATGAAATGCATCAATATTGGCCTCCCGATCGAAACTTCTTACCTGCCGTGAAGGGCTTCCGTCGACGATCATAATCACTTAAATCCCACTCTGATGGTTAAATCTTAAAGAAAATCGATAATATCGATCGATATTCATTGCCTCATCTCTCTGTGGCACTACCGTAACAACTCCCCTTTACTGCTACTCGTCCCCCTCAATGATCCCACTTAGCGGACGATGTCTTCGGCACGTCTTCTAAATCCCCTGACACGTGGAAGAAGTCTAGTATTTTCCGCTAATTTCGCGCTCTTAATTTGCGTCCCGTAGACCCAAAGGGCAGAAGTTTCGGATCGGTTTAACGACATTACAAAAATGGATAATTTGATCAATATCGATTGATGGTGTTCGATACTTCAAAAACGGAATTCAGATTCGTGTTCAGCGACCTCGATTGCCCTATGGCTGAAGTTTCGGACTGCCTGAACGATATCCGAGTGATCTAACCTAAGGCCTATATTGTACTCCCGCGGGAGCAACCGCAGGACGTCCGCGGGCGGAAGGTGCACAGCGGACGGTTGTTGTCGTCCCGGGACGGCGAGCGTAGCATTGGAGCGCGTTTCCCGCGCCCAACTCCATGAAACGACAGCCTCTCAGAAAATTTTGAACAAGTTACTTGCAAGCTGCATGCGGGTCATAGATTGCCTCAAACTAGTCATTTGTAAGTTGCTGCAAGCTAGCAGAAATGTCGCAAGTAAGTTACACGATAAGCCCTGCTAGTCATTCGTAAGTTGCTGCACGCTAGCAGAAAGGTCGCAAGTAAGTTACACGAAGACCCCTGCTAGTCATTCGTAAGCTGCTGCAAGCTAGCACGACATGTCGCATGTAAGTTACACGAAGGCCTCTGCTAGTGCTAGAAATAGGTGGCCCGCACTTGTAATGGTTCCGTGAACTTTTTTCAATACTCATGTTTTATTCACCTGAACAACTCGCACACTCAAAAAATAGTCTAGAACTATGGCGAACCTCGAGACTTACAGACTTAGG
Source organism: Heligmosomoides polygyrus bakeri (assembly GCA_947359475.1). NCBI lineage: Eukaryota > Metazoa > Nematoda > Chromadorea > Rhabditida > Heligmosomidae > Heligmosomoides > Heligmosomoides polygyrus. The sequence goes on along the minus strand of OX375869.1, from coordinate 54,753,004 downwards.
CCAAAATCTCAGCGTACAGATGATGATCTTGAGTTCTTCTGCTCCTATTTTTACTCCAATGATTCGAGATATCAAATACCTACATGAGCCTTCCCTGTAAGATCTACGATTTAAGGTCTAGAGAACCAATGATGTTAAAGGAAAGTGGTACTTGATTACAACTGGATCAGACACCTCGCCAAGGTCACAGCATTCAAATGATGTGTTCAAGGACAACGCCAACGACAATGATACGTTAATATACGGAATGTCTGGGTAGTTTATATGGAAGAGAAGAACTGAAAGGTCTTGGAGCTGGGATTTAAATGAAAATGCCTGCGTGATGCAGTGAATAATTTTTCAAAATTCGCATCGATTAGTGGATTTGGATAACCGGCGACGACTATTTGGGTCCAGAAGTGCTCTGTTTCCCGTCTCCACTTATCGTGTTGCCACAGCCTCGCTTTACTCAGTCTCGCTCTCCGAGCGTTGTTATTGAACTCGTCATTTGAATGCTGTTACCTCGGCGATATTCGCGACCCAGCTGTAATCAAACGCCCATTTTCCTTAAGGTCGCTGCTTCCCTAACGTAAAATTTCGATGTCGTCGTACCGTTAAATAAAGCATACTTTCGCCTACTCAGCGGTAAAACTCGAATTGGTCAATATTTCTTCACAACGGTTTGGGTCTAAAGACCTTCTTCAGGTCCAAAATAGCTATGCGGCGTATTTTAGACGTACATATATGATCAACAGAACCATTGATGTATGATAGACCTGGACTCCACGAGAAGGAAGAGGGGATGGGGCCACGGACTTCCCACCGTAGGTGGTTCAGAATCCCTGCATTTCATTTACGGCTGAACCACCCTATGGCTGAACCACCCTATAGAAAGCCCTTGGCACTTCCCCTCGTTTTTCGTGTGGAGTCCTGGTATGTAACACAACAGCAGCTCTGATCAATCGTATATCTATAAAATATGCAAATATGGTTATTTTAGACCTGAAGAAGAAGCTATGAATGAGCTATGAATGAACTGCTGCTAAGAGATAAAACTAAAGGCTCAAAGGCAATAAACTGAATCGAAAAGCCGTTTAGGGCTTTTTTGACTGCACAAGAAAACGCTGCACACAACAAATAGGTAACTCAAAATAACTCCAACTACACTACTGTGAACAGTAAGTCATATAGTACTCAATCTGATATTAAGGAACGAACCGAGATGAAGTAGCGTCAAGACCATACAGCCTTCAACTATGCAAACAATGAATTGCACCAACCACTGGGTTGATTAAGTTTTAATGTCTTACACGAAGTTGTCTCGTAAACTAGTTTGCTTCTGGTTATGCCGCTGCCAGTGAGTCAGAGTGGAGTGCCCCCCGTGAGGATATAGGATAGGATACCCGTTATATTACTATAGCTCAGGCTAACAAGTAAATCACAATCATTAACTGTTTTGAAACGATTTTCACCGATCACCCCTTTCGGGAAGTCTAGAAAGATGGGTCCACAGATTCATCTCTGAAAAATCACTCAACAACAATGAAAACGGTAAGTAAATATACATAGACTCCCTTATATATAGTGGGACATAGATAAAAACTCCAGCTGGATATAATACAAACCTACTTTAGCCGCGCAAAACTGCCAAAGTGAAACAAAAACGAGGTAGACTTCCTCCCTGGACTTGGATCCCCTTCTTTTTGGGAAAAGGCTGTAAGATACTTTCTACCAATTAGGAAATGGAGAGATGAGGGAGGAAACAAGGAAGATGACAGAAAGAATGGCAAGACTGTCCGGTAGAGCAGCTCCGATTTCGAAACATACCGTACGACCGCGTGCGCGTGTGAGGACGCTACCGAACGACCGCGTGCGCGCGTGATGACGCAACTCACTGCAATGCAAGCTTGCACGAAAGCTTCTTGCAAGCTTGCAATACAGTTAGTTGCGTGCAAGTTTAAAATTCCTGGGTGCAAGCTCGCAAGTTAGTTAACCGCGAGCGATAAGTCGCAAGTAACTTGTTTTCGAGGTCTAAAGGCGCAAGTAACTTGTTTTGGAGCTCATAAGGCGCAAGTAACTTGTTCAAAATTTTCTGAGCTACCGCGGTACACTGCATGCACCGCGGATGGCTGCAGTCCCGCGGGCGGGAAGTATAACACCCCTCTCGTCGTCTGTCGGCAGCGATCCGCGGACGGCGGGCGTGGCGGGCCGCGACGAGTGGCCCGGCGCGGGGTCCCGGCGCGATTTCCGCCCATCCGCGGATGCTCCCGCGGGAGTATAAAATAGGCCTAAGTGAGATACGCCGCATCATCCACAGCGAGGGCGGTCGAGTGGTCTAACCTAAGTTAGATGCGCCGCATCATCTACAGCGGGGGCGGTCGAGTGATCTAACCTAAGTGAGATACCCCGCATCATCTACTGCGCAGGCAAAATTTGCTATTGAACGTGGGATGTTGCTGCAGCAGTGGAAGCGCAGCCCTTTACTGTTTAACACAACAGCACTTGCCAATCGAGGGAGGGGGGACAGTAGGGAGGATCAGCAAGGGGATCCATTACCAGCAAGAGAGACCGGATTTAGAAGATGTGACACCGATGTATAGACGTTGCGCAATGGGCGTTCGCTCGCCTCCTCGTGCCGTGAGCGTGGGAGGGCTACTTAACTGGGGTGGAATAGTAAGGAAGATCCCGAAAGGGGACGAATCTACCTGGAAGAAGGGACTTGGAGGCGGGACCAGGACGGGGAACCAGGACGGGGAACCAACAAGAGAGCAGTAAGGGAATTCATACTGGAACAAGGAATCTGCCATATGCATAGCCTCTTAATGCTCGACGCAGCGGCGACTGCGCGCGCTTCCGAACTTCTGCATAGGGAGACGGGTCTTCTGAGCTTCTGGACCCAGAAGACAGGCCCACTGCGACGCGCAACAAGCGTCCTGATTCTGATACGTGTCACCAACGTCTGCCGTGAGCATGGGAGGACCACTAAAGGGGTGATGGAGAAGGGCAGTAAGGGGACCTCTAGGGTGCAACAGGAGAGCGACCAGGAAGGAAAGGAACAACCTGGAGGAGGAGCCAGGACGGGGAAACCAGCAAGAAGTAAACAGTAGGGGTCAATTGTGAAAACAAAGAAGTGGGCCAGGAGTTGGGACCAGGAAGGTGGAAGACTAAAGAGGGGGAGGGAAGTAAATAAAGGCGGACCAGCAGTTAGATCCAGTAAGAAGAAACGAGTAAGGGGAAACCTAGCTTCGGAAGTAATGTCAAGGATATCTGGAAACGCTAGCTGTTGAGCATGAGAACGGCTGCGGAGGAGCAACCTGAGGGACAGAAGTACAGCGCAGCACTATCCAATGACGTTATTGGCCGGTCAGGAAAGATTGTCTATGATGAAGGTACCGAAGTGGTGAAGGGCTTGATGCCGATAAAGTACACACCAGGTCTTAGATGTAAGCGAATTTTATGTTTTACAAAAACTACTTTCCATAGGTCAGTGATGCTGCAAAGCCGCGCTAAGCGCGCAAGTGCGAGACAGGCCGCTAGGCGTGTCGGTGCACTTGTATTCTATATTTCGACTCCGACGACATTCAATCAATATCCCACATCTACAGCTAATCGTTATTCTACAATCACCCGGCTACGAGGTAGAGCCGCAGATTCCACCCGCAACTCAGGGAGGACGACGACGGTTCCAGAGTGCATATATATTTACTCACGTAGATGATTTGTGTAATTGTTTAGTTGTTTGTATTGTAGTGTTTTGACTCGTTGCTCCCCATGTTTCTATCGTCTGCACACAACGCCCCTAGCTACCGACTGGGTAAGATTAGACCTCAAGTAAAGGCAAATTGTATGGCAGTTGCGTCATGGTTGACACGGAGGACTCTGGCAATTACGGTGGAGCTTAGAGCTTCTCTACGGTTGACTGTTGACAAAAAAAGAATTTTCTAATATTCTTGCGACTTCTTGGAACCACAAATTTTGTCGATGCCCCCTAGTGACAGAGGCTCTAACTTGCAGGAAATCACTAAACATGAGCCCAGTAAGACCTTTAATTAGTTTGTAGAACATAACCATGTCAGCCTTGCGTCTCCTCTATTGGAGAGATTTTAATCCAAAATTTGAGTTTCTGGACTCACTTCTAGGAATAGCCTCATAAAGGTATCCCAAGGCACGAATGAAGACCTTCCGCGTAAAGCTGTTTTGTACGCTTTCGAGTTTCAAAATCAACTTCTTTTTGTACGGATTGAATATTTCTGTGCCGTATTCCAGGATGGGCCGTACAAATGATTTATAGGCTTGCAATAAGACGGACGTGTTGCGCGTGCACATTGCCCTAAATATATTATGTGTAACTCTAGTTGCCTTGGCTGCGACCTGTTGACAGCGAGTGTCAAAGCTTAGGTTTTCATCAACGGTAAAACCTAAATCCCTAATGTGATTTACGCTCTCCAAAGGCACGTTGGTATATATATTGAAAAGCACCGGTGATAGTACCCCTCCCTGTGGCACTCCACTGGGAGCTGATCTCAGGGAAGAAAATGATGACCCCAAACTAACGCAAAAAGTTCGATCCTGAAGAAATGCTTTGATCCATTTAACAATTCTAAAGTGGACTCCAATAGAGACCAGTTTAGAAATTAGTTTGCCATGATCGACTCAATCGAAAGCTTTTGCAAAATCCACATAAATGACGTCAACAGCGGTACCACAATCCAATTGCCACGTCCAATCATTGAGACACTGAAGCATTGTTGTAATCGTTGATTTCCCTTCTTGGAACCCATGCTGGCAATCGGGGATAATTTTATTCGCTTTCATGTGCTCCACTAACCTTTTCTTCATAAGTTTTTCAAATGTCCTCGCTAACACGGACGTTACTATACTATACTATACTATACTTATAGTCCTGTACTGCTCCGGTGAGCTGGAAGGTTCCCTCTTTGGAATAGGTGTAATGTAGGACATTTTCCACCTATTAGGGACCTCCGCTAGCATAAAGCTCAAATTAAATAAAAACTCCAGCTATCTCGCAATCACATGAGCTATCTTCTTAAAAAAGATGAGTGGTATGTGATCCGGAGTTATTGAGGTGGATGCAGGCCATTTCGAAAGTATTTCATAAATTTCTTCGCTACTACACCAAAAGGAATCGTTCATTGTTGGGAAAACAACATCAGCACAAAGGCTTGTCGTACCATTAGATTCAATGAATGCTTTCTCAAAGTCCAACTTTCTGAGTATTGGTCCTTGCTACCTCTCCATGATCACCAATAAGAGTTCTGATTCCTCCTTTGAATTGAAGCTTGGTGCTGAGATATTTAAATATATCTATATCTTTGCCTATTCCCAACTTCTACAATTTTCCTTTCGACGGAACTATAGTATTTTCTCAGCTTTTTTTTCGAATCTCTCATTCAATGTCTTAAATTTTTCCATGAGGCTGTGTTGGTTGGCCTCGCTGCAGGCATTAGCTGCCATTCATGCATCAGACTTCCTCCTGAACATGGATCGTAGATAGCCCGGTAGTGGCTTCCTGTAGGAGGACACCCGTAATTGGGGAACAAACAGGGCAATGCTATCGTTTAATATGCTTAGAAACATTTCGTATTTATCGTTCACACTATCAACTGAATTCAATGATCCGTACCAGTCTACACCACTTAAATAGGAACATATTTCGTCGAAATTCGCCCATTTGTAATCTCGTATGAAGACCTCGCTATCCGCAGGAGTAATAGTGCAGTTTAATGTGAAACGAACTACAGCGTGATCGCTTGTGCCAAGCGGGAGCTCGACCACAGTGTGATAAACAAAATTTGGTTCGTTTGATAAGACCAAGTCTAAGACGTTGGAAGCAAGTGTTGGATTGCAAACCGTTTGCGTCAAACCATGTATTTTGCAAAAACTTACAAAATCTTTGGAAACAGCGGTATTCTCACTTTCTCGCCAGTTGAAATCACTAAAATTGAAATCAATGCAGACAATGCAAGTAGAGTTACATGAGAGCAGATCACTTAAGGCACTAATTAGCTGTTTGGTCTTGATCACATTGCAACCCGGGGCTCGATATACAACAACGATTCGAAGTCTTCGTCTATTCAGAAACATATCTGAGCAAATGATTACATAACTGTTTTCTACAGCTTCCTGAAATACGACATGAGAGCAAAATGTTTTACAAAGGAGCAGAGCTACACCACCCCCCCCCCCCTTTTGTTGTTGCGGTCGCACCTAAGAACATCGTACTTATCAAGCCATTCTCCCAGCAAAGAGCTACTGTCTATTTTCGATGTTAACCAGGTTTCTGTTAATGCAAGAATTTTAATATCGTAGCTACCCAGCAAAAATCGAAGACTGTCAATGTTTTTTGAAATGGATCTAATATTATTTAAGACACATGTTGGATATGATTCTGAGTCGCATGATTTCCGGTGAGGACAATTCAGTTTTTCGACGTCGAACTGTCAACATGCCTTTGATACGAATTAACAGTGTCGTCAGAACAAGTTTGAGAAATTGAGGTATTGACACCTGATAGACGTTCATTCCTTCTACGCTCCCTCACTTCTTTTGTTAGTGAGGGCCGAATGAAGACCCCTTTGTGAGTGAAAAAGCGCAGCTGAGACTTGCGCCTCATGGTCTCCCTCTGAAAGCGACTTGTGGGCAAAATAACCTTAAGAATGCGGGGCCACGAGTATCGGGCCTTCCCATCCTATAGACAGTTTTTGGGAAGCACTCTATACCTAGGAAATCTAGGAGAGTATTCAGACAGTTATAATCATGATTCATTCTCTTATAAGCACTATTTGAACGACTCTCAGGAATTCCTGATACAATTATAGAACGCTTAAGATCAGGGTCCTCTTTCGCAGAGTCAACAGACTGAGCAACTGGTGTGGAAACAACAGCGGCAACACATCCAGAGCTATCAACGTTCTCAATATTGTCATTGTTAGCAGACCGAAGCAGAAGTTGATCAATTTTGATTTTGAGAAGAGAATTTTCTTCCCTCAGTTTACGATTTTCCTCCATCATTGCATCATTCCTCTTATGGATCTCGACCAGCTCGCGTCTCGTTTCCACTAGCACTTCGACGATAAATCGCATGTAGGGGGGGGGGGGCATTTCGTGATTGTCCAATAGTTGATCGAGTGGACCCATGCCGTGACCATCAGTTTGCCCTCAGCTAGCCGGCGTTAACGAAACGCGAGATCGCTTCGCTGGAACAGAAGACGCACGAGGGGAATCATCGTTTGTTATAGTAAAGGCAGTTCTGCCAAGCGGATGGATAGTCGGTATGACGGCAAGACGGTATGACAGCAAGTGCTACGACCTATCGATCCGCAACTGAACCGTGAACAATTTACCGTTGACGCTGGCGATGAGATGACCACTCATTAACAGTTTACTCCCCGCCACAAGGAGTAGCCGCTTGTGGATGACGACTGACCACAGTTAGACAAAGAATAAAGCAACTGGCAAGCCACTGGAGGCATAATAGGCGGCAACGATAGTGTTCGTGAACGAGCCACAGCAACACCGATGCCAGCATCGAGGACGCGCAGTACGGAGCTCAGTGGATGAGAGGATCGTCTCCGGTACCAACACCGGACAGAGGTAATCGCAGCCCCTGGCGGGAAGCATCGTCTCGTGAGCACGCGCCCCGTCCACGATTCTCTGGTTTTGCAGGGGTTCCACTGGGAGGTCGGATTGCTAGACACGTAGTTTTTATACATAGCTCGGTAGTGTGTGTTTAGAACCAATAAATCTGTATGGTAGATCTGTGTCTGCAGAAGATTCGAGAAGAATGGTGAAGCTATGATAAATTCATTGTCCGCATTAGTATGACGAGAAGGGAAAGGGCGCAGAGACTAGCGTAGAAGAGGCGTAGCGTTGCAGAGCACACAGAGAGCTAAACTAGATCGCAATGCGACCCGGTAGGGTCGGCAGTGTACAGTAAGACCTCTCCAATTCTGCCACAAACGGGCATCGGGCTTGGGCCACCGTTCACCGATGGCGGTGAACTCGATCCCGGGCACGCCACTGTACCTTGAAGCCTTTACTCCTGTTGAGATTTCTTTAATCTGCTGGCCACAAGTGGAGTGGATATAGCAAGGCTCTGTATGCTAAGGGTGACTCACCAATGTTGACGGCAGTCTCCAGCTTATCCCCTGTGAGCACCCAGACGCGAATCCCTGCAGTGATCATTCGTGCGACGGTCTCGGGGACTTTCTTCTGCAGTCTGTCTTCAATCGCTGACACTCCGATCAAAATGAGTTCCTGAACACCGAAAACTCGATGACAGTCTCATTTCACTCGCTCTTTGTTAGCACTATTGCTGGCTATGTAATGGGGATCAGGGGCGCGCACAACGATTTGACGGGCGTTTAGGATAAAATCTTGTTCAACGCGTGAATGGAATTTTTCAGAAATTTAACAGAATTTTTAACGAATTTTTTCTAAGTAGAGTTAACATCTCTCATCTATTTTCTTTTTGCAAAACAGTTTTGCTCACCTAGGCCTTGCGGGAGGGGGGGGGGGGGGAACTTCTGGTTGAGGTCTTCGCAACTAAACCCCGAGAATAGAACAAATCCAATCTTCCTCCACTCTCCTTTAGGCCTTCTTACTTTCATTAAGTAAAAAACCGGTTTTATTATATAGATTAGTGCAGCGGGATATGTTAGGACAGAATCTTCACTGCTCCTATGAAGCTCATCCACCCTCTATCGCATGTATGCGATTCATTCTCCGAAGTGCCCGCTCTCTACGTGGCGAAAAGCAGTCCCAATCGGAAGTGCTTAATTTGCAGAAACATAATTAAAATTAATCGGTATTGGACGGGAAGTCGACGCCGTTTACTGTCCGGTGGCAATAATACTCCTCTGAATTCACTAGTCACTCTCCCTTCCTCATCGGCACGCCTTCTGAATCCCTACGCACGTTGTACGACGTCTTCAGCACGTCTTCTAAATTCTGAGAATTCTGAGACACGTTGAACGACGTCTGTGACACGTCTTTCGAATCCTTACGCTCTGCACCTGATCCCCATTCATACCTTGACGCGTTGCCCGCTGAATATACCGTAATCTTGGACCGTCCGCCGTCAAGGTTATAAGTTCTCCAGCAATCGCCCATGGTTACGCTGAAAGAAAAACCGTATGGCATACGCCGGACTGTCGTTGGGATCTCTCGGCTTCAGTCTCCCTCCACGTGACTGACAACGTGACCCACGGATTAAGCGAATTACACACATTACCAGACGTTCAGCGGCCTAGGGGCTGCCAAACCTCTGGTTGGGGTCTTTGCAACCAAACCCCGAGAATAGAACAATTCCAATCTTCCTCCATTCTCCTTTAGGCCTTCTTACTTTCATTAAGTAAAAAACCGCTTGACTATATAGATCAGTACAGCGAGATATGGTAGGGCAGAATCTTCACTGCTCCTATGGAGCCTATTCACCCTCTATCGCATGTATGCGATTCATTCTCCGAAGTGCCCATTCTCTAGGTGGCGAAAAATAGATCACGAAAGTTCCAATCCGAAGTGCTTAATCTGCTGAAACATGATTAAAATTAATCGATATTGGTCGACAGGTCGACACCGTTTACTGCAAGACGGCAAAAATACTCCTCTGAATCCCATTGTCACTCTCCCTACCTCTTCCCCCTCCCCGCTTATACTTGCTTACCCTAAAACCCCTTACCCCTTCCTTACCTAGCAAAGAAACGGAGTGAGAGGTTGGGGGGGGGGGGTGGGCGGGCCAGGAGTGAGAGGCTAGAACGCTCGACCTACGTTTTGATCGCAACAAAGCATCCTGTAACAACACATTCCTGAGACTTCCTGTACAACGAAATTAACGATTGCATCTTCCCTTTTAGAATAGAACAATTTAGTCGACGTTGTCGACAACTGATCGTTTCTTTCCTTTCGAGTGTCGGTCGGAGTTCTGTGGGATGCTTATTCACAAGACACGAAGCCCTGGACAATTTCTGCAATCTGATTCTCCAAGTGTTCCAGACAGCCTAATGAATGCTGCTACTCGTTTTCCAATACACAGTCCTCGATTGTACGAATGGGATTGTGCGTCTTGTTCTTGCGGAAGCTATAACTACAACGTCCGGGGTTTACCTATACCTGTGGTACGCACTATATACAAGAACTGCTAAGGACCCTCTCAATTTCGTCGGCGAGCTCTGCTAGTCGGGCCCTTCTCCCGGTGGTGGCATTAATGGCTTCCAGGTACTTCTTGTGCCAAGCGGCGAACGACGATGAGTCGATTGTTCTCATGGCGAAACAAAGCGTTCGATAGCCTGAACAAGAGCTCGTCCAGACGTCGCTTTCGATCACAACTGCTTCTACCTCCAATGGCGAACTGTTGCAGGTGACCGGCCGTTCGCTTCAGCTCCTTCTGAGAAACGGTTTCAAGACGCTCAAAGATCTTCTGGTCCTGGAACCAAGTGTTTTGGCCAAGCGCTAATGCTGACGGAAGGCCTGCTCACCGCTCCTTTGGCGTAAAGCTTAAAGGCGCCTGACGGCTCCTTCACAATCACAGACATACGTTTTCGATCAGAGTCGAACTCGAGGATGGCTGCCAAATTATACTCCACTGTGGTTCCCAACTGAAATTCTTTTTCATTGTGGCGCCTGTGGCCGAGATTCCCCTCTTTCGACTCACCACATTCACCACGCATTTTCCGGGAGCACGCTTTCTGAATATGAAGCCAGCGTCAGCGGCGAAGTCCACGAGAGCGTGTTCGTCTAAAGCAGTCGTCAAGCACTATCTCTATCATCACAGATAAAATTGCGTTGTAATTCGGTGACGCTGCTCAGCAGCGATACCATCCCCCAGGCTCAACATCAACATATCTCCTCCCCTCCCTCGCCCCCGCCCCTCCAAGCCTGTTCTGACATGCGCCCCTTCAAGGTATGGTGCTGTGGACGCTTCTTTTGAAATTTTGTTTTGCATCGCAGCCGATTCACTCTACACTGGGTGCTCAGCACTCTGAACGATCTTCAGTGCCCGCTGTCTCGAAACTGTTCAGTCTAGGAATTCAAGATTGTCCTTGAAGCATTTTAAATGTGACATCTATCATCGCTATGTTGTAGGAACTTTATAAAAGCTTATCCACACGTAGTAACACGGGCGCCAATAGTGCATCTTGTATAATTGTTCCAACTACATATCACCTCTCCCCCTACACTTTCGAACTAGAATTGGCTAACTAGAAAATCTCGAAACGGTAGGAAGTGGTCCCTTGTGTCGTTTTCCGGAATTTCCCCTGCTTACGATGGCGGAGTCTCCTTTCTCAAAGCTATGCAGATGCCTTATGCTTTGGAACGGAGGAGTCTGCTTCCCTGCCCTTCGTCCTACTGAATGTTTAGGCCCGCGCAATTGCAGGCTCCACTGCAGGGATGTGTGGATTCATTCGTTATCCGTCATCCATTTCCGGCGAATTTCGGCCGATGCACTTTGCTGTGTGCTTTGCGAGCTCACACAGCGAGTTTTGAGGACACAGGGTACGGAAGACTTGGTTTGTGTGGGTGTAAAATCCTAACCAAGAACCTGGATCGGGTGCACGCGACAGCCGGCGCCTCCATCGACTGCGCGCCTAAAGCTCTAGAGCGGATAACTAACAGCAAATTAGGTAGGGCACAACAATACATATATCAGCAGGACATAGTGCAGAAGGGTTTAAAAGGATCTCTACGATAGCAAGAGTGAACATGAGCAACAGCAGTTCTGCTTCTTTTAGCGTATTCTACGACTCGACAACTCACTAACACATTGACGTTTCTCTCGAAGCCTCCAAAAGCACGTGGAGTAGAGATGTTGTAGTGGGGTTAGACCTGTGGTTCAGGAGGAGCTAAGGGCGTCAGGACAGGAACCAGAGAGGCCGTGGGTAGCAGCGGAAGATTAGCCGCTTAGCGATCCGGGAGCAACACCGGTCACGGTGGAGTGCTGAGCGTCTGATGCCTTCAGTGCACGAATTTTCTTTTCGTTTTCTTTTCGTCCGGGCTCAAAATTCATCCCGATCGTTCTCTGCACAGGCAGGGCGAGCGCGGACGACAACTCTATGTAGGTGAGTTTTCTTTTGGCCACATTGTTTCACTAGGAATTGGGCGTTATCAGCAAAATGGAGGGATTCAGAGTCGACTTTCAGATAACGCCCACGCTCACAGCTAACCTCCTCGACCGCCATTCGAATCTCTAGCCCTCGTGCATATCTGATCAGGAGCTGAGAAGTAGCTATTCTATGCTCCGCTCGAGCTACAGCTAGCACGATCCTTTCTTCTCCCGTAGCGTAGCATCGACAATCGGCCAATACAGATGGCGTCTGAGGTGGATCTCTCCAATCCGATCTAAACCCATTCTATTGGAATATGGTAGTGATTTCCTTTGCATTCAGCCACCCAATCGCTGCCTACTCGCCTTCTTATCTCATTTATAAGTATACCAGACGTTCTGGTATACTGGTTCGGGGCTTAGCCCCCGAAGCCGGAGAATAGAATACCCCGACCGTCTTCTTGTCCTCTTTAGGTCTTTTCTCATTCATTAGAGTAAAGAAATTGGTTTGGCTATATAGAATAGTATAGCGGGATACAGTAGGACGGAATCTTCAAAGCTGCTCCTATGGGGCCTAATCACCCTCTATCCCACGTACGCGATTCATTCTCTGAAGTAATCGTGGCGTACATGGCGAGGAACAGTTGGAGAGCCTTACTCCGAAGTGCTTATTCTGCGGAAACACAAATGAAATCAATTGGTATTGGTAGACCGCTCGATACAGTTCACAGTCCGACGGGAATAACATTACTCCGATTCCTTTACTCATTCTCCCTACCCCCCCCCCCCTCCCCCACCCCACCCACTCCACCAATATACCCTTACCCATGTGCCGGCAGAAAACGGAAGTGAGAAACAAATACGCGCACACTCGCTGTTGCACGAAGCCTTTAAAAAGCCATCTAAAAATTTCACGGATGCTGTGCAAAGTCTTATCTGTGGCACGGCTTCTCGATTCGGATGCACATTAGATAACGTCTGTGACACATTTGCTGAGTCCGGACGCATATGTCACGACGTCTACGACACGTCCTTTGCACCCCGACACACGTGGATGAGGTCTGTAGCATGCCACGTTGGACGACAATGAGAGAAAATATTGGTCCCTTATTGGTTCCTTTCACTGATCCTCTTCACTAGTCTTTTCCACTGGTCCCCCATTTAATGGTTCTATTACTGGACCCTTTACTGAACCCCCTTAAATAGTCTTCCCTTTATTGGCTCACTTACTGGTCCCCTCTTGACTGGTAATTCACTGGTACCTCATTTATTGGTCCTTCTCCACTGGACCTCCCTCCTTCACCGCTCCCCATTACCGGTCCCACCTTCACTGGTCCCCCTTTATTCATCAACCCTTTTCCGCTCCCCTTCACTGGACCCCTTCCCCCCATTCACCGCTCCCCATTACTGGTACCTTCCTCACTGTTCCCCCTTCACGTGCTTCTCTTACTGGTCAACATTCTGCCGGTCCCCCCTCACAGGACCCCTCCCCCCTTCACCGGTCCCTTCCTCACCATTCCCTCCCCCCTTCATCTGGTCCGCCTTCACTGGACCCCTTCCCTCCATTTCACTGGACTCCTCTTCAGTGGACCACTTCCCTCCCCCCCCCCCCCGCAGATCCCACCTTCACTGGTCCCTCCTTTATTGGTCAACCCTTTACCGGTCCCCCTTACTGAACTCCCATCCTTCACCGGTTTCCCATTACTGGTCCCACTTTCACTGGTAACACGTCGTCTGAATCCGGAGTTCTCACGCAACATCGGTGACACCTCTTCCGAACCCGAACGCCTGTTGAACGACGTCGGTGACATGTGTTCTCAACTCGAACGTGCTTTGCGCGACATCGTTGACACGTCGTGTGATCCTGGAACCCCTCGCGCGACATCGGTGACACGTCGTTTGAATCCGGACAGGCCTTTCGCGACACTGGTGACACCTCTTCTGAACCCAGATACCTGATAAACGACGTCGGTGACATGTGTTCTCAAGCCGGACGTGCTTTGCGCGACATCGATGACACATCGTGTGATCCTGGAACCCCTCGCGCGACATCAATGACACGTCGTCTGAATTCGGACAGGCCTTTCGCGGAATTGGTGACATGTGTTCTGAACCCAGGCACCTGTTGAACGACGTCGGTGACACCTCTTCTGGACTCAGACGGTCGCCTTCACGACGTCGATGACACATGTTCGGAACTCGGACGCCCTTTGCGTGACATAGGCGACACGTCTCCTTACCCCTCTCAACACGACGTTGGTGACACCTCGCCTGAACCCGGATGGCTACTACTCGACGTTTACGAAAGGCCAGATGAACAGACGGACAGACAGACGGAAGGACAGACACAACCGCTTACTCTTTTATATATCCTACTATATATAAAAGAGTAAGCGGTTGTGTCTGTCCGTCCGTCTGTCCGTCCATCTATCTATCCGTCTTTTCGTCAGTCCATCTGGCCTTCCATTTACGTCGAGTAACTGGCGCCCGCATTCAGACGAGGTGTCGACCACGTCGTGTCACATGTCAAGGATGTCGTGCAAAGGGCGTCCGGGTTCAAACGACGTGTCACCGATGTCGCGCAAGGGGCGTCCTGGTTCAGACGACGTGTCACCGATCGGTGACCAGTGAAGAGGGGGCCAGTAAAGGGAGGACCAGTAAAGGTGAGGAAAAGTAATGGATGGGAGACCACTGAAGGGAGGTCCAGTGAGGGTGGCGGGGGACGGCAAAGGGAGGCCAGTGAAGAGGAGAACAGTACGAGGAGGCGGAGGGACAGTGAAATAGAAATTAGTACCAGGGGACTAGTGAAGGGAAGACCAGTAAAGCTGGGCGCAGTAACGGAGGACCAGTTAAGGAGGGGAGGCACCAGCAAAGGGAGATCAGTGAAGGGGTAGAGTGAAGAGGGGAAAAGGGACCAGTGGAAGCGGGACCAGTGCGAGGGGAACCAGTGGGGGGGGGGCAGTAAAACGGGAAATTGTAAAAGGGGTTCATTAAAGGGATCCACTAAGAGGACCAGTAAAGAGAGGGGGCAGTAAGCGGACTAGCGCATAGCTGAAGGCGGACCAGGGTTTCTTCCTCAGTGTCGTTTAGCGTGTATCGGGCTTCAGAAAACGTGCTACAGGAGTCGTGCCACGAGTGTCGGGGTGCAGAATACGTGTTATAGACATCGTGGCGAGGTCATTACACGTGCGTCGGGGCTCAGCAAATTTGTCGCAGACGTTATGCAACATGCGTCTGAATTTATAACACGTGATTCGGACGTCGTACATCATGCGTACAGGTCTAAAAGACGTTCCACAAATCACACTTTTTACAGCATCCGTGAGAAGACTTATTAAAATGTTTCTTTCGATACGTGTGCGAGTGCTTGACTCTCACTACTCCTTTCTTTAAATTTTCATTTTACTCCGGCACAACGGAAGGGGTATTGACGTGGTGCGGTGGGGATAGGGAGGATGGTTAAAGAAATCGGAGGAATATTATTGCCGTTGAACATATCGTTATCTAGCGATCCACCAACACCGATTGGTTTCATTTATGTTTCCGTAGACTAAGGCACTTTGGGGGTAACTTTAGGGGCAATGGGTGTCGAACTGCGATGTACAGCGGAGGTTTTCAATCTCTGGCAGGGTCTCCCAAGCTGAGAAGGGGTTCGACAATTATTCGGAAGCCTAGCGAAGTCAGAATCACAGCACGTCCCGAAGGCGCGAAAGGGGTAATACGAACTCCGGACGGGGTGAGAAAGGAGGTAGACACCATAAGCGGCTGTTGGTGCGGCATGTCTCCTCATATGATGTCCGGCTCGCCATGTCCTGCAGCAAGTTCAAAAATGGCAAATGTTCCAGCGTCAGGCCCAGGATGACAGGACGACTGATGGAGAAACTCGTCACAAGCCATTATCAAGAGTCGCAATGGAATCAGTGTGAAGGCTAAGACGTCACTCGGAAGTGACGTGCAGAACCTCCGCCCGAGTTCTGTGGTATGCGAGGGCTACCGAGGGTAGAACGACCTCGGCCAAAGAAGCTAGTTCGAATGGGAACTCTGAATGTGGGAACAATGACCGGAAGATCCAGGGAAGTGGCTGACCTGATGAAGCGCAGAAGGGTAGAAGTGCTGTGTCTGCAAGAAACGAGATGGAAAGGGGTGAAGGCCATGGAGATCGGAGTCGTCAAGCTGTTCTACAACGGAGAGCATACGAAGAGGAACGGCGTTGGGATAATTATCGCTGAGTCTCTCAAGGATTCGGTAGCTGCTGTCTAAAGGACAAGCGACCGCATCATGTCACTGCGGCTAGATACGAAGGAAGGTTACTGGACCGTCATGTCCGTCTACGCTCCGCAGACCGGATGCCCCGAGCACGACCAGGATGAATTCTACCTCGCGCTCGAGGAGGCGATAAGACTATCTATCCGTAGCAGGGGACATGAATGGACACGGTGGGAGTTGCAGAAAAGAAGTGGAAAGAGTTTATGGAGGTAAAGGGGTCGGCTTGGTGAAACCAGATGGAGAAAGAGTTCTCGATCTGGCTGTCACCCACGACCTGGTTATCTGTAACAACTTATTCGCGAAAAAGAAGAGCCAGAAGGTGACTTATGCTAACGGAGGAAGAAGGACGAAAGTCGACCACATTCTGGTGAGAAGGCCTGACCTGAAAACCGTACGGGGTATAAAGGTCTTCCCGGGAGAAGAGATCGCATCATAGCACAGGCCGTTAGTAGCGGATCTTAACATTCCTCTACCCAACAAATCGAAAGTAAGAACGTAACCCAGAATCCGATAGGGAGGTTGCGGAGTGCAGAGCGCAACGAGCTAAGAAGGGCAGTGCTCGAAGCAGGTCTTCCTGATCAACCGGCCCCGTAAACGAGACCTGGAGGAGGGCGACTCAAACGATTCCAAGATGTGCCAAGGAAACCCTCGGCGAAACAAGGGCAGGAACCAGAGGGAATAAGGCTGCATGATTTGGAATGAAGGGGTGCAGGCTGTGGTGAGGAAAAAGAAGAAGGCTTATAAGCAGTGGCAGAAGACAAGGGCACACGAGCATCATACAGTCTATAGTAAGCTGAAGCGGCAGGCAAAAGCAGCTGTAGCAAATGCAAAGAGCGCGGAGATGGATGCCCTATACGAAAAGCTGGAAGAGCCACAGGAACAGGAGTTCGTATTCGGCTGGTCAAAGCACGGCATAGAGCTTGCGTTGACATTCGAGTGATCAAGACGGTGAGACGGTAGGGTACTGCGGAAGCCAGTCTAGGTCAGAAAAAGATGGGAGGAGTACTTCAAGGAACTGCTGAGGAATTCTCGCGTCGGGAAGTCCAAAAAGAACAGCCAGCGGAAGGACCCATCCCGTCCTGGATGCAGGAAGAAGTTCGCAGCGCAATAGGGAAGATGAAGCTCGGAAAGGCAACTGGGCCTGATGAGGTGCCAGTAGAAGCTTGGAAGGTACTTGGAAACTGTGGAGTGAATTGGCTGACACAGTTCTTCAACAGAGTCACGATAGAGGGAAGGATGCCGGATGACTGGAGGGACAGCATCATGGTCCTCATCTTTAAGCAGAAGGGCGACACGTCCGAGTGCTCCAATTACCGCGGGATCAAACTGATCTCACACACGATGAAGGTCTACGAACGGCTGGTCAACTCGAGGCGGAGGGGATGGTCGCCATCTCCCAGGAGCAGTGGGGCTTCATGCCTGAGAGATCCACCACAGACGCGATCTTTATCGCTCGCCAAACGATGGAGAAGTATCGGGAGAAACGAAGACCTTGCTACCTGGCATTCCTGGACATGGAGAAAGCCTACGACATGCTCCCCCGAGCCGTGCTCTGGAACTCCCTTCGAGGGAGGGTGTCCCGGAACGTCTGATCTCGGTAATAAAGGACATGTACGAAGGCTCGAAAGCGGCGGTACAAACTCCACACGGGATGACAAAAAAGACGGATATCACAGTGGGGGTGCATCAAGGGTCGGCTCTGAGTCCGTTTAGCGGACGATATCGCCCTAGTAGCCGACAGCCGAGAAGAGCTGGAGGAAAAGGTGCAGTTGTGGCAAGGAGCCCTCGCAATCAACGGCCTGCGACTGAACGTGAGGAAAATGAAGTTGATCAACTCTGAGCAGTGCACCAAACTGATCCTAGACAGCCAAGGGGAGGTGATCCAAAAGGTGGAACAATTCCGCTATCTTGGAAGCGACCTATCCGAGGAATGAAACGTGGACCAGGCGGTTAAGGAACGGATAAGTGCAGCATGGCTCAAATGGAGGGAGTGCACAGGAATCCTCTGCGACCGTAGGTGCTCCAGGACACTCAAAGGCAAGCTATATAGAACAGTAGTGAGGCCGGCCCTCCTCTATGGCTGTGAGTGCTGATCCCTACGTAGAGCGCAGAAGCGGCAACTACACGCTGCAGAAATGAGGATGGGCATGTGGATGGACCCGCAGAGACAGAGTGCGAAACGAGATTTAAGAGCAGCTATGAAGACAGCTCCGATCCAGCTGAAGATGAGTGAGCAACGCCTAAGGTGGTACGGACACATCCTCAGAAGACCAGAGGATCATCCCACGAGGTTGGCCCTAAATTTCGAGGCACCCGGAAAACGTCCGAGAGAAGCCCCAAAGAAAAGGTGGAAGGACGTTATTAAGAAAGATCTCGCCGAAATCGGCGCCCCGCCAGACGACGCCCTTGATAGGATGAGATAGCGACGAACCACAAGAACAGCGGACCCTGTGACTGCGTAGGACCAAACGCTCAGGAAAATAAGAAGAGGAAGAAGATTAAGGCACTTTGGATTGAGACTCTAACAATCTGTTCCTCACCAGGTAACCAAGAACGTGTACTTCGTACAATAGATGGCATACGTGCGATTGAGTGCGAATAGGCCCCATAGGAGCAGTTTAGAAGATTCTTCCCTATCGTATCACGATATACTATTCTATCAGTGGAGTTGATATATAGTAGAATCAGTTTTCAACTGTAATGAACGTAAGAAGGCCCAAAAAGATCACCGTGAGGGGTGCTCTATTCTCGGTGTTTGGGGGGAGCCCGTTTGGCTCTGGTAGTAGGATAAGTGGCAGGTGGCGATGTCCGTTCCTCCACGTGGTGCCACTGGAAACTGTTCGCTCTGCGAGCTAAGCCGATCACGGACATTCGATTGCAGGCGACAGGCTCTTGTGACAGGCCGGCCCACGAAGACCCATGTCACATCACATGGTGTATGACCGTTCAGGTTTATCGAGATAGTGCTACGGCGTCCGCGGGAGCCGACGCGCACTCGCAAAGCCCGGCGAGTGTGAAAAGTATGCGAGGGTCCCTGATGCGAGGACGGCATCGGGGGGCAACTGAGTTAGTCCGAAAGTCCCGTAACGTAAGCAGGACCCGCGTGGCTACGCTGAATGTGGGTACGTTGACGGGCCGCTCGTGCGAGTTGGTTGAAGCACTGGAGCGTAGAAGAGTTGATTTCTGTGCGCTGCAGGAGACGAGGTGGTCCTGCCGCAAGTCAAGGGACATAGGACGAGGCTTCAAGGCCGTTCTATGTGGAAGTCCCAGGACCACCAGTGGTGTCGGAATAATCGTCTCCGAACGATTTCGTGACTCGATTGTAAGCGTCGAGCGCTTTGACGATCGATTGATGAAGATCGTTGTCGCCGCGAAGGAGCGACTCTATCACTTCTTCTCTGCGTATGCTCCGCAGACTGGCTGCTCGGATCAAGCCAAGGAAGAGTTTTGGAGCCTGCTTGATGAGAAGACAGCAGAGGTACCGTCGAAAGATGTCATCATAGTCGCCGGTGACCTCAACGGGCACGTCGGCGTGACGAAAGACGGGTACGGCTGTCATGGTGGGTTCGGTTACGGGTCGCGTAACGCAGATGGTGAGCGTATCCTTGAATATGCGGAATCGCACAACCTCGCCATAGTGAACACCGTATTTCGCAAACGCGATTCCCACCTCATCTCGTTCTATAGCGGGAACACCAGGACTCAGATAGACTTTGTCCTTGTGAAGGATCGAGACCGAAGTCTTGTCACAGACGCGAAGGTCGTGCCGTATGAGACGGTCGCCCCACAGCATCGACCGCTGATCTGTACTTTAAAGATCGCCCCTCCGAGGCTGAAGCAGGTTGAGCGATGCGGTGCAGCAAGAATCAAGTGGTGGCGAATGAAAGAGAAGGAAGCAGCTGTGATTTCTCGCGTGCGGTTACCGACAGTGACAACTGTCGACGAAACTTGGGAGAAGGCCACCGACGCGATTCGTCACGCTGCACGGTCGGAGCTCGGCATCACGAAGCCTGGACGACGGAAGGTCGACAAGCAGGCCTGGCTGTGGAGAGATGACGTGAAAGCCAAAGTTCGAGAGAAGAAGACGCTATATCACGTGTTTCTCGGCGAAAAGACAGCCGATAACTGGCGGAAGTACCAAGAAGCGAAGAAAGCTGCAAAGAAGGCCGTGGCTGTTGCGAAAGCTACTCATTGTGGAGATGTCAACGAGAAGCTCGAGTCGCGCTATGGTGAGCGGTATCTGTACCGACTCGCAAAGAATCGCCATCGCCAGACCGAGGACATCGAGAAGTTCTTCGGCATCAATGATGAGAACGGCCATCTTCTTATGGACCGCAAGAAGGCACTGAAGCGATGGCGCGATTACTTTGAGGAAATCTCTACTGTAGAATACCCTCATCCAGCCATCCCCTCAACGGTTCCAACCCACGGCCCCGTTCAGAAGATCACCGTGGAGGACATTGAAGCAGCTTTGAGGATGAGGCCAGGCAAAGCAACTGGGCCCGACGACGTGGCAGCAGAACTGTGGAAGTCGAAGTTTTGGTACCCTGCTGAGTGGTTGGCGAAGTTCCTTAATCAGGTTGTGGCGGAGAAGAAAGTGCCTGAGTGTTGGCGCCAAAGTACGACGATTCCGATTTGGAAGAAGAAGGGCAGTCCTGCAGACTGCTCCAATTACCGTCCGATTCGCTTGCTTTCGCACAGCATGAAGATCTTTGAGCGAATTATCGACGGACGAATTCGTGACATCGTCCAGCTGTCCAGCAATCAGTGCGGCTTCGTGGCTGGCTGTGGCACCATTGATGCCATTCACGCCGCCCTCCTCCTGATAGAGAAGCATCGCGAGAAACAGAAGTCGGTGCATATCGCCTTCCTCGACTTAGAGAAGGCCTTTGACCGCGTACCGCGTGAAGTGATATGGTACGCCTTGCGACATCATGGAGTTCCCGAAGAGCTCATAGAGTGGGTGCGAATTCTCTACTCTTGTCCAAAGAGTCGAGTTCAAGCTGCAGTTGGAACCTCGATGGAGTTTCCCATCTCTGTCGGGGTACATCAGGGTTCTGCGCTTTCCCCACTCCTCTTTGTTGTCGTCATGGATGCCATCACACGAGATCTTCAGAACCCCGTCCCTTGGACGTTGCTTTATGCTGATGACGTAATGCTCGCTAGCGAAGATAAAGATGAACTCGAGCGAGAGGTGCAAGCTTGGTGTGATCGCTTGGAGCGGTTTGGACTCAAATTGAACGTGAAGAAGACCGAATATCTAACGACGGACGTTACTGAATCCAGCTCCATCAAGGTTAACGGCATCGAGCTCCCACGCACTTCGGTCTTTAAGTACCTGGGATCAGCAGTCACGTCTGACGACAAACTGATGACTGAAGTGAATTCACGCGTGAGTGCAGCTTGGTCCAAGTGGCGCTCGTTGACTGGGGTGCTCTGCGATAGGAAGATACCGGAGCGCTTGAAGTCGAAGATATACAGAGCAGTCGTCCGGCCAGTAGCGATGTACGGCGCTGAGTGTTGGCCTGCGACAAAGGAAGTTGAAACGAGCCTCGCTGTCATGGAGACGAAGATGCTGCGTTGGACGGCTGGAGTCACGCGCATGGACCGCATTCGAAACGATGCTATTCGGCAGAAGTTCGGTGTCGCGCCGATAGCCGACAAGATGCGCGAAGCTCGCTTGCGATGGTACGGCCACGTTCTGCGTGGAAAGGAAGACAGCGTCCGCAAGATAGGCCTTAACTTCGAGGTAATAGGAAAGCGGCGTAGAGGGCGCCCGAAGCAGCGCTGGTTAGATACGTTACATGCGGACTTGAAGATTACTGGTGTTTACCCTGATCTAGCGCTGGATCGGGAAAGGTGGCGTCATAACACCAGAATAGCGGACCCCGCTACGATGCGGGACAAACGCTGAAGAAGAAGAAGAAGAAGTAGGATAAGTGGCAGGTGGATCAACCAAAAGTGTCCTCGTTTCGCCTCGGGATTGAAGTTATTATATAATGGTGAATGGTGATAGTTGTACACGGCTTCAAAGTAGTTTCGTTCGAACGTTTCTTCAAAAAGGGACGGTATCTCGGAAACGTTACGTGAGGAATCTTGATGATCATATGTTCTATTTGCCTATGTATGCGTATACGATTGCATCTGGGCACTGTGCTGAATAGCGTCAGCTTACTTTCCTGAGAACGATGGAGTATCTACATTCGTACCAGGAGAAGTGGCGTGGTAGACTGGACGGATGGAGGTCGTCGAGTTCTTGTCTGGAGAAGCGGTGTGACATATCGCGCAGGCCGTCAGAAATTCGCGAATTTGATGGGCGTTATTCTGGAACGAAATAAGGAGAATATGCAAATTGTCGAGGAAGGAGGGCATTAACTCCATTGTCGGTCGCTACTTCGTCCGCTTTTTGTTCGGGTTCTCTATTTTATCTTGCACTCACTCGTTGGTTGGTCTTGATGTCCGCTAGGAGCTTCTTCGGCGAGAACGCCTGGCCTCTCCTATTTTTTCGGTTCGCGTACTTCACACCCCCCACCGAGCACTTACGGAAACGCATGCAGTTCTGTGTGAGGGTCCCCGTCTTGTCGGACATCACGTACTTCACCTAAAGCGCGCCGGCTCATTCTGTGGACACAGTCAGTGCGAGGCTCTCCTCACGTCTCCAAGCTCCGAGTTCAGCGAAAACATCTTCACATCCGGGGC
Source organism: Heligmosomoides polygyrus bakeri (assembly GCA_947359475.1). Classification (NCBI taxonomy): domain Eukaryota; kingdom Metazoa; phylum Nematoda; class Chromadorea; order Rhabditida; family Heligmosomidae; genus Heligmosomoides; species Heligmosomoides polygyrus. Next base: position 54,729,999 of record OX375869.1, on the reverse strand, counting down.
TCGTCCGTTTTCGTCTATCATCGCCTCATCCTAGAAGAAAAAGATGCGGTTGCGCCAAGGGATGCGACAGAGCGTCACGTACATTCTGAATGAACATTCCCTGCACGATCTGTACCAGCTCGAGGGTCACGTAGAGGGAAATCGGGATGAAGCCACTGAATAGCATCAGATGCTGCAGGAAAATGGACATGAGAGAATCTGAAACAGCGTGCTTTAACTGGCAGCGCAGACTTGTAGTTGATCGCCATCACTCGTTGGAAGGTGAGAACTTTCAGCAGACGTATTCCTGTAGCTGAGCATTCTCTTTCCGCTACAATCGAAGCCTCAAAACATACGCAGTGTGTTTTGAGGCTTCGATTTTTTTTTGAACAAGCGGGCATGGTCGGCGCTGAAAATTGGCCGTCTTTGTGGTGAGCACATAGCCTGCAGAAATAACGTATGAACTGGAATTGAAAAGCGAGGAATGGGATTTCGCGGATGTCGTGTTGGGTGAAGCAGTGTCAGTAGTTAAACAGCCCAAATATTTAGCCTGAAACAAAAAGGCAATGGGCTAAGTCCCGTCTCACTTGAGAGCTCAACCTAACATCCCAAATTTCAACGCCCACAATGGACGCTCTAGAATTGAAAACGAGACACGGAAAACGTTCCATTCACTGATTGGATGCCTCACAGTGGGGATGAGTTTTTGAACCTGAATTTTTGCTGAAAAGTCAGCAGTATCTCCCAACGAGATTTAGCACCAGAAGAATATCTGCAGATCTTCTCTGCATTTGGCTGTAGCATTTCACTGGCTACAAGGGTAAAACCAGGGGAATGCCAGGTTCGATCATGACCTTAGGCGTAGAGATCATTCCCCCCAGTCCATACGATCTTCATGTGACAATGAGCAATTCTTTTTGCACTTAGAATGGACAAAATTCCTACTGAGAGCGACCGCATGAGCAGGAACAGATGAAAGGAGCCCTCCGCACAGTGTATCGTCCACAACCACACAGTGATGGTGGTCATTGCGGCAACGCGAACATACAGAACGCAGCCGTGCCTCGTGTTCGAAACTTGAAGCGAATCCAATCTTTTCGCGCAGAAGCAGCTGCCGAAACCACCCGTGGCCAGTGCGACACTTCAGAGTTCTACAACTAGCGATCATGGTCCTACTATTGCCTCATCCACCTCACCGCCGGGAAAGGAACTCTAGCTGTTTTTCGAAAATCTGTATCAAATAAGGAGTCAGAAACATGGATGTGGTGCTTCGCGATTAGATCCTACGACGCCTTCGCTGGTTGTTACATGAGGTCCTCTGGTCAAGCGCGTTGAAAAAGCGGGGGAGGAGGTGATCAGCTGCGGCCTATTTGTCGCCATGCGAAGAACAAAGAAAGATCAGCCTTTTCGATGTTCTTTCTTTGTTCTTTAAGAGGTAGTGGAAGACGAAATGGACGGCAGTCGATGCGACATCTACGTGTCAGCTTGTTAGGGGAAATACAAAGAAGATTCGCCGGTGAGAGGGTACTCGCCCATGCCGTAGGAATATCGCCGGCCTATTGCGCTTGCGGTTCACAACAGCTAAAACTGCGACCGTCCGGCTGAATTGGAATTGGTCGAGACACAGAGAAACGGAGAGGGAGAGAACCGGCGCGCTAACACCTACGTCGGACCGTGTGACTCCACTGCGACTTCAAGAGAAAAGCAGCCGTAATGGTGTCCTTCAAGCATGCGCGACCCCATAGCCAATTGTTTGACATATGTGATATAGACGGACCACTAGGGACTGGGGACAGTAAGGAGGCACCGCAAGGCGACCAGTAAGAGTGGCCAGTAAAGGGTGAGACGTCGTCCAATGTCTGTCGAGATTGAGAAGGTGAAGACACAGATGTCAATCAGAAAGCGTGCCACAGATCGAGCAATCAAAATCGATTGATATTATCGATTTTCTCTTGATTTCACCGATAAGAGTGGGAATTATGTGAATATGTGATCGCCGTCGGAAGTTCACCAGGGGGAATGTCTTCAATATCGATTGGTATTATAGATTTCCTAACCGGCGACTTCGACTCTCAAATTTAACCACCGATCGGAGTGGGAGAAAGGAGCGTGTTGTGGTCAACGGAAGTGCTTCACAGCAAATCGAAAGTTCCCGTCCCAGCTGTAGTGGTTCCGCGTGGAAAATTTTTCTGTTCACCGTAGCATTCGAAGCGGTGGGAATTCTCTGACAATAAGGCTTTTCTCGTCATGCGACCCAAGCGAACTAGACGCTCAGTACCTATCGAGGATGTCGGTTTTTACCTATGATTGACCGCTTGAGGAGTGGAAGGTGCCCGCCCGCAGGTAGTTTGGCGCTAGAGTGAAATGGAGGATGGCGCCGAGCTGTGTGTCATCGGGAGTTTTCGAATAATCTAGAGTAAGAGGGTACTGATTATCGCAAAGAACGACGTCGCTTAACCGTCTGGAGATGGGAAGATGTTGAAAGTGCGGGTGAAGGAGGCCTGGATGGCCTCATACCGCAAACTACACATTGAAATTGGAGAAAATACAGCAAGGTTGGAACACACTAACCATAAGATTTTCTAACATTGCAGTTCTGGGAGGCAAGGAAGCTGCACAAGTAAAGCAGCCAGATTTAAATGAGTGGCCTAAGCTTAGTGATTCTGCAACATCGCGCCAAGCGCGCAAGTGTCGGTGCACTTGTATAAGGCAATGGGAAAAGACAAGTGTCAATAATAGGGTCCCTGAGAAGGGTCTGCAATTGAAATGGAAAGAGTATTACTTGTTTTGCTACTAAAATAGCTGGATGGCAGAGATGTATTTATCTGTGAACTCATGTTCAATAACAAATGGTTGGAGTGAAGACTGTACACTAACGATAAGAGCGGTAACCAAGCTCAGGGAGCGGAACTCGCCACCGGTTCAACACCGTACAGTTGACTTTAAGTCAGATTTACATAATCGCTTGTACTCGCTTCGTGGAGCAGCAGCACTTTGGTCCCAAGCGGCATTTCCTTACCGTCGAAATGGTTCGTGAACTGAGAGACGAGGAAGGGAATCGGCTGTGCGAGGCGACTCATAATGGAGTGCCCCAGGCACATCAGGAACACCAGTCCGAACTGCGTGACCATTACAGAGTTCAGCAGACTTCCGAGCTGTGAACTGCGAAAGAAGTCTCGTTAAACGACGGCCAGCGGCGCGTGGTTCCAAACGCACCTTTTCATTACCCGCTTTATGCTGTTCCGGAAGAGTTTTGTGTCAGGTCCTGTGTAGAGCACGATTCCATAGATGTTGTCCGTATTCTTCAGTCGAGCGCCCCGCAGGATGACATGGGCGTTGGCTGAAAGAGCCGCTTCCTCATTTAGTTGGAAGACGAGTGCAGAAGAAGTGAACCTACTCAAGGGAACGGTGAACACATCCTTCGAGGTCTCCGACGTCCCTTAAAAAGCTGCTATCGTCTAGTGTCGACTCTTCGCCAGGGCGTGAATTAAGTAGCGCGACGGTCCAACAAGAGAATAGAAGCGAGTGCTAGATGGGCTCATGAGGTGTGAGCACGCAGAGGCAAAGAAGTGTGCTGGGGGGAGGGGAGGGGGGGGGGGGGGGCGAGTAGATGTTGGACACCATCTTGGCGACTAGAATTTGTTAAGAAGGCTACACTGTTGCCTTTTGAAGCGATTGAAACGACGATGCCGCACAGCTGAACTTCTAGTGCGGAAACGCAGAAAAATATGGATCTATCTTAGTGGGATGGGACACTACACTATGTCTGTTCGATAACGGTGTCAAAACTGAAAGTGTACTACTCTACAAAGACGGCGCTCCGAACTAAGAGAGGAACTTTCTTCGAAATTTCCAGGAGCTAGGATGGGTAACACTCATAGTGTCTATTTTTGTGTCTGTTTCGCTTTCCTAGCGTTGCCCCCTTCGGCTGATGGATCCAAAAAGACTACTTCAGACGATTGAATCCAAGGCTAGTTGCTTCTTCCGGACATCTGTACTATCGCCGGTCGAAAAGGTGAGAACAACAGGGATGTAACGTCTTCCCCACTCCTGCAACTGTGGTCGCGCAGCCACTCAGGCCCGGGAAGAGTCACCCGCCCCTCGCGATTCGAGTTTCGCGTTGATAGACCGGGGTCTTACTTAGATCTAACCAGATTCTCCTGATGTCGCGTCATATCGACGTGGCCATTTTCGATATCCACCGACACCATGGTCAGTCGATATGGAGGAGGGTCGTTGAGCGGTCGGTGGCGGATCGCGGCTCTTCCACCGCCGCTACAGGAGAGCACTGGGAGACGGGAGCAGTTCCTGCACGAGCACCTTGGACGCACTACACCCTGGAGTCCCTTCCCTAGCCGACCATCTCCGATGTCCCCCTCAGCGACGAAAGCAGTCTCGGCACGGATTGATGTGCAAGTTTGCGTGGTACTTCAGCAGGAGTTGGCATATTGCCAGCGGAGCAAGTGGTTAGTTCTAATGGCTATCGTACACCGGACGCTTTCGCTCATGAAGTGGCACTGCTACAGTTTCCATCAATATGGACCCCGCACAAATCGAACGGCATAGCACCACTCGCCCTCCACACCATTCACAGCGAACAGCACGATATCTTCTCCAAAGCCTTTGACAAAGTCCCTCTTGAGAAGTTGCTTATAAAAATGAGAACCGTGGGAATCCATCCCATGATAACGAATTGGACTCGGCAGCTCCTGTCCGGTAAAACGTATCTAGTGAAGATAAAGCGTGAGTTCTCTAAAGTCTTTCCGGCCTTAAGTGGTGCTCCGCCAGGCGGAGTGCTTTCCCCACTCTTGTTCTTGCTGTACACCTATGAACTCCCAGGTTTCATCAATAATTTGAGTGTTAAGTGCAATATGTTCGCCTACGAGGTCAAAATCTAAAAGCAGATTGAAGGGCCTGAAGACTCTATGTCCCTTCAGTTAGCGACTGACTTCGTTAGTCGTTGGGCTGAATTATGGGAATTGCCACTTTCAGCGGAAAAAACTCTTTTGTCTTTTGATGATGGGACCCAAAAACCAAACTGGGATGCCGACATAAAGAGTTAACGGCGAGGCACTCAACAGAGTGAACGAAGCTCGAGATTTAGGCTACAATATCACCAGTGATCTATGTTTTCTCAACATTGCAGAGTTTTGGTGAAAAACGTCACTTATCGCATTTACAACCTCTTCAAGGTTTTGAAATCCAAACTCCCCGAAGTCTAGATACGTGCCTATAAAACATATGTGCGACCGATCGTGGAATCAGGGACTTCAGTGTCTAATCCAACGAAGAAGGATGCCGACCTTTTTGAAAGCTTTCAAAATATTTCAAAATAGCTTCACTAGAAAACTTGTGATGAGATGTTATTCAATGGACTACAACCTAATGCCGGTCCTCAACGATCGTTGCTTTTTGGCCTTTCGTCACTGAGGAATAGAAGGAGAACCTTCTGATGATGTTCTAAATCCTTGCGAGTAAGCTTAACATCGACGCACTAGAAATCGTTGATGGGATGCTAACGAAATCCGTGGGAGGGAAGCTCAATCTTACCAGGGACGGGTCTAGGTCTGAACGGGGAAATGGAGTACTGCGAGAATCTCCACCCTTCATGTAGTAGAAAAACATGCTTCGGTTTTTCCGAGTCCTTGAACCAAAAGAGCTACGGGCCCTGGAAGACGGGGTACAGTAGCGCACCGTCAGCACGTGCCCACGTGCATGCGTGCGCGCGATGTTGTATTGAACGCGGCGAAAGGCTCAGCGACAAGCGAGTCGGTGGCACAGCAGGGCACGGAGCTGCTTCAAAGATGCTGGGCCAGATGTTCGACTCCCGTGATATGCACTATGCTTGCATTTCTTTTTGTGACCGCTTCCTCATTCACCAATTTGCTTCCTACACGTCTCTTACACATTTATTTGATTACATGTGAACTGGTCCCCGAAAAGTTCCGTCACGCGCGAGCGGCGAGAGTCAGACGAGCAGAGTGAATCTCCAGATTGGGCTAGGGAAGGAACTCCGGGGTGTGGCGAACGGGGAGGCGTGGAGTGCACGAGACGACACGACGAAAAACCGCGCGCCGCCTCGGCACTATGCCAAGCGGACCAGTTCTCCGGCAACGCATTTATTTAACACTAAATTGTCAAAAGGGTCAGATTCGTGATCAAGACCCCATGACCTCGACAGCCCTGTTCACCCCTACCTGATGTAATCTACCGTAATCAGCCGAAATTTCAAAATCTAATGTCTGATTCGTGATCAGCACCTCAAATAACCCCCTAGGAGAAGTCTGGGCAAAGCCTCGACCTATGACCTCGACAACCCTATTCATCCACACCTGCTGTAACCTGTATCAGCTGTGGGGTCACTGTTTAACATTCGCTGAAAAACACAAAACATTATATAATTCAGAAACTGAGAAACGCAAAAATAGTGCAGAGCACGAGAGTGGAACATCTGGTCTAGCACCTTCCCACCTTCGAGGTCCCGTAGCTCTTTTGGTTCAAGGACTCAGCAAAAACGAACATGTTTTTCTACTACAATGGTGGAGATTCTCACAGTACTCCATTTCCCCCGTTCAGACCTACGCCTGAGACCCTTCCCTGGTTAGAACCTCGATAGCAAGGACGAGAGCTAGGTCAGGCTTCTTAATACAAGATTCTGAACGATTTTAATTTGCTGATTGGGAGGTACGATGATCTGGCGAGTCTGTCTGCGCGTACCTTTACAACGTATCTTGCTTGATAAATTTTTCAATGTTGTGCTATACGACATGTGGTGAAAACGTAGCGCAAGAATTGATATCTAACTGTTTCGTTTTCGTATTTGGTTGATTTTGTTCTGTTCTTTTTTGTTAGTTTGTAACGCGAAGACCGGTATTTGCTGTCTTTATGAATTACTTCTTCATCAGACAGATTCAATAGAGAATTTGCTGGTGTTTGCTCGTTCAAACCAGAAATTGCCTCAAAATAACCAAATGATGCGGGTACAGTGACGTTCAACACATTCTTCAAAAATTTACAGGCTTAGCGCAGAAAATGTAGGAGACAGCTTTTTCGCTGAGAGCGACCTCCCTCAAGCAGATTTGGATGTGCTACCTGGATCGGAATTGTTGCTGATGCTATCCGTTCCTGAGTTGCTGAGCAAAGGCGAAGATCCGCTGATATAGCCTTGAAACTCGTAGATGTTTCGATTCGGGGCATCGTAGACGATTTCGGCGCCACATTTCCAGAATTGCTAAAAGACAGAGGCTTGTGAGCGGACTGGAGGGACGTCGAAACAATCTCGAGGGAACTGACGTTCATGCTGAGTTCACTGTTGGTGAGGCGTGTAGGAGCAGCCTGCCTGACCTGAATAGAAGGCGTAGAGAGGATGAAGGAGGCAAACTGTCTTCAAGTCCATCGCGCGCTGAGAGGATGTGTGGACAGGCTCGCTCCCTCTCGCGAAATAATCTTAGGCTGTGCTGAGCTGGTCATGAAAACGAGCTGTGCTATCACCTTCAGATTGCTCTCTCCATCAAGATTCGCTGTTTCGACGTAAGCCACTGAGCCCGGTTCCGAGGTGGCGAGGATTAAGCAGTCGGCCGCCATCTGCTCACCGTTCACTGCTCTAATGAGCTGACCGACGTGGAGCTGAAACGAAATTCGGAACACGTGAGCCCCAGAGCCCGAGAGTGGCACGTATATCCGCTAGTCACAGAGTAGATGACAGACTTGTAAGCCTCCCAAAGATCCTCTTAAAGCTTCCCGTGTCAGGCTAGTGTGTCGCTGCGGCGAGTTCAATACATCAGGGAGTGCTCCTTTCTTTTCAAAATGTGACCAACCAGAACGATAGCCTAGGCTCACTTCACACCATGGCACTGCCCTCCAGCCCTGGTCCGTGTGCGCGTAACACTTCTGATAGTTCATCTTGCGATCGCGATAGCGCCGTCGCTGAAAGCGAGCCCTGAGGGAAGCAGAGGAGTAGTGCTCGGGCACTCACCAAGTCTTCGTAAATTTCTCGCACGGCCGAGCAACCTATGATGAACATGAGGGGCACCACAGTCGCCTGTTTTCCGAATGGAGACAGACCAGGCAGCATCTTAACACGAGGTGTCTGCACGACGTCTCGCTACTCCGAGGACGATTGTCTCACCTGTATGACGGAAAGCGCAAGAAAGAAGAGATTAGCGACTTGCTTGAATTGGATGTAGAGGAACTTCGGCAGGAAGTTAAAGTAAGTGTAGTTGTTTGTGCGGACCATGTTCGACGGAGGAGCGCGTTGTCCCAGCTTAAATCTGAAATTCGACGGTGCAGCAAACTTCTCTAGATCCTAGACAACGGCCGCTGTGCAGACTCTGGATTAAGAGTTTAAGTGAACTGCGGCATTGCTTCCTTTGCGATGCTAACTCTTTCGACCAGATGCTTCAACGATGTGTAAACCAATTACGTTTGAATCCCAACGCAAAGCGACAAGCCCCCGCGGGCGTCGTGTGGGTCGCTCTCCATGGATTCCAAGGTTTGGTTCATATCTTGCGGACGGTGTCGCCGTGGCTCCAGGACCTAAAGGCCCCCGCAGACTTCTGCGGCGAGCGGCGACGGCGAACGGCGCCGCTCAGCGGCTTGACTCATCATCAGTGGGAGCGGTGACGGCTAGGTACTGTACTGTTTCTAGTCGGGACCGACTGGTGCTTAACAATAACGCGCCCCGATAACGATCGCGCGCCCGCATCGACCGCCGCCGCGAAAGGAGAGAGCGCAGAGCGCAGACAGACAGACGCTGGCGCCGCCGGGTGGAATGATTCAAGTCATTTCCGCCAGCGGCGTCGCTGGCGGCGAGCTCTGCGTCCCTGCCCTATGGTTAAGCATAGGGCAGCGGCGACGCCGCAGAAGTCTGCGGGGGCCTTAACTCCAACGCGACGTCGCGGCGCTGAAACGCGGACGTGCGCTCTGTGACGCATGGTTAGCCGCGGAGCACGAAATGTTCTCAGTGTTTAAGCTCCCAGACCACATTTCTAGCAAGGAACCTAAGGTCCCACAGAATGTGGTAGGCAACAGTCTGCACTAGGACAAATGATCCGAGAATGGGTGATAGTGACCTTTTTGCATAGTATAACCATAATCACGGCAAAAATTGACCGAAGAAGTTGTAGATGGCAAATACTGACGCCAGAAACCATCCACATGACCAGGATTCCTGTATAAACTGTCGCTGATCGTCCCATTGAAATCACATTCATATACCATCTCCAAGAAAGTTGGATTGAGGTAAAGGCGTGCCACATGTCCCTGTAGGAATTGTTTCTAGCCGTAGGAAGCATCGGATCGCGAGAACTCGTCCAATTTCGTCGCGCACCGTGAGCGACGCCAGGAGGGTTCGCGCGGCGTTGGAGTTACGTCTGCCCCCGTGTCGCCGTCGGCGAAAGGACGTGGCCACACCATCATAGACGAGCTCCGCATGGCTTGTCGACTGCGAGAGCGGTACCTGCTTCTCTATGTTGGCTAGCGAACGCGATCCACGCGCCCATAGAAAACTTATGACGGGCACAAGTATAGCGTATGCCATAGGCATATGCCGGACAGCGGAAGAGCCCCTTGCATAACGGGTGACAGAGGGCACGCGAGAGAGCGCCTCCGACGTGCGTGCGACGGTGCTGACTCGAATATTCGGCAATGTTACGTAACGTGATTTCGTAACACGATTGCATCAAGGCCCCGTTTATACTTCCAACGCCGAGCGACGCGATGACATGAATAGCGGCTAAATTGATCGATCGCATCGCTCGATCAATATGGTCACCATGTGTGAAGTCGCGTCGATCGGCGTCGTAGTATAAACGGACCCTTACAGCGTAGTTTGTTCCCCTCACCCCTTTGGCTCTTCTTCCAGCCGTTCTTGGATTCGTTCTGCCTAACTCCTTAAAGATGTTGTCTCTTTGTTCTCGTTTATCTTCTCTCGTGGAGTTTGAATGCTGCATCTTACGTTCACTCGCTAATTTTTAAAAGAGTATTGCGTGGTTAAGGAGTTAAATATTTTTCTTTTCGAGGCACATGATGTTCTGGTCGTACTACGCTCACTACAGCAGGAGGCGCCTTCCTTCAGGTTCCGTCGATAGTCTTACGTACGATGTTGGAAGAACTGGGTTTTGTCGTGTCGCTACGTTGTTTGTTTGTCAACCAGAATTTGTTACCACCGCCATCCAATATATTTGTTTCACGTGAGTCCGATCGCTTAAATCCTCTTAATCATACCAGGCATATCAGTCTAGGAGTCCAGGCATACGAGGAATAGAACAATATCCAAGCATATCAAAGTCCATACTCCCCCCCCCCCCACACACAACTCGTATAGCACTCGGTTTTCTTAATCAGAATCGGCTTTCCGAAGTGGGAATATCTTGGTAGGAGAGTTTTCCTCATAGTAAGCATGAACGAACTGATGAACTAGCAAACCAGGTGCAACCTCAATGAGCTCCGCCGGAACAAGTAATGATTCCCAGTGTCTGCTTCATTTTTGCGAGTTTTTTAAGAAGCGAAACAAGATTATATTGTGAGGATGTGCAGGATCTCTCCTTAAGATAACTGGCACAGGAGCCGCTGTTTCCTATGAATTTCCATGTGAAATGATGCATTTTAAAAGAGGCGCATGGATGGCTGGTCATGTCTTATCCGTAAGGTCCCTTCAGCTAGCCTCATCCTCCAAGTTCGTGTTAGTACCGATCGAGAATCTGATAATCGCATGATGTTGCAGAGGGTCTGTAAAATATTTCTTGTTACAATACACTGCATACAAAATATGTTCGCCATTATCAAACAGAATAGGAAATGGACAGCTCGGACGGTCTTGTTTTGTGCTCTGTTTGTGAACTGGGCTTTGCAAGTGTAGCCGATTTTATTGTGCTTTTTTTTCTAGTTGAGGTGCACGAGATTAGCGGAGCCCGAATGCAGGATCACTCGTCTATTCTTCTGGTGCTCAGTGATGACAATAACCTCATTCTAGAACATTTTCAATTGTTCTCCTTTTTCGGTCTCTGCGTTCCTATTTTAACAGGTATCAATATTGTTCTCACTTTGTCTCTTCTCATGTTACCTGTTCTCATATTGTTTGTTGCCATGTTGTCTTGTCCTCATAATATTTGTTCTCATGTTATTTGTTCTTATGTTGCCCTGTGCTCAAATTATTTGTTCATATGTTATTGCTAAGCAATAAAATATGAAGATTGAAAAAAAGTTTAAGGAATACACACTACAAGTGCGTATGATTACGATAATTTGTAAGAGTACGTTTCAGCGAGATAAACGTATTAAATAAACTACATAAATGTGGTCTGATTTTCTGTAGTAGCATGTTACTTTTGGGTTGGCTGTCCTACCCTTCCTCTGGTTATTTTCTCCCTTTACAGCGCAGGTTCATAGCAGTGGTGGGTCTTCTCCTCAATGCTCTCGATAGCCTTCGTTTTAATGTTTCTCACTAGCTGTAAGTTGAGTTCTGAGCTTTTCTGCTCTTGTTTTTCTGGGCAATGTTTTCGCTGCTTTATTGCGATCAATGTAGGCGCATCCTTCTGGATGTATTGATAATAAATAAATAAATAAATAAAGGACCCTTTAAGTTTAAAGTCACCTGAACAGGTGACTTTTAGCTTAAATGGTCCTCAATCTAAGTTAACTGCGTCATTTGGAGTTAAAATGTAGGTTACATGGAGTTAGGTTTATAGGTTAGTTAGGTCTAGTTAATTTTAATAGGTTGCCCCATAAGTGCCCGCCGTTTTTTCGACGATTCACTACGAACTTCGCCGGCGGTCTCTTGCATAGCGCTATACAGTGTTCAAAAGAGAATAATTTGCTCTATCAGAGCATATATTAGATTTCTTTTTTCATCTTGAATTTTGTCAATTTTAAGGTCGCTTAAATGGAAAAGTGAAAAATGGCCATCGCCGACAGTTGCTTCTCTTCGTTTAGGACTGGAATTTTTGCGCAGCTTTTCATAGTATTTGGAAAGCAATGTCCTGTACTACAAGGATACTTGTTGGTCCTATTTGCTTATTCGATCTTTATTGATTTTTAGGTCATCAAATTCGGACGATTACGGGGCAGCTCGGCCCCGAGCATGCTGAGTCATCGCGGCGACGCAGATACCAGACGGAAGAGTACCGGCGCCTACTCCGACCCTACATCTCTAGCCGCACGTGCAATTCATGCGATTGCTTTCCCACGATGGAGAGACTTGACATGAGATTCCAAAGAAAGAAGACGTGGCGGGATTTGGAAGTACCATTGTTGCGAAATGGCGTCGTTCCAACCGGTTCCACTGGTGTTTGCTCCCTCACGGCAAAGGGGTAGAGATATAGCTATCTCGAGATCGTCAGCTGTGCTATGAGTGGGCGTATAGGAAGACACTCTCAGACGGAGAGACCAGCACCTTTGTGTGCTGTGGATGCCGATCACTTAAGGATCGAGAGCGCGAGGTGTACAATCAGCCTCTGCCTTCCTGCAAAGTAAGAAGTGGACACTTCATAACGGATCCTGAAAATCCGGTTCGCACTCACTTCTGTGAGCCAAGACCTCGTTCTATTATGCGCCGTAGGGTGATCGAGAGGTGCAACGAATTCTGGGCACAACCCTATACGGGAACTCCAACCAGCGTTATCCAAGGCTTAGTAGCTGATGTGGCACAGCCACGCTTCGGTCAGGCGACACATGAGAACAAATATTGTTTAGAGAACGATATTTATGGTTTCAGACGATACTTTCACAGCCCCAGAGCGGATGACAGTAGTGGAACAGCTAACTGTTCCCTCACGGAATGGGCAGGATAACCAGCGAACATCGTTGAAGGGCTTCACAGTAAACTTCGAAGGGCGTTTCCTACAGGCACCCCTGCTATGGCAGCTCTATTACAGCTTTTGGCCTCACAGTTAGCTATGGCCAAATCGCAGATCCTGCCTATAGCAAATGGGGAAATAGCGACAAGATATATCCGAATTCGCGAAGCCTGTAGGTAACATGAAAACACGATGAGATGAGACGCTTCAGACAGTTCCTCCAGGCGGATGGTCGTCCACCTACCACAAGAGAGTGTAAGGATCACCTTGATACCTTAGCCAGCAACCTTGCCCACTAGTTAGCTCTCAATGTGTCCCTGTCCCCTCGTTGTACTCCTCTGAAGAGCCCTACGCATGTTATCCTGCCCATTCCGTGAGAGAACTGTTAGCACACTTGCCTTTGTATTCAGGTATATGCTTGGTCACAAATGCAATCTCATGCTTCACACGATGCAGTTTTATTCGTATGTTGCCATTTGTACTTCAAACGCTTTGGCAAAGGGTGCTCTAAAATATTTGTCTCAAACAAAAGACAAGTCTCAGACATGTTGCTAAACATCCTGCAGAAACTGAGCGACTGTTGTGGCTGGATTAGTGTATTTCCTCAATGATCCAACAATACGACTGGTGTGGAAATACATCGCGCTGTGATGAGACGCCGGTCGTGCAAGTTGCCCAAGAAACAGCATGCTCCCACGCGAGACGGCAGATGCGCGCGAAATAGCGGGGAGGCAGCGAGAGGTGGCAGACGCGCTGCAAATCGCTGCGACTCGGCAGTGGCGGGGACGAACGGGGCCGAGTTGCCCGTCAACCAATTCGGACGCCCGAAGGAGGAGGTTTATTTTTACCGACAGCTCCTGCTCTGTGGTAGGACTTTTTCGCTTGGTGTTATATGACGTACGGAAGAAAATGCCTTACTCTATAATAATTTGTTGCATTTATTGGCTCATGCTGATTTCTGTGGTCTACGCAGAAAATGCCCGAATCTCACGGCGCGCGTTGCGTACGGAGAAAATGCCCGCAACTGGGGAGAAAATACCCGCAACCAGGGGACAAAACGCGCTCGACCAAGGGAGAAAATGCCCGAAACCAGGGAAGAAAATACCCGTAATTAGAAAAGATGCCCGGGTCGACGAGGTTAACATATAGCACACTAGAACAGACTATCATGTGGTAACTGCAGGAGCGCCCTAATAAAGAAAACAACTTTTGGTGGTAAACAACATTAAGGAAAGTAGGAATAAGCTTATCTATTATTATTTATTTTGAGGCGCGATCACACTGTATCTGCACTGTAAAACTAAATAAAAGGGCCAAACAATGAAATACCTAATGTATTGAGATTAATACCAGGTGAAATAAAAAGGAAAAGCAGAAAGCAACAATAGCCAAGAGAAACACACCACACATTTAGTGCTCCTTAACCAGCGGATCAACAAGCTTTCTAAAGCTACTGAGAGATATCTGAAGCGTCTATCGAGAAGAATTCAGAAGCATCAATATTAACCGTTCGACAGAATTTTAAACAGCATTAAAGGATAAAGGATAAAGGATAAAGGACGGCGTTACTCAATCCCTTCTGGGATGGGCCAGCGCATTCTACTTCTACGGGATGTCGTGGAGGCGACATGAATGCGTATTTGGCCAAACAATGACTTGCGGTGGCCAGCCGATGAACAAGTCAGCGCTTTATCCTTCCCAGACAAGTCTGGTACCAATTCACCGACCCCGGAGGGATGGAAGGCTTGGTCGGCCTGGGCGGGAAATCCGAACCAGGAACTTGGTATCGGGTGCACGCGACAGTCGCGCCTCCTCCGACTGCGCTACACGCGCCCTAAAAACAGCATTACCAGGTCGAATATTGTTCTTCTGCGCCTAACGGCGTGTCTCGTTTCCGTCCTGGCCCTTTCCTTCAGGTTCTTCTTTTCCTTCCTGGTCGCTCTCCTGGTCCACCATAGAGGTCCCCCTTACCGCCCTTCTCCATCACCCCCTTAGTGGTCCTCCCATGCTCACGGCACGGTCGGTGACACGTATTCAGAATCAGAATGCTTGTTGCGAGACGTAGGGGGCCCGTTTTCTCGATCAAGAAGCTCAGAAGCGCGCGCAGTCGCCGCTGCGTCGAGCATGAAGAGGCTATGCATATGGCAGATTACTTGTTCTCCGTATGAATTCCCTTACAGCTCCCTTCTTGTTGATTCCCCGTCCTGGTCCCGCCTCCAGGTCAATTCCTCCAGGAAGATTCCTCCTCCCCTCCCCCTTGAGATTCTCCCTACTACTCTACCCCAACTAAGTAGGCCTCCCACGCTCACGACACGACCACGGCGAGTGAACGCCCATTGAGTGACATCGGTGTCACATCGTCTAAATCCGGTTTCTCTTAATGGTAATGGATTCCCTTGCTGATCCTCCTTACTGTCCCCTCTCCCCCGATTGGTAACTCCCTAATGGTCCGTACATATTGCCTAAACTCTTGTTGGTGCCACCTCCTGCCCTGCTTCCTTGTTCCCCCATCGACCATCCCGATGCTCCTGCTGGTCGCTGCCTCCTGATCGCTGTCGGTTCTCCAACCTCCTACCCTTACCCCTTTAGTAGTCTTTTCATGCTAATGGCACGAAGTCGGCTTCTGAATCTGGACGCTTAGAAACGCGCGTAGGTGCTGTCGTGTTAAGCAGTAAAGGACTGCGTTTCCCCTGCTGCAGCAACATCCCACGTTCAATAGCGAATTTTGCCCGCGCTGTAGATGATGGGGCGTACCTCATTCAGGTTAGATTATTCGACCGCCCTCGCTGTGGGTGATACGGCGTACGTCACTTCGGTTAGACCACTCGATCGCTCTCGCTGTGGATGACGCGGCGTACCTCACTTAAGTTAGATCATTCCACGTGGATGATGCGGCGTACCTCACTTAGGTTAGATCACTCCACGGACAAACTCTTTTATATATAGGTGGTGATGGTGATGGTGATAGGTGGTGATATCTCACATAGGCTAGATCATTCGACCGCCCGCGCTGTAGACGATGAGGCGTATCTCACTTAGGTTGGATCACTCCACGGACAAACTCTTTTATGTATATGTGATGATGGTGACAGTGTAAATGGCACTTACATGAATCATCAAAGTGACGATATGTTTTAACTTTACAGTTGTTTTTGTTATATTGTTAACAGGAGCCAAACTCCATTCAGACTGAAATTCTGCTTCCAACTGAATAAAAATTCTTAGACGAAAGCGTGGCGCAAACTCTTTTTGGCACTAAAAAATGACCGCCTTCCTGCTCTTTAAAACATTCTTCAAACCATTATTTTTCCTCAAAAAGTTGAGACTGTATAAAATTTCAAACAGTGTGTTCACTGACTAGGATGTGAACTAAAACTTTAAAGAAAGCTATACTGGAATTTTCCTTAAACAAAAAATTGTTTTCACCTTTTTGGAGGGTCTCGAGTTTAATGTAAAGGAAGCTTATTTCGATTTCGAAGAATTCGCTTTGATTTCAAAGGTTTTAGACTCGCCTAGAACAGTGCCCAATTTGGCGCTTCCTGTTTCAGTTGGATTCAAAAAGCTTTTCTGTCTTCCGATTTTTGTATTTTCTAGGGAAACGTTCAAAATCTCCGCCCATCCCGCTCGTAGCCAGCCAGACTACCTGAAGGAACGAGTCGAGACTGTTTAGGAGGCCTCAATTCGCAGCAAATAAATAAATAATAAAATAAATAATAAACAAATAGGCTCGGGGGGGGGGGGTGACTTTGTACTCAATGAATATTCACCTTAGTACGACGGCACATGTATGTCCAATTACATCAGAAATTGCCTAGCTCAGTTCACCATAGAAGTAGGACACATTGATTGCGTATAATCCAGGGCATTCTATACGGCTGTCCCCCATTATTTGGCGCGTCTTTACTCGTTTGATCAAGAACAAACCGTAACATGTGGCATATCATTTAGAAGCGCAAACTTTGCTCTACCGGAGAGTACCAAATTTTCTATGTAAAAGTGGGAAAACTTTAGAGTTTTATTGACTTTTTTGCAGATGGACAAAAGGGTAATCCGAGGCATTTACTTGTATGAATTCAAGCTGGACACTACAGCTAAGGAGGCGAACGAGAAGACCAACGCCGCATTCGGTCAAGGATGTTCCACAATTCGGACAGCGTATCGTTGGTATCAGAAGTTCCGGAATGGAGAGAGAGCTTGGAAGAACATGAAGGTCGTGGGAGGCATAGTGATGTTGATGAGGACAAGCTGAGAGATGTGGTAGAGGAGGATCCACACAAAGGTACCAGGGAGATAGCGAAGGTTCTTGGCGTCAGTCACAACACAGCTGCCCGGCATCTGAAGGAAATTGGAAGGACCAAAAAGCTGGAAAGATGGGTGCCTCACGAGCTGTCTGAGGAGCAAAGAAACCGACGATATGAGATCTCGTCCGCACTGCTTCTACGGAACGAAACGGACCCATTCCTTGATAGCATCGTAACCTGTGACGACAAATGGATAATGTACGACAACAGGCGACGATCGGCACAGTGGGTGGACAGCGATGAGAGCCCCAAGGTTTTTGCGAAGCCGGAATTGCACCAAGAGAAAGTAATGGCGACAGTATGGTGGTGTGCGCTGGGAATTATTCACCACAGCTTCCTCCCTCCCGGTGAATCCATCACGGCAGAGAAGTACTGCATTGAAATTGAAGATGAAAAAGTTGAAGGATATCCGGCCGGCCTTGGTAAACCGAAGGCGAGTTCTCCTTCTGCACGACAATGCTCGCCCCCATGTAGCACGAATGACGTTGCAGAAATTGAATGAGCTGAGCATTGAAACTCTACCACATCCTCCGTTTTCTCCCGACCTCTCCCCAACAGACTACCATTTCTTCAAGCATCTTGGCGACTTCTTGGTAGGGAAAATATTCGAATACCAACAGGATGCCGAAAGTGCCTTCGCACATTTCGTCAATTCCAGAACTTCTGATTTTTATGCTACTGGGATAAAAAAGCTTGTGTCACGTTGGCAAAGATGTGTAGAATCAGAAGGTTTTTATTTCGATTAATAAACTTGCCTACAAGCCGAGATATTAACTGTTTAAATTTACAGTGGTTCAGTGCCATTTATTTCGTTACAACCTAATACTACCAGTTTATCAAGTACAAGATTTGGCCGGGATGCAATCCGCGCCGGCACGGGAACGTCCACGCACTCTGTGCATGAACATGTCACGTATTGAATATCAGACAATACAACATTATTCGGAGCTCATGGAGTACGATTGAGTCGAACGTAACGATAGGTGACGGTGTACGGACTGCTGAACTTTCGTTCTACCTGCTTTCGCTCAAAAACACAGGGATGCAACTCTAGTTTGGGTTGACCATCTACAGTTTCGGCCCATGCCTCGCTCTCCAACCCCACCTGTCTTGAAATGCCTGAATGCTCTTCCACCATGAGGCAGCCAATGGGCTCCAGTGATTCCTCGTTAAAAGTATATACGTAAGGAAAAAGTATGGAAGAGTTTTGATGCGGTATGGCGACCTTGCACACCGCCATTTGTCGGTTTTCAAGGAATAGTAATGACATTGATGGACCTTCAAATAGGAAGGAATGTGCTAGACGCTCTTTTTAATCATCGCTTGCAGCCGAAAATGGAGTATGCGACACCTCACTTGATTCCTGGTCCTTGACTGACGTGAAATGCGCCTGAATTGATGCATATCACGTCCTCATGGCGGAGTTTGGCAAGCTCGCAACGTTTTGCACTGCATCGGTGGCTCTCACCAGGACAATTCGCCCGAAATCGGGAATCCATATTGAACCAATGTCTTCAAAAGCACTTCACGTCACTATCGCCTCCGACGTCGTGTGCGGTGGTAGGTAAATGCTCAATCCCTTGTCTCTCCTCTACACCTTTGTCCTTGGGAAAAAATTTCGAATTTCGAATGATTGAATAATATTCGATTTTCAAAATTTCGAATTTCGAATGATCGAATAATATTCGATTTCAAATTTTCGAATTTCGAATGATCGAATAATATTCGATTTTCAAAATTTCGAATTTCGAATAATCGAATTTCGAATAGTCGAATATTCGAATAATCAAATGAACACTATTATTTACTGTCGTCACCCAGTGGTTGACAATTAATTATTTTTTATTACCCACTGTGAAGGAAATGGATGGCTGCTCCATCCATTTCCTTTACGAGACCAAAGGACAATAACAGCGGTATAATGGCAATGAAGCACGCTTTGCTTCCCTAAGAATTCGTGCACCGAGAAGAGAGAAACACCTTGGGTAGGCAGAGCTAGATTGTTATAGGTCTTTCTCTATAGGTTGCTATCTTTCCTTATGTTATAGCGAAGCTTCCAGGTGGTAAAAGAATGATTATCATGGGCGGAGAAATGACACAAAGGCGATCTGGTGCAGAAAGGGCGCACTGGAGTCTCATGAATGGCATTCAGTTTGTGTTCTAGCTCGGTTGAAGAGAAACGGACCCGCGTTGGAATCTAATCTGACAAGACACTACGACTTGGACAGTGTTAGAGGGAAAATGGGGATGGCTCACTTTCATAGGAAACGGAGCATGACTGGCTCTTGTACTCCATAGCCATTGCTCTTCCTCTCTTCTTCAACGTCTTTACTGGCAGAAAGCAGGAGCTTTCTAGGCCCCTGAAAGTTCTACCTCCCTACCGCAGCCCCTTCGGCTCTAATCGTTCCCTTGTTGTAACTGGGGTAGAAATACAAAACGAAGATTCTCCCGTAGTATACTGAAGGTAAAAATATCTGTGTACAGGCATAACCCTAATCACTTGCGATTCACGTGAATGGCCACAGCACGCTCGACGGCCGTTTACAAGGAAGCAGGTGCGCAGCGGAGGGCCGCGCTTGCAGCGCTTACTTCGCGTCAACTCACAAGGGAGGTCAATGAACTTCCCGTGGGAATCTTATAAGTGACCTATTGAGCGCTGTGGGGGATTGTCCGAGAGGCACCCCAGTGGTTTAAAACTGAATGCAGCTAAGGGACATTTTATTTAACGAATTTACCGAATTTACCTTTTTAACGCGAAAATTTTTCGTTAAAAAGTGGTCGTTAAAAATTTACCGAAAAAAATTATCGCACACCCTTGCTGCTCGCCTCCCCACCACTCTCTGCTAATCGAAGGTTTAGGGACTTGTACTCCCACAACTCCGGAGATCGAAAGCAGGTTTCGCCCAAACGTCGTCTAGAGGGCTAATTGAGGTGCTGATCGCAAATCTAGTAAACGTTTTCGCGTGATCGCGTGATTCCACATTTTCATGAGTGATCAAGTTTATCAGTTTGAGTTCATAGAATCGCTTTCTTCACCTACATATGTGATCAGACTTGCTTCCCAGTCTTCGACTTTGAGATGGAAAGTAGTGCACGAAAAATGGGTAATTTAGAAAAAGAAATGACAGATCCGTGGCAGCAGCCTAAATAATTTCCTAAGGCGAGGAAAGGACGAAATCAGTGGTCATGACAACCCGATCCTTACTCACGAACACACACTATGAAATATCGTAAGCGGCCAAATTGTCGAAATTGGATACCATATTCGTGCTCAGCATCCAAAGTAGCAGTACAGGCGATGCTTGGGCGAAAAAAAATTCCGACCTCCACTCAATTTTTGGAGTCACGATAGTACAACACGGCTCTGCACCTTTTCTTGCACATACTCACCATCGCCTATTGTGGTCGACCATAACACCGAAAGCGTTTGCCAGCTTCGTGATCAGAACCTCAGTTAACCCTCAGGACAAGGTTTGGACGAAATTTTATTCTCTACTTACGAAGTCTTGAGAATTACTACAAGTACCTATGTTTGGAAAGCCCCTCCCCCCTCCCCCTCTCAGCGCGGGAGAGTGGCCGAGGAAGAATAGGCTGCAAGAAGACCAATACTAGGGAGTGGGTCAAAAATGATACATTTTATAAGAGATGGTAAAATTAGTAAAATTTACAAGAGAAACGTTCTCTATAGGAACCCGAAGACTGATCAGCACATCCCAGAGATGGACTGAAGCGAAACATTTCGATCATGTTCGTAAATATGGCTAAAATGAGAATATGTTCTACATTTACCAAAACGCACAGCAATCCGTAAACAACTCTCCTAGATTCGAACCTGGACCTCTCCCCGCTATCCACGCCCCGACTGCAGTGAATGATTCATTTGATCTAATAAATCGTCAGATTTCTAACATCTAACTAATTAAAGCTCTATAGCATCTGCATGTTAATTTCTGAGTATTTCAAGGCCATTTAAGGCGTCACTTTCGCCTTATCAGCCAGCACTGAAGTGCTACAGTTTTTTGTAATTTTTGACCTACCCAGATGCCCGCAGGACATTTGAGGACCACTACGGTGCTTCTTAGACACACCCTTATAACAAGCAATAGGTTATTTTGAAAATCTCCACGGGAAGTTCATTGACTTCTCTTGTCAGATTACGTACACACAATTCGTCGCACTTTGAGCGACGCGCGAAACTCAAACATCGCTTTTTATCATAAGATCAGACTCCCTGGTTTTCGAAGAAGAGTACCACTAACTTGTTAAGAGATTGATAAAGAATATTCGAATATTCGACTATTCGAATATTCGATATTCGAAGCCTTCGAATATTCGAATAAACGAATATTCGAATATTGGCCACTTTCGAATATTCGAATAAACGAATAATTCGAATATTGGACTTTCTCGAATATTCGAATAATCGAATAATTCGAATATTTGGCTTTCTCGAATATTCGAATAATCGAATAATTCGAATATTGGACTTTTTTCGAATAGTCGAATATTCGAATATTCAAAATTCGAATTTATTCGAAATTCGACTACTCGAAATTCGAAAAGGACAAAGGTATACTCTCCTCCCTTTACGTCGCCGCCGCCCCGGCCGCAATAAGGCCCATGTCTGCGACAGTGCGACGCGGCCATGACGAAGCATAGGGTCGCGGCGGCCTCGGCGCGACACTGCAACACGCGCCGCAGGGGGAGGGCATACACATTCTTGCGGTTGTCGCGGCGGCTATCGCAGGCGACGCCGCGCTGGGTGTGGCAGGCTGGAATGATTCAAATAATTTCTGGCGGCGCGGCATGCACGGGGACGTCGATCCCATCGCCTGTAATGATGCTCTAACGCGACCGCGTCGCGAACGCCAGATTTTGCGGAGGTATCCGTCGCCCCACTTGCCGCGCCGCGGTGTCGCAGAAGTGTGCACGGGCCTATACGCGGCGCGGCGCCTTTACATATTCTCGCGGCAACACCCGGGAAACTCGTCGATATCGCTCTCGCCGCAGTGGGGACCCACGCTGTCACTGTGGTGGAAGCCGCGGCGCAGACGAGTTCTCGTGGAGCCGCTGGTCGCAAAGGTCCTGAGGGCTGCCGTAGTTACGGTGGCTCTCACCCGCAATGCCAGGAGCTGCGGGTGAGGGCCGCCGGGGGCGTGATAGATGGGTGTCGATTATGGCTCATCTATTTGGAAACATTTCCTTTAGCGAATCTACATGCTAGCAATGTAGTAGGTTGGTGCATAATTTCTGGGTAGCGCCTCTTCTTCCTCCGCCAAGCCGCGTGGTCGCGTCGTATCGACGTGGCATTTTCGATATCTACCGACACCACGGTGAGTCGATATGGAGGAGGGTCGTTGATCAGTCGGTGGCGGATCGCGGCTCTTCCATCGCCGCTACAGGAGAACCCTGGGAGACGGGTGCAGTTCTCGCACGAGCAGCTTTGGTGGCACACACTGGGGTCCCTTCCCAGGCCTGTCTCTGCGCTCGAAGAGCGCAGATTCCAGCTGCGCACTGATAGCCATTGGACCTAACCAGGCGCTGACGTGGCAAAGTGCCAGCGCCTGCTCATGCCATCCGAGCCATTGTCATTGGAGCACGTTTTCGCAGCCCAGTGGTAGTCGGCAGCTGGTTTCTGCAGAACCAGGCTACGGAAGGTAACTCGC
Organism: Heligmosomoides polygyrus bakeri; assembly: GCA_947359475.1. NCBI lineage: Eukaryota > Metazoa > Nematoda > Chromadorea > Rhabditida > Heligmosomidae > Heligmosomoides > Heligmosomoides polygyrus. Next base: position 54,707,259 of record OX375869.1, on the reverse strand, counting down.
GTCTAAAGCTACATGGTAGTGACGAGTTTTCCGGGACGGGGTTGGGCGAGTTCTCGCACCGTATGCAGGCGATCGTTGTGGGACCCAAGTGCACCAATCGACCACGAAGAAACCAACAAACGCCTGTCAACCTTCATTTCCCCTGTGAGTACTACTTAGTATGACGCGCAACTCTTACGTGTAGGCTTCTGTACTCAGCAAGAATCTATGGAAGTTGCTTAGAAAAAAGAGACGAATGCTAGGAATGGGCGGTAACTACAATACGAGCATGGAGGTGGAAGCAATAGAAAACCTCTAATGCCCTAAAAATGTTTGTAAATGTTTGCATTGCTGAGATGTTCATGAGCTTCTCCTTTCGCTTCCATTAAAGAAGTGTCTATGGCTCACATGTTATATTCGTTTTGAGGAACTGTCTGCCATACACCTGTTCACATTGTTCATTGATGGTGGAAATTCCATTTAAGCAGGGTTCTGCAGCAGACGGCTGAACGATTTTCCTAGTCTGCTATAACGAACTGTGGCGCTATGGTAGTTGTGGAGGGGGGAGGGGGTCACCTTATAAAAAGTGTCACTTACACGAAAAAGAAACGATGGCACACTTGTAATAAAGAAAACAAACAAACAGTGCTATAGCTCTGTTCTGTGCTCTTAGATTTGAGCAGGGGAAGGGACTCCAGGATGTGGTTGGAGTGGCGCACCCATGTTAAAACCGCCTACATCCTGGAGTTCCCTTCCTTGCCCAATACGGAAACAGACAAAATACGGATCTGCAATCGAGAATAGGAGATAAGACTGCATTTACATTCGCAGTATGTAGCTACTCGCCACACCTGCGCCCCACGGTATGCTATGGAGACCCTAACCACCATAGCGCCCGAACTATTCAAGCAAAAATCTCGATTGCCTGAGGCTGCCCCACAACTTGGTTCAAGCTTACAGGAGCAACTGAAAATTAAATAGCCTACTCCAAATAACGACGTCGGAAAAAGGCTCCTGCAGAAGTGTCCTACCGCTTTTAATCCGCACTTAAAACCCTTATCCTTCCTTTGATGGAACCTAAGAATCATAGGTCTACTTGAGTAAGTTCGCCAAATAGAAGGTCTTATATGTGTGTAAGCATTGTATTGTACTTGCTTCCACTGAAGGCCACCACATGGAATTCACAAAAAACAAATGTTTCTGTATAGCCATAATGTTAAGAAGCAAGCACAGCGGACGTCAAAGGTGAAAATCTGCCCTCCCTTGGGTTTCAGCTTCAGAAATCATTTCCTAGTACTCTCTGGCGCTATCTCTATCTCTACTAATAATCCTACTTATCGGGGCTCCACATTCTAACACTACTAACTGAAAAGAGCGAGCATTCCCACTTGTCGAGTCACAGAACAGCTCAGCTCGACGAGGTTTTGGTTTGCTGCGACCGCATCGCAGCCGCCAGTCGGTCCCGCGGCGACCGCCTACATACGGTGCGAGAACCCGTCTATCCTGCCCCGGAAAACTCTTCAGTACTGTATAGCTTTAGGCCTGATTTATACTCCCGCGGGAGCATCCGCGGAAGGGCGGGAATCGCGTCGAGACTCCTCACCTGGCCAATCGCCGCGCCTCGCCACGCCCGCCTCCGCCGTGCACCATTGGTCCGCGGACGTTCCGCGGATGCTTCCGCGGGAGTATAACAGATGCCTTAGACGCGAGTCGGAAGGGACTGCAGGATTTGGTGCAAAAACCCCGCACCGAAGGAGAACCGAACCCTCGCATGGAGCACGCCTATAACCACCGCCCCACGGTCCGCCTGCCGTGTGCGTCAACGCAGGCAGATAAGACATCGATCAAACGCGCACATGGAGGCCGATAAGATCCGCGACGCATCGGCAGCAGCCACACGATGCAGTATCGCGGGTTGATGAGCAAACCTGCACATCAATCCCACGATTCCATGGAGTGCATCAGCAGAATTTGGTTAGGTCTAAGTAAAACCCTGCACACTTTCCCTGAGCAAGGGGAGCAGTTCTAGCACGAGCGCTTTGATCGCACACACCCTGGAGTCCCTTATCTAACCTGTTTCTCAGCCGCAGACCCCCATGAGCGCGCAGGGCTAATAAGAAGGAAAGATTTCGAGCTCTGTGGCAAAGATGCGTGAGAACGATCGCGCGGACGTCAATTCGTTAGCCCAAATATTGCGGTAGGTGCGCGCGTGCGATGAGCGTTCGCGGGCTTGGCGGAGAAAGGATAACCGCAATCATAATTTCTGTCCAAAAAGGAGCCAATAACCAATAATAACCACCGTTCCAATAATATAATCACCGTTAGTGTCGATAAATGGAGGCGCATGGAATCCTGCGCTCAAAACGTAATGCAAAAAATCCTAGCACGATATTAGGTAACCTTAACTGCAAATCTTCGTGGCCTCAGCCACAAGTTAGCCGCGTGAGGTTTAGGGAAAACCCTTGCACAGAAATGCAACAACAAAGCAGAACGTTCTTTTTAGCATGAGCCATAACGGCATCGGATATACCTCCCGGACTCAACAAGGCATCGGAGGGAATGCTGTCGTCGCAACGGCTACCACATTGTCTTCGAGTTGGTTGTCAACCGAGGAACTTTTAGTGGAGGTAGAACGACAAAAGTGAGAGCAAGCGCAAAATGGTACAGAACTGTTGATTTATAAGGAGTGTTCTATTCGATTTCGGGGCTTACATTCAAAAACTCCTAACTTGGCATAGAAAACGCTTCTTCACAGAACAAAAAGCGTTTTGCCTACTACATCTCTGACATTGTTAAGGCCCCCACAGGCTTTTGCGGCGTTGCCGCTCGCCGATGTGATGAAGGGTAGGGCAGCGGCAACGCCTTTAGAGGTCGCGATTGCCGGCAAAAATACGCCGTATTGCATGCAGTAATCCTCGCGGTGCCGCACCACCCGCCGTGGTTATAGCGGATCCGCTGCACCCGCAAGGCTGCTGCCGGCCTTAGAGCAACGTTCCACGGCCTCCACAAACTCGTAGTCGCTTCGGCGCAACTAGGCTTGGGAGGGGGGTCACCCCCTACTGAGTGGTTGTTCGCCCTGGCTAGAAGGCACGTGTGTGTGTGCGAAATCACAGCCGGCCTACTCAGTTCACTGTAGGGCTAAAAACACAGGCTGCAAAAAAATCCCGATTCAAAAAGCACAAATGATTGTGTAGGGGGTGACCCCCCCCCCCCCCCGACAATATTTGCGCCGTCTCTTCATTACCTACGTTTAATAGCGAGTTCTCTCATGTACATTCAGAGTAGCGAGAGGAGGTGCAAAACACTGGTCGGCCACCCCAGCCTGGGTTTGTATCGAAACTAGCTCTCACGATATGCTTTGCACTTCGGTTTGCGTCTGTATTATTTCTTGGTGTCCAGCAATGACATCGCTTTTAGAAGTCTGCAACTTGTGGAACCATTTACAGTGAAACAATGCATCATGCCAGCAGCGAACACTTACGAGGGCCAGCTTCCATTTGTAGATATGAAGAGGAAGAAAGCTCATAGCGACCGGTCTGTGAAGGCCTAACGATATGACGAGGTAGCACAACTTAACGCAATGTATCAGAAACAGTAATCACTTGTTGTTTACTTAATTCTCGTGAGCAACACGAAGCGCGTAAGAGATTGCGGACTCTGACAAAGAGAGGGTTTCTACCTTCCATGGGACTTTGAAAGGAGATAACTGTATCACCTGTATCACCTGTCGTCCCGTTGATCATCGAATTGCTCAAGCGGGTGCCAGCAGCGTCTCCATTCGTCCCTGTCGAGTGCCAGAGTGGTCCAATGGATCCTCCTCGCTCGAGGGACACGAAGAGCGTCATATTGGTCGTCCAGGGCTTTAACGAAGAAGTCCAACCAACGCGTTGGTGGGCGTCCTGGTGTTCTCTTGACATTCCGCGGAATCCAGTCGGTGACAACTCTCGTCCAGCGGGTGTCTGCGAAGCGCATTACGTGGCCGGCCCACCTAATTTTCGACAACTTGGCCCACACGACAGCGTCTCTGATCTTCGAACGTCGGCGAAGCTCGGAACTCTGGAGGCCTTCTCTCACTTGCGTGAATCGTGTCACTCCGAGCATCGTCCTCTCGATTCCACGCTGCGCGACGCTGATCGCGTGTTCATCCTGCTTTCGTATAGCCCAGGTCTCTGAGGCGTATTTTAGGGCAGGAAGCACAGTGGAGTCGAATAGGTGGGCACGGCGTCGGGCGTTCTTCGTCTTCTTCGCGACTTCTTCGACGCTCTTGAAAACTCCCCAAGCCGCTCTTTTCCTCCTGCTCAGCTCTGGCGCTAGGTCGTTGGCCATGTTGACTTCGCGATGCAGATACACATAGCTGGAGCATTCGGAGATGTTCGTTCCGTTGAGCGAGAATGGGGCATCAGAAACTTGTCCGTCTTCTGAACATCGTCTTCGTAAGATTCAGCTGCAGTCCAACGTTCCCACATACACGTTCGAAGTCGGCCAGCATTCGTTCCGCCTGGCTGATGCTCGGTGTTATGAGCACGATGTCGTTAGCGAAGCGAAGATGATGTAGTCGACCTTCACTCCCATGTCTTCCCATTCTAGTTCGCGCATGACGTTTTCGAGAGTGGCGCTGAAGAGCTTCGGGGATATGGTACCCCCTGCCGAACCCTTCTCTTTAGGTCGATGACAACGTCGTTGCAGAATGGTGAGATCTTGGTTGTGAATCCACTGCACAGCTCTCGAAGGACTCTGATGTACTGAGTAGGAACACCCTGAGTGAGCAGGGCGTCGATGACCGCTTCAGTTTCGACGGAGTCGAATGCCTTCTTCAGGTCGATGAACGTAAGGCACAGCAGCAGCTTGTACTCTCGCGACACTTCGATGAGCTTCGTAATGGTGCGTATGTGATCGATCGTGCTGAATCCTTTCCGAAATCCTGCTTGTTCGTATGGCTGTCCCTCGTCCAGCGTTTTGCTAATCCTATTTAGGATCACTCGAGTGAACAGATTGCAGACTACGGACAGCAGGCGGATAGGGCGATAGTTGCCAATGTCGGTCTTCCTTCTTGTACAGCAAGACGGTTCTGCTGGTCTTCCACTGAGATGGAACCTTACACTCCGATAGGTAGCGCATGAAGAGCCGCGCCAAGGATCTACTATGCATACATAATTTAAAGCGAAAGAACGCATTCGACACCGTATGTCAGCCTGCTGTTTCCATCAAACTGAACCACTGCGATTTTCATCGAATTTATTGCAACACCTATAACCAAGGTTGTGACATTTGAAGCGGGCAATGCGATGGAGATCATGCGCGCAGCAGTCGGATTCATAAGACGTGTCACAGGCATCGTCCAACGTCCAACGTACGTCCATTTCGGAGGACACGTCAAAGACGTCGTTCATCGAGCATAAGGATTCAAGAGATGTCGCAGACGTCACTCAACTCTAACGTATTATGATGTGGCATTCTCCCCTCTTGTTATTGAAAATAACCTCTTTTTTCTCTCTGTCCTTCGCACTACGCGAAGTTGAAGCGCATAAAGTTGCTCCCTCGCATGAGGTTGGCCAGAATTGTAGACGTCTAACATAAGAATATGAGGAACAAATGAAGTCTCGGTCGAGCCGCACCATACCTCATGCAATAATTTTATTCTCTTGAATAATTTTGATGGTGTTGCACAGCGCTCCAATGTTTTCACTCTTCTTAAGTTTGAATAGTTCGAAACATGAAAATACACAGATATTTTCGTAGAAATTAATGTCACATAGCAAATATAATTCATGAAATGAGGTTTTTTCTCATATCGTCGATAGACTTTCCAATCTAAAAAAGAAAACTCATCCAAAATCTGCCGCGCCTTACAACGGACTTGTTGACTATTTTCCATGATCCCCTCACTTCCGTGGAGCTTATTACATAGTCCGAACACCGACAGCTGATCTTTTCTTATACCACCCATTCCTCTTGACCGTTCCTTCCCCATTTATCAATCGCGCCGTTCCTCCTGGCAAACAACTACCACGAAAATAGCCATGCTTAATTACACCCAGACCTATATCCCACTTCCCCCGAGACCCTATGTAATCACCCCTCCCCCACCACCACCCTCGCACTCATACACTTTTCATAGCCAATTGTACTCCTACTACTCATCTACTGCCACTCCACCGCTCCACTACATTCACTCTACCCTCGGGATCAACTGTATTCAGAAGGACAACGACCTTGACAACAACGTTTGCATCTTCAGGATGAAGTGCATAACATGGAGAGACTGATGAAGACCGAGTGTGCATGATGACAATGTGGCAACACAACCAACACAAGCGGACTCGTCATGCTGCACAAGGCCTTTACCACTTCCAATCGCCGTCTAAAGCTGTTACAAAGTCCTTTCCTCAGACACTTATGTTTTGTTTAGTCCCTGAGGCAGGGACACTGGAATAGGGTAGGATGTAGAGAAGTCAGTAACAAACGAAAGGTCATTTCTCTAGAGAGCCCAATACTCGCATTCTCACACAGACAATCGATGCTCCGTAGTCAATAACAGCGACAGCCGTGAGCCGTTATAAATGAAGGATCAAGCCGAAACTAGGCGGCTTGTTTTCACCTCCTGCCGACCCGCCTCGGGCGTTCGGCTCCCGCCTGAGTCTGGCGGCGCCCCAGCCATTCGTCCCTAGGCTCGCCTTAAGCAGTTCCTGCCACCCCCTCCCCCGTTCCCTACCCATCCATCTGTATTATATTGCACCCCATATTTGCGTGTCTCTATTGCATGTCTCATAAATGTGCTAATAAAAATATGGTCATCAAGGTGTTTCTCGTAGTGTTCAAACGATCCAAAAAATTTATGATGGAGAATTATTTCTGTTGGTCGGGTGCATCTTCTTCTGTGGCATGTGTGAACGGACGTTAGTACCGGTCGCGCAGGTAGTAGATCGTCCGTTACACAGACACCTACAGACATTTGAATGCGACTAGAGGACAACAGTCAACCATCGTCGTGTCATCATCTACTGCAAAATTCGGGTGCTCCAAGAAGGGAGGGAGCGTTCATATCGGCTGGTTGTAGGCGCCGCGGCCGCGCGCCCAGGTGGCCATTATACCTTTGTCCTGGGGAAAAAATTTCGAATTTCGAATGACCGAATAATATTCGATTTTCAAATTTTCGAATTTCGAATGATCGAATAATATTCGATTTTCAAAATTTCGAATTTCGAATGATCGAATAATATTCGATTTTCAAAATTTCGAATTTCGAATGATCGAATAATATTCGATTTCAAATTTTCGAATTTCGAATGATCGAATAATATTCGATTTTCAAAATTTCGAATTTCGAATAATCGAATTTCGAATAGTCGAATATTCGAATAATCAAATGAACACTATTATTTACTGTCGTCACCCAGTGGTTGACAATTAATTATTTTTTATTACCCACTGTGAAGGAAATGGATGGCTGCTCCATCCATTTCCTTTACGAGACCAAAGGACAATAACAGCGGTATAATGGCAATGAAGCACGCTTTGCTTCCCTAAGAATTCGTGCACCGAGAAGAGAGAAACACCTTGGGTAGGCAGAGCTAGATTGTTATAGGTCTTTCTCTATAGGTTGCTATCTTTCCTTATGTTATAGCGAAGCTTCCAGGTGGTAAAAGAATGATTATCATGGGCGGAGAAATGAAACAAAGGCGATCTGGTGCAGAAAGGGCGCACTGGAGTCTCATGAATGGCATTCAGTTTGTGTTCTAGCTCCGTTGAAGAGAAACGGACCCGCGTTGGAATCTAATCTGACAAGACACTACGACTTGGACAGTGTTAGAGCGAAAATGGGGATGGCTCACTTTCATAGGAAACGGAGTATGACTGGCTCTTGTACTCCATAGCCATTGCTCTTCCTCTCTTCTTCAACGTCTTTACTGGCAGAAAGCAGGAGCTTTCTAGGCCCCTGAAAGTTCTACCTCCCTACCGCAGCCCCTTCGGCTCTAATCGTTCCCTTGTTGTAACTGGGGTAGAAATACAAAACGAAGATTCTCCCGTAGTATACTGAAGGTAAAAATATCTGTGTACAGGCATAACAGTAATCACTTGCGATTCACGTGAATGGCCACAGCACGCTCGACGGCCGTTTACAAGGAAGCAGGTGCGCAGCGGAGGGCCGCGCTTGCAGCGCTTACTTCGCGTCAACTCACAAGGGAGGTCAATGAACTTCCCGTGGGAATCTTATAAGTGACCTATTGAGCGCTGTGGGGGATTGTCCGAGAGGCACCCCAGTGGTTTAAAACTGAGTGCAGCTAAGGGACATTTTATTTAACGAATTTACCGAATTTACCTTTTTAACGCGAAAATTTTTCGTTAAAAAGTGGACGTTAAAAATTTGCCGAAAAAATATAACGCCACCCCTGCTGCCCATCGCCTCCCCACCACTCTCTGCTAATCGAAGGTTTAGGGACTTGTACTCCCACAATTCCGGAGATCGAAAGCAGGTTTCGCCCAAACGTCGTCTAGAGGGCTAACTGAGGTGCTGATCGCAAATCTAGTAAACGTTTTCGCGTGATCGCGTGATTCTACATTTTCATGAGTGATCAAGTTTATCAGTTTGAGTACATAGAATCGCTTTCTTCACCTACATATGTGATCAGACTTGCTTTCCAGTCTTCGACTTTGAGATGGAAAGTAGTGCACGAAAATAGATAATTTAGAAAAAGAAATGGCAGATTCGTGGCAGCAGCCTAAATAATTTCCTAAGGCGAGGAAAGGACGAAATCAGTGGTCATGACAACCCGATCCTTACTCACGAACACACACTATGAAATATCGTAAGCGGCCAAATTGTCGAAATTGGATACCATATTCGTGCTCAGCATCCAAAGTAGCAGTACAGGCGATGCTTGGGCGAAAAAAAATTCCGACCTCCACTCAATTTTTGGAGTCACGATAGTACAACACGGCTCTGCACCTTTTCTTGCACATACTCACCATCGCCTATTGTGGTCGACCATAACACCGAAAGCGTTTGCCAGCTTCGTGATCAGAACCTCAGTTAACCCTCAGGACAAGGTTTGGACGAAATTTTATTCTCTACTTACGAAGTCTTGAGAATTACTACAAGTACCTATGTTTGGAAAGCCCCTCCCCCCTCCCCCTCTCAGCGCGGGAGAGTGGCCGAGGAAGAATAGGCTGCAAGAAGACCAATACTAGGGAGTGGGTCAAAAATGATACATTTTATAAGAGATGGTAAAATTAGTAAAATTTACAAGAGAAACGTTCTTTATAGAAACCCGAAGCCCGATCAGCACATCCCTGAGATGGACTGAAGCGAAACATTTCGATCATGTTCGTAAATGAGGTTAAAATGAGAATGTGTTCTACATTTACAAAACGCACAGCAATCCGTAAACACCTCTGCTAGATTCGAACCTGGACCTCTCCCCGCTATCCACACCTCCAGTTTGTCGCACTTGAATGCACCCTGCAGTCCCTTTCGGGAAACCTAATAAATTGTCAGATTTCTAACATTTAACTATAATTAAAGCTCTATAGCATCTGCATGTTAATTTCTGAGTATTTCAAGGCCATTCAAAGCGTCACTTTCGCCTTATCAGCCAGCACTGAAGTGCTACAGTTTTTTGTAATTTTTGACCTACCCAGATACCCGCAGGACATTTGAAGACCACTATGGTGCTTCTTAGACACACCCTTACAACAAGCAATAGGTCATTTTGGAAATCTCCACGGGAAGTTCATTGACTTCCCTTGTCAGATTGCGTACACACAATTCGGCGCACTTTGAGCGACGCGCGAAACTCAAACGTCGTTTTTTATCAAAAGGTCACACTCCCTGGTTTTCGAAGAAGAGTGCCACTAACTTGTTAAGAGATTGATAAAGAATATTCGAATATTCGACTATTCGAATATTCGATATTCGAAGCCTTAGAATATTCGAATAAACGAATATTCGAATATTGGTCACTTTCGAATATTCGAATAAACGAATAATTCGAATATTGGACTTTCTCGAATATTCGAATAATCGAATAATTCGAATATTGGACTTTTCCGAGTAGTCGAATATTCGAATATTCGAAATTCGAATTTATTCGAAATTCGACTATTCGAAATTCGAAAAGGACAAAGGTATAATACGGGTGGGTGCTGATCGGTCCCACGAGGTGTGGATGTTGCGTTCGATCAAACGGCGCCGGTGGTGTAATGGCGTAGAGCATTCCCGCCCGGTCAGAGGGAGGTGCGGGTTCGAGTCCCGCCTGGCGCTAGAAGTTTTTATCGCAACAAGACATCGTTGATCATAACTCGGTTCATTTTTGAAATTCAAAAATTTCATTGCCTTTTGAAAAATAGAAGAAAGATGCCTTCTAATTGTGTAGAAATCGGTTTTCAAAAAAGGGGTCTTCATATGGTGCGGAGGGGGGTTCGATTTTTGGCACGTACTTCTGCATCAATGGACCAGAAATCGAACCCCCACCGCCCCTATGAAGTCCTCCCTGTTGGAAACTAGTTACTACATGGTTCGAAAGTGCTACTTATTTAGTTTTTTAAAAGTTATTAACCTTTCTAAATTTCAAAAAGATTACCGAAATATGGTTACTTATACAAAATCTGTTCAATTTTTTCGCACAAAAATCGAAGGCCCTCGCCCCGTATGAAGACCTGGTTTTTGAAAAAAGATTTTTGTACTGTATGAAAGGGCTTTTCTTTTAGTTTCTAAAAAGCAATAGGCGTTTTCAAATTTTGAAAACTTACCGAGTTATAGTCATTTTTGTGAACGTCGAAATTCGTCGCTCCTATGAGATTGGTGCCATATCGACCAGGGGTCGATCCAATCTATTCGTTTCAGAAAACCATGATTTTCACACTGTGCATTAAACAAGACTTGAAACTATTGTGGCAAGTTTTTTACTGTGTGCGTGATCTGCTTCAGGTAAAAATTAGTTTTTCTTTAAAAAAAACGAAAAATTCAAATACGATCTGCCCTAATCATATCGGAGACCGTTGTGAGGAAGCTCAGCTTTACACTGTGTAATCTCATGACTTAAAAATCAATGAAGCGCAATTTCACTCTCGTGTGTTCTTTCCTTCAAAAGATAAAAAAAAATTTCCGCGAGAAGACCACCCTCAGTGGCGATCGATGATATCGAACGCAATGGCTCCACGTAATCTACAATATTTCGGAGTTTGTTCGACGTCTCTGAAAATGTCACAGAGTTTTTAAAACTATAAGTATGGATTCTACGCATTGAAAAGCAGGATCCATGCTTCCATATGATTAACGGTGTCAACAATTTTCGGCAAATGGTACAAATCGAAGCGTTTGCTCATACAGAGGATCGTTCCAGAAAAACAAGTTTTATTATCGTGTGTCCAACTGTGGATTAAAATTTTATTGGGTGCAACTTCACTTTCTGATGCTGTTGCAGAAGGGAGAAAATTAGTACCGTGACAAGTCCATCCTCCGGTTGCCATTCGGTCAACGATTCAAGGAGCGCTTCCAAAAATCTTGAAGGAAAAGCACTTTATTTTCCTTAGCAATTGACACTTCAAATTTTATAGACTGCAATTTTGGACGTAGATGTCGCTCGTTCAGGCAGAAAACTATCGCGTCCATGACTTCCTTAAAAAAAATCTGAAAAAACGGAAACTTCTCATTGACCAACTTCCAAATCTAGGTGTAAAAACTCTTTATTTTTAACAAGTAATACAATCATTATTTGAGACTTTTTTATATTAATTTTGGCACTAGTTAAAAGTTCCGACTCCACTGACACGATTTCGGTCAAAAAAAATTTTCACTGAAACTTCGCCTATTTGGGGTGCTGATAACGAATCTGACATCCGTTTTTCGTTTTACGCTGGAGTTTGGGCGAAATCAGTGACCATTACCTTAGTCACCCGTACCTTCTGTAACCTACCGTACTCCAACGTAAAACGAAAAACGGATGTCAGATTCGTGATCAGCACCCCAAATAGCCCCCCCCTTGACGAAGTTTCAGCGAAAAAAATTTCGACAGAATTCGTGTCGGTGGAGTCGGAACTTTTAGCTAGTGCCTTAATTTTTACAACTTCGCGGGACGAAGGAGATACTCCACGCCTTCGTATGTATTCCTGAAAAAACAACTTATTAAGAATTAAAAACATCGCCTAAAAACCTGAAGAATAAGAGAGAATCCTCTGCCAAAACCGGAAGAGTACGACCCTCCCCCCCCCTTCGATTCCCGAACCTCAAGCTTGAGCATGGTCCCAGCCACGAATTAACAACAGCAGATGCGTCAATATGCGTCACTTTGGCACTATTGTAGTTTACGGACTCCAGAGGACGAGGAGCGATAGAAAAAATTTTCGCCCAAACTTCGCCTAGGGGGTTATTTGGGGTGCTGATCCGAATCTAACATCCGTTTTCCGTTTTACGCTGGAGTACGGTAGATTACGGTAGATACCGGTGACTAAGGCTGTCGAGGTCATAATCATCGATTTCGTCCAAGCTTCGGCTAGGAGGGGCTATTTGGGGTGCTGATCACGAATATGACATCCGTTTTTCGTTTTACGTTGGAGTACGGTAGGTTACGGTAGGTGCGGGTGACTAAGGCTGCCAAGGTCATGGTCACCGATTGCGAGCAATCCCATCCTTCTAAAGGCCCCCACAGACTTCTGCGGCGCCGCCGAGCGACATCGCTGATGTCAGCGGCTTGACTCATCATCAGTGGGAGCGGTGACGGCGAGGTACTGTACTGTTTCTAGTCGGGACCGACTGGTGCTTAACAATAACACGCCCCAATGACGATCGCGCGCCCGCATCGACCGTCTCCGCTCTGGATCCCGCCGCGAAAGGGCAGGGCGCAGAGCGCAGACAGACAGACGCTGGAGCGGCGCCGCCGGGTGGAATGATTCAAGTCATTTCCGCCAGCGACGCCGCCGGTGCCGCTGGGCGGCTCCGCCGGTGCCGCCGGTGCCGCCCGCCGGCCAGCGGCGCCGCTGGAGGCGAGCTCTGCGTCTCTGCCCTATGGTTAAGCATAGGGCAGCGGCGCCGCCGAGCGGCGCCGCAGAAGTCTGTGGCGGCCTTAAGCCATTCCTGGAAATCGGCTGCGTCCATGTTTAGCTTGTCAATGACGTCCTTCAGCTTGAAGTCGCGCAGTTCTTCCTGGCGGCGGTTACCTCCATAAGGGTATGTCATGGCACCGCTCACCCCGAGTGAAGCCTAATGGTAAGCTCCCATATCGATCGCGCGAAGCGATGAGTCGATATGGGAGGCTATCATTAGGCTTCGCTTGGGGTGAGCGATGGTATGACATAGGCCTAAGCGAAGTTTGGGCGAAATCGGTGATTATGACTTCGACAGCCTTAGTCAGCGGTACCTACCGTAACCTACGGTAATCGGCCGAAATTTCAAAAATGGATGTCATATTCGTGATCACCACCCCAAAGAACCTCCCTGGGAGAAGTTTGGGCGAAATTCTTTTTTCGACCTCTCCTCGTCCTCTGGAGTCCGTAAAGTACAATAGTGGTGCCGTCACTTTCGCCAGTAGTTGACGGCTTCGAATGCCTGAGGCGCTGCGGCCGAGAGTCGCGGATCGGAATGCAATTGTTGGTTCTACGTACGCAACATCACATTTTACGGCAACTGTCGGAGTTTTGAACTTCGAAAGGCTGGTCGGTGCGTGTCGCTGCTTATGCGACACATAGTTGTGTTTTCCTTCATCTAATAAAGGGAGCAGAATAGGCTTGCATAATGGTGAAAACGAATCTCTTGCCGAAGAAGCGGAAGCACGCTCAAGACGTTAGCTTCACCAATGACGTCAAGAGAGTGAAACAGGTGAGTTACACATATGGCATTAATTCAGCGCTTGAGGGAGACGTAAAGGGAAGTGACGGCCACTTGCCACTGTTTAGGAGCTGGAAAGTGTCGTTGTGCCTCGTCGTCCCACTTTAGCCCCTCTGACCAAACGCCGTGCAGTAGACGTTCTTAACGATGTTCTGTCCCGTCTTCAAGGGGGAGATCGCCAGATGTGAGTTAATGGTCACAGCCTTCTGAAGTCAGTGTCATTGGTGTTTTAAGTGCGTCCATGCTACTTCGGGAGTTCTCAATCGACCATCTCCCAACATTGTCAGAAGATGTGGCCGAGGTCGTTGACCTAATCATCACTTCGGCATCGGTCACCAGTTATGATCAAATAGCTAGACAGCTTCTAAGGTACCATGTTTTCAGTCTCTTGTCCCAATGTGTTCTGTTGTCACCTCACACGCGTGTTTGAAGGTTGCTGTTGTGCATTATGCGACGAACAGACGGGTCTTTGTGGAACAATGTCCTCCAACGGTTGCTGTCCGATGCCGGGAAGGAAGCCAAGTAGGCAGACCGGTATTATGTTGTTTGCAGTTATTGGTACTATGAGGCTAGAAGGCGGCAGCGCAAATAGGCTCGGGGAGGGGGACCATGTACTCAGTGGATATTGACCTTAGTAGGAAAGCACCTGTGTGTTGTATTACATTAGCAATGGCCTAGCTCGGTTCACCATAGGGCCCGAACACATCAGTGCTGCTTATAATTTCTAATTTCGTACAACACAGAATGTATTGGGCCTTCCTACATGGTGATCCCCCCGAGCCAGGGGTGCACATTTAACGGTTAACGATTTAACGGATTTAACGAATTACCGGCATTTTTCGGTAAAATCTGGCTTAACGACTTAACGGAAATTTATAGGAATTTAACGGAATTTTTAACGGACTTTTCTCACAGTGAGTTTATCACATTTACCCTCAGTATTCTCTAATGTTGCAGGTCTTGCCCTCCCGATTAGGACTGTTCCTGGAAAACTATTGAAATAAGCAAGAATATTTTGATGTTTTTATCAATTCAATTCGTTTTGAATTTTTAGAAATAATACATTTTGGGGGCACGTGTAGCGCAGTCGGAGGAGGTGCTGGCTGTCGCATGCACCCTATACCAGGTTGCTGGTCCTTCTTCGGGATTTCTCGCCCAGGCCAACCAAGCCTTCGATCCCTCTGGGGTCGGTGAATTGGTACCGAAGTTGCCTGGGAAGGACAGCGCTGATTTCTTCATCGGCTGGCCACCGCAAGCCATTGTCTCCAGAGTATCCCGTAGAAGTAGAATGAGCGGCGTATCCCAAAAAGGATTGAGTATCGCCATCCTTTATCCTTATTCTTTAATGTACTTTGGAGCCAGAAATTTCTTCGCCGAGTTCCAAGCATGTCAACGAATTCACGAAGATACTGGTAGGGTATGCCTATTCTCACCTGGCGCTGCTCATCTGAAAATACTTTTGCCCACTTGGAGCAGTCGAGACGGAGCGAATGCTTTCGGCCGCTGGACGTATTCGAAGTATTTTAAGCTATTTTACAAAAACGCTAATTAAAAAAACTTGAAAAGCTACCTTTCCTGAACGTTAACACGAAGACGGCGTGTCACATCTTCTCGGCAGTGTGGGACCGTGTGACACGATGTCGTATCACTGTCCCGACGTTGCAGAGATATGATTGGTCCCACGCACCAGGCACTCGAAAATTGTGCGTTCGTCAACGTGTTAACATTCCACTGAAGGGGTTTTTACTGTATTTTTATTAATTCTTTTTGTACTTAATGGGCTGGTGCCTGCACGGAGATTGCACATGTTCGTAGAACAGTCTAACAAAAGAACCAGGAAAGGGCGGAACTCCGGGTACCTGCCTGATCGCACATTTTAGGATGTCTTACCGATGATCATCTTGCATTGAATGGTAATTCCATAGTTGTTCTTATTCTATACCCTGTAGATAATTTGTTGCTGAAGGCTTGTTTATTTTTCTGTGTTTGTTGATGTAGATTTGTTTATTTAACATTGCAGTGTTACAATCCATTCCTTGAACGTTAGCTGTTGACCTCTTTAAGTTGAAACGTATAGGTTTTCCTTTTTCAGTTGAAATAATGGTTTACAGCCAAATGTATTTTTTAACGAAATTTAACGATTTACCGGAAATTTAACGAAAATTTTCCGTTAAAAAATTTCGTTAAGAAAATTTAACGCCCAGAATTTCGTGTACACCCCTGCCGCGAGCCTATTTGAGCCAAGAGGGTTTCACCTTGTAACTCTTCAATAAGACGTGCATGTGTTCCATATTAGAGCACATAGCATGGGTATGACACATTGCTCATAAAAACCATGAAAATGACGGTTAACTATGATATTGTGGTACAGTGTGCGAAACGCGCGCTTATTCTTCATATTTACTGCAGATCAGGGTAGGTGGTTGTAGAAGTTATCACCACCTATATATAAAAGAGTTTGTCCGTCGAGTGATCTAACCAAAGTGAGATACGCCGCATCATCCACGGCGCGGGCAAAATTTGCTATTGAACGTGGGATCTTGCCTCAGCAGGGGAAGCGCAGCCCTTTACTGCTTAACACAACAGCACCTACACGCGTTTCTGAGCGCCCAGATTCAGAGGTCGTGCCGCCGATTTCGTACCATTAACATGAGAAGATCACTAAAGGGGTAAGAGTAGAAGAGGGACAATCGATAGCGACCAGGAGGGAGCGATCTGAAGGAGGCATCGGGATGGAGGGGGGGGGGGGGGGGGTCGATATGGAGAACAATGAAGCAGGCCAAGAGGTGGCACCAGAAGGGTTTAGACAATATGGGAGACCAGTAGGGAGCTACCAATAAGGGGTGGGGGGGGGGGGGCAGTAAGGAGGATGAGCAAGGGATCCGTTACCAGTAAGGGAGACCGGATTTAGAAGATGTGACACCGATGTCGCGCAATGAGCGTTCACTCGCCGTCGTCATGTCGTGAGCGTGGGAGGGCTAGCTAATTGGGGTAGAGTACTAAGGAGGATCCCAAGGGGGGAGGGAGGGATCTACCTGGAAGAAGGGACCTGGAGGCGGGACCAGAACGGGGAAGCAACAAGGGAGCCGTAAGGGAATTCATACAGAGAACAAAGAATCTCCCATATGCATAGCCTCTTCATGCTCGACACAACGGCGACGGACGCCTTTGAGCTTCTGGATTCGGAAGACGGGTCTTCTCTGCTTCTGGATCCAGAAAACGGGCCCCTACGTCGCGCAACAAGCGTCCTGATTCTGAATCGTATCACCGATGTCTGCCGTGAGCATGTTAGGACAACTATGGGTTGGTGGAGAATAGCTGTAAGGGGGACTCTAGAGTGAACTAGAAGAGCGACCAGAAAGAAAGGAACAACCTGGAGGAGGGGCCAGGATGGGGGAAACCAGCAAGAAGACACCAGTAGGGTGAATAGTAGAAGGAAGGAAGTGGGCAGGAGTTGGGAACAGGAAGATGGGGGACTAAAGAGGGGAGGGAAGACCAGTAAATGCGGACCAGCAACTAGATCCAGTAAGAAGAAACGACTGAGGGGGAACCTGGCTTCGGAAGACATGTCAACCACACTTTGGAACGGTAGTTTTTGAGCATGAGAACGGTTGCGGAGGAGCAACCTGAGGGACAGAAGTACTGCGCAGCACAAACCAATGACTTTACTGGCTGACTTCATGCCGTTAAACTACACACCAGGTGCTAGATGTTAGCGAAATTTATCTTTTACAAAAACTATTTTCCATAGGTCAGTGACGCTGCAAAGTCGTGCGAAGCGCGCAAGTGCGAGACACGCCGTTAGGCGTGTCGGAGCACTTGTCGATTAACAGAAGTCCTGGGTGGTTGATCAAAGGCCTATTAACTTAGATTGGGAATGTATACCCCTTGGGTTCTGCACACCAGTGCTGCTTAAAATATGATGTCTCCTTCTCGCGTACAGAAAGGGCCTGTTCATACTCCGCGATGCGAGCGACTGGTCGCCCCTACAAAACATGCAAATCGATCAAAACCGAGCGATCTCCGCAGAATGTTACTATATATTACTCAGTTTATGTCACATTTCCGTCACTAGTAGTGGGACAAAAGCCAAGAGATGACTGCCGGTATTTCTTTGCGCTTAACCATGGGCGACTGCTGGGGAACTCATAAGCTTGGCGGCGGATCACTTAAGTTTATGATATGTTGAACGGGCAACGCGTCAGGGTATGCATAGGTGTCATGCACCAAGCGTCGAGTTTCAGAAGACGTGTCGCAAACGGTCGTCCAACGTGCGATGGGATCCAAAGGCGTGCCTCAGATCAGATTTTACACAGCATGCGTTAGATTTTCAGATGTCCATTTAAAGGCATGGTATAGGGACCGTGCGATGCTTGCCTCTCGCTCCGTTTCTCTGCCGGCACATGGGTAAAAAGAATGACTAAAGGAACCGGAGGAGTATTAGCACCGTAAGTCAGAAAACGGTATCGACCGATCGACCAGTACCGATTGATTTTGTTTTGTTTCTGCAGATTAAGCACTGCGGATTGGGACTCTCACAGTCTGCATCGTTCTCACCACGTAAAGAACGGGTACTTGGGAGAATAAATCGCATGGATCCGATAGAGGGTGGACAGCTTTCATATGGGCAGTTTTTAAGATTCTGCCCTACCATTTCTATCCAGAAGCATCCTGGGCTACTAGACAGAGTAGTACTGCTACGGGCTAATAGACAGAGTAGTACTGCTACGGGCTACTAGACAGAGTAGTACTGCTTATCTAAATGGAGAGCATCCGCTTTTTCTTCTTCAAGGTTCTTCCAGGTTTTCATAGCAATTAGGGGAAATTCCGTACTGTTTACTTGATTTCTGCTGTTCACGCCATCACGACCCTCACAGGCTAGACATATAGGCTGCTTCCTTCAATCGAACTCCAGAAATCAAATCTAAGCAGAAAGGAAGTGCCCAAAGTCCACATTTCAAGGATCTTCTTTCCGAAGTCCTCCTGTTGTGTAGTCATGGATTCTACAATCGCTGTTGTTGCTGCTGTGGCCCATTCATTTGTTTCCGGGCGTTGCTGCCACTGTTTTCGCTGCGTTCGCATCGCTCCCGTCGACTGTGAACGGTCCTTGAAGCGCCTTGCAGCGCAATTGAAGCAGGCGTCGGCTGTCAAATGCACCATTGCTGGGCCTTGGGTGCATCGTAAATCCCAAAAGGGGAGGGGGCACCTGGCCCGCTGCAGCCTTTCATGCCTTTCCATCTATTTTTTCAATATTCCTGGGACGGGACCCGCTGCCACGGAAGAGCATCAGGTAAGCACTTTTATACGTATGTGGACCGAGGTTCCCTAAGAGTATTATAACACGGCTAAAATGTGATGCTCCATCATGTCCCATGTTATACGTGTTTATCAAAACCCACAAATTGCCTTCAGAAGGTGCAACCATCGAAAGCCCCTCCTCTTTCAAGGTGAGGCCCGTTATAAGTACCGTAAATGGCCCCACAGACCGCATATCCTGGCTGCTTAACCTAGTTCTGGTTCAGCTGCTCGGGTTTATACCCTCACACCTGCCGAACATCCATGGTTCCCCCAAAAGCACCGCGCTGTTAGGGCGGCAGAAGAATACGTCATGGAATCCTTTGACGTTACATCACTGTACACCAATGTTTCAAGGGAAAGCGATTTGCAGGCCGTGTCTGAAATTCTCACTAAGCGTCAAACATGCGTAAACCTGAACGGTCTCAGTGTGTCTCAGATTATGACACTGGTCAATAAATGCCTGATGTGCAACGTATTCAAGTGGTCAGCAAAGTATTACAGGCAGATTAGACGGCTGGCCATGGGACAAAGGTTAGCTCCTGTGCTGGCGGTCGCCTTCATGTCTAAGGTAAGGAGGAAGACCCAATTCTGGAACGCATGCCTACTCCTTACTGTAGGTATATAGACGACCGCTTTATATTGTGTTCCACTCAAACTGAGTTGGACACTTGTTTCGAACTGCTGAATCAGCAGTCAGAACATATAAAGCTTACCGGGAGAGTCCTACAGAAAACTGGCTTGCATTTCTGAATGTCGAGGTCCACCTTGCTCATGGAACCATCAAAACCAGATGGTATCGCAAGCCCAGTAGCAAGAACATCCTCATTCACTACCGCTCTGCCCACCCTCCAGTACTAAAGCGGGCATTATCAGAAACGTGTTCCGAAGTGCCAGCTCAGTCTCGTCTGAAAGCGAACAAAAAGCGCTAGTCCATGAGTCCATGAAGATGGCACTAAACATCGCAAAGATCAACGGCTACCCAATGCAGCAATGGCAGAGGAGGCGCAGAAGGCAAGCCAATGCGCACCGTCGCGAGGAAGAACGCGACAAGGTACCGTTCTGTGTGCCCTTCATTTCGTACGAGATGAGCACGGAAATTCGAAAGTGTGTACGCGCAGCTGATCTCCAAGATATGGTAGGGATCATTGATGTTCCTCCCACCAACTTGAAGGCGCACCTAGTTCGGAACCGTGCCTATGACAGGATATGTTTCACTCCGTCCTGTGTATGTGCCCTAATGGAAGGAGGGAGATTGCATGACGTCTGGAGTTGTCGACAATAAGTCATGCAATGAGTGTGGTGAGGCCTACATAGGGGAAACGGGCAGACCCCTATGTATCAGGGTTAAGGAGCATTTGGACGGCCTTAGAGAAGGCAATGTCCGCACTCCGTGGGGGGAGCACAGGGTTCGATGTCATGCGGGCGCAATGCTGCAGGTGTCTGTGTCCATTTTACCTCGAGAGAATGATATATCGGCGCGCAAGACCTATGAGGCGCTCTGGATCTCGGCTAGGAATCCCAAGGTCAACCGGAAGGAGGAATGTCTCGCGGTAGCCCAAGAACTGGCACCCTTCGTCGAGCTCTGCGGGTTCTGATCTGTACGGTATGACCCCAGGGTATTTAAGTCGGGTTGTCCCGCGTGGTAGACTCATTCACCCACGTTCAAGTCCAGCTTCGGGTGACTGGTGGTCCATCTCGGCATCCACCTTTAAGGTCAGTCGTTCCTTCATAACGGTCGTGTTGGATATTGTCCCCATCTCTCCTCAAGATTAGTACCTGTAGGATGAAAAGGTGTTTGGGAGGACAGTTTCATTAATGTTTTTCGACTTTTTCATACTCTGACGAAGGCGAGGTCGCCGAAAAGTAAGCCGAGTTGAATAAACGTGATATCAACCTTGGCAACTGTAGCAGCTGTTTTGTTGTGGTTGATTAACTATGTGTAAATATCTCTTTCGTTTCAGCTTTTTTTCGAGGTCTTCTCTAGACGACGGCCTCTTACTGCTTCTGACGGAAGGTCTCGATACAGGGGCATTATCAGCTGATCACATTCCCGTGAGGTACCGTGCTGCTTCCCATTAAGCTCGCTTTCTGAGATTTCTCCGTCAAAAGGATCTTTTTTTCCCTATCTTCGACTGCTTTTGTAGGGTGCTGCGGTGTGCAGATCGGTGTTTGCAGTCTCCTGCCTTCGCGTGCCGCTGCGCAGCTATAGGCTTCCATGTCGCTCGCGGCATGAGCAGTAAGTTCATTGATTAAAGAAGTTGGATTGGCCGGAAAGTTTTGGCGGCTTTTGTGCAACCGCTTTCCGTTCGTTTATTACTTAATCAATATTCAACTTACGTCGCATTTTTATATAACGTCTAATACGAAATTCTTTGCTCTATCTGGCGGAATAATTTGTGTTTCACCTATGCTTAAAAATCGTGTTTATTCGGATACTAATTAAAGTATGTCGGAAGAGGAATTCCGAACGATATTTCATTTCAATTTCAAACTGGGCCAGTTTGACGTCGGGACAGCCAGGCAAATCAACCACGCGTAGGACCGAACAGTGTTGGAGAAACGACCGTGCAATGGTGGTTTGGGTAATTTCATTCTGGAAATTTCAACCTTGAAGATGCACCCAAAATGGCAGACCTACAGCAATCCGAGACGACGATTTGAAGGCCTTCATGGAAGCTAATCCATCGAAGGCAGTCCGTGAGATTGCGGAAGGTGTAGGAGTCAGTACAACTGCTGCTACAGACGGTTTGAAACGCCTCGGAAAGGTGAAGATGTTCGAAAAGTGGGTGCCCCACGGTTCGAGTGATGGCCAGAAATTTGCGAATTTCGAATTCTGTTCTTCTTCGCTTCTCCGGAATCAAAACAACCCGTTTTGGATCGAGTCGTCATGTGATGTCGTGTGTGGGTTGTGTACGATAACCGAGAACGATCTGGACAGTAGGTTGATGTCAACGAACCCCCTAGTCACATCCCAAGCCGAAATCCCACCGGAAAAAGACAACGGTAACAATGTTGTTGTAGGCGGCTGACGTAATTCACTACTACTTTCTGGCAGCAGGCCGAACCATCACAGCAGGGTCCAACTGTGACGAAATCGACGATTTGTACTGGAAATTGCGTAAGCTGCAACCGGCACTGGCCAACAGAAGAGGTCCCATTCTGCTGCACGGCAACCTCCGCCCATACGTTTCGCAAATCATCATGCGAAAATTAAACGATTTAGGAGTTGAAGTTCTGACTCACCCGCTATACTCACCAGACCTTGCGCTAAGCGACCATCACCTTTGGGAACTTCCTCGCTGCTAGAACCTTCACAGTCGCAAAAACTGCTTTTCTAGAATTTGTTGCACATCAACCACCCAGTTTTTTCGCTGATGGAATCAATCAGTCAGTATCGCGTTGGAAAGGTGTGCTGACTCAAATGGTGCTTATTTCGACAGAATCCGATGACGATGGAGAAAGTTATCATCGTTTGAAGGGGACCAGTCAAAACCGCCAGAACTTTCCGCCCAACGTAATACGTATCTGGAGTCACTCAGACTACGCTCTACCACTTCACTACGTCTTTCTGTTAAGGAAAATCTGAGTCAACGTCGCTACTTATTTTGGAGCGCTTACTGTGCCAAATGACCTCGGATATGGACTCACGTGTACGCCTTTCTGCCGTTCAGGGACTGTGGCTTCTGTGCACCATCGAGGACGGACTCACCATTCACACCTACAACACCGTTAAAAACGTAAGTGCGTATGTTATCCTGTGTTGTTTTTCTCTTGCAAAACTGCGCACTTTTAGCTGGTAGGAGACTCTCACAGACAGGTGCGAATCCTTGCGCTGCGTATACTCCTGGTTTTCGCCAACAGGATGCCCACATTGTAGGTGACTGTCCAGTGCATCATGCGCGGAGTGTGAAATGTTCTTCCTCCAGGTCCATAGTCAGCAGCTTCTCAAAGGCGTCCGATACAAAGCTGCGGTTGTGTGACGACGCTTTCTCGATTGCTTGCGATGCTGTGAATGACCAAGAGGTAGCACCTTCGCGCGGTAGTATTGATCCGTGCGAAGCCCCTTACACTGATTCGATTTTCTTTCTGTCTTGAACTATTCTCCTTATATGCCTAACCGTTTGGAAGGTTACCCCTTCTGATATCCTTTGCTAACGTGGGATTTGGTGTTCTCTAAATACGCTGTGAGTAGGGAGCACCGAAATTGGAACGATAGAAAGGTATATCAGAAGTGCTCGCTTCGGTATTGAAGTCTCATCTTTCGTTTTATTCTTTCTGTTCATGGCGCTGCGCTTAGGTTATGGTGCGAACCGAGGCAGCAACTATCCTTGGAGAGTTCCAGATGGTATCAGACGGTTTTCTTGACCAAACGCTGGACAAGAAAATGATGAGAACTATACAGGTATGCTCCCAGCTTTTCTTTTTTATTTGTGCTGAGATGGTTTCTTCCAGGACTCATCAGGTCGCGAACAAGTAAAGAAGGTTCATCAGTCGCGATTTGCTATAACTCAAACACCTCATCAGCCGACAAGGGAATCGCGATGGAAATCTATTCATCAGGGCCATCAGAAACAGACGCCGTATGATTTACAGCTGATTTTCCGATAGGAATTGTTTTAGTAGCACCAGGGTATCTCCCGACATTTCGTGAATTTATTTATATATTTGTTTATTTACTACGTCACTAAAGACGCGCCAATCTAGACTTAAAATATTGGGAACAGTCAGAAATCAGAGTTGAATAAAACAACAATAGGAAATAGAAAGTGGAGAATAAAACGAAATTGGACAATAAGCCGTCGAAGCAACTAGTAAGCAACAGAAACTAAGAAACATTCACAACCGACTGGCCACAGAGCAGGTTTTCTTTTTCAGCAGACTCTCCCAACAAAGTAAGATATAACTAGAGGTGGGTAAGTTTGAAAGATCTAATCATAAGATTGTTTGTGAGGAAGAAATATCAAAGCATAACCAGACTTGGGAGGGTTTGAAAATAAAAGAAAAAATTAGGTATATCCACTAGAAGCAACATGGAAGGTGTCTGATGATTAAAGCGAGACCCAGCAAATATATACGACCGAACACCCTGTTTTATGTGTTCCAATCCATAACTCCCTGGGGCACGCATCACCAGGAAGGTGGGTTCCATCTTTCAGGAACCTCATTATACTGGTACGCACCTCGGCGAATTAGGCTTTACAGAGATATCATTCGCCATTTGACCGAAATTGTTTCAATTTAGTCGTGCTGACCTGTATAGCTCGTCATAATAATCCACGCAAAAAAACACAACGACAGAAATCAACCCAAAACACAGAGGATACTAGTAGAAAATAGGAGGATGCAATTAGTATAACACCATAATAGACAAAACTAAACTGCTAAGGAACTTTCTGCAGATACCTGTCAATGAGGATTTTACATTGCCCTATAGAATTTGGTAATCCATTTTTCTTGGAGAATTTCAGGAACTCATTGCCAGCTCAATTTGTGAAAAAAGAAGATCTTATGTTGCTACTAGCCCTAGAAACTAGGATCTTCCACTGAGCGCCTCTTGTGTTGGAATGAGACATTGAATAGAATTCGTTAAGGGGAAGACCCACCATGCCTTTTACCATCTTATAAACCGTTACCAAATCGAACTTTCTTCGGCGACAAGCAAGAGTGAGTAAATTGAAGAATTTGTCCTTTCCAGACGCCGGAGGAATACTGTTATAGCCCCCTGTTATACTCCCGCGGGAGCATCCGCGGGATGTCCGCGGACGGAAGGTGCACCGCGGACGGTAGTCGTCGTCCCGGGGCGCCTAGCGTCACATTGGAGCGCGTTTCCCGCGCCGAACTCCGCGGGACGACAGCCTTCCCGCAGGCGGGAAGTATAACACCACCCCTCTCGTCATCTGTCGGCAGCGATCCGCGGACGGCGGGCGTGGCGGGCCGCGACGAGTTCCCCGGCGCGGGGTCCCAACGCGATTTCCGCCCATCCGCGGAAGCTCCCGCGGGAGTATAACATAGGCCATAGTCACACCCATATACTCTGATCCAGAGCTTTCTTGTAAAACTGTTGCACAGCTTCCAATGGGGCGACATCTCTCTTAGTAGTAGGACTATACACCGTAGTACCATGCTCTAGCATGAGTCTAACTAGACCTTGTATGCGGGTAATAAATGCGCTATTGAACTTGTTTTCAGAGATTTAAATATATTATGCACAACTCTTTCAGCTCTCTTAGCCGTATAATCACAGTGCTGACTGAAGGAAAGTTTAGTGTCTAGAATAAATCCTAGGTCACGTAAAGAAAGCGTACTATTGAGTTCCTGTTCACCAAGACAATAAGAGCTTCAGTTGTATTGCTGTCCAAGATGAAGGACTTTGGTTTTTTCACCAGATAAGGGAAGCTCCCACCTCCTTGACCAATCCGCAACAGCATCTATTGCAGACTGGAGGGCAATGTGGTCATCCTCCTCAACGATGTTTCTCTATATTTTTATGTCATCAGCAAACATTTTACAGGTGACTTCAAACTCTTCAACCAGAGAGGGAATCATGGAAGAGTAGACGATAAAAAGAACTGGTGAGAGAACACCTCCTTGGGGGACCCCACTGGTAGCTGGAATGGATTCGGAGTACGAATCGTTGACTCTAACCTGAAAGGATCTGTCGCTTATGGAGTTTTTTATCCACTTAATTTTTCCCCTGATCAGTTCCAGCTCTCCAGCTGGTAGATCAGTTTATTTAATGGAACCTTATCGAAAGCTTTCATAAAATCGAAATAAACGACGTCCACGTTTATTTTTTGATCAAGCGCTATTGTCCAATCATTTAACGCTGACAGCATTAATGTTTCCGTTGACCTACCGCTGCGAAAACCGTGCTGATTTTCGGGAATTAGAGAATTTGACTCCAGATAATTAACGAGAGCAACCTTCAGTTTCCTTTCAAAAACTCTTGCAAAAACGGATGTGACACTGATGGGGCGGTAATTGGTGACCAGATTGTAGGGCGCTTTCTTGGGTATCGGAGTAATGAACGCATGCTTCCAACGACCAAGAACCTCGCCTAGCATTAAATATGTGCTCCAACGGGTAAGAGATAGCTATGGCGATTTTCCGAATAAAGTGGTGGAACTTTATCCGGGGTAACGGTAAAGGTTGCAGGTATATAATGCATAATGCATTGTGGATTTCTTCTTTGTGAAGCCAAATTATGCTTTCCATACTCTGAGTAGAGCTCACAGTATCGAAAGTATCATTGTAGGAAGATGACTCCGAAAAAGACTTTTGAAAGTATTTCGCTAGCATAGACGCTTTAGACTCATCAGTTACTGCAGATTGTCCATTTAAATCTGTTAGGGTTGGAATTCACTCAGGTCGTTTCAGCACCGAATTTAACAAGGTGTAAAGGGAAGATTTTCCAGGTTTTTCAAGAATTTTCCTTTCGACATACTTATGGTATCTATTCAGAAGTCGATCAAACTTGTCACTTAAAACTTTAAAACTATTCAAGTTGTACACGGTTGGGTAAATTTGATATTTCATCCACCTCATTTGTCTTTGTTCAAAAAGCCTGACCAAGTTAGGTGGTAGCTTACCGTAGTTCGTTGGATGCCTTTCTATAGGTACGAACTCTTCGATACATTTATGTAAAATTGATAAGAAGAGCTCATGTTTGCCATCTACAGAAGATATCCCTCAAGGAGCGTTCTCCAATCCAGCGACAACAAAAACTGACAAATGTCGTCATAGTTAGCCTTAAAAAAAGAAATGATCTTCGAAGACGGGAAGTGGGCTTATTTATGAAGCATTGAATACGAAAATAAATACATGAGTGATCACTAGATCCAATAGGCAGTAAGATTTCAATATCTTTAACAAGATGCAAGTGACTGGTAAGGATGAGGTCCAACAAGCTACCATATCGAGTTGGCTTCGAAACGTTTTGATGGAGTTTGCATGATATGCACATTTCCACAAATAGTTTCGATGCCATGTTTACACTGGAGGGGGAACTTTTAGACCAATCAATATCAGGTAAATTGAAGTCTCCCATAATAACACACTGTGCTTTGCAAGAGCATAGGTCGCTTATTGCCTTTATCAGTTGAATAGTGTTGCTAATAGAAGCACTAGGGGTCCTGTAGACAGCAATTAGTCTCAAAGTACTTTGGAGAAGCTTCAAATCACAACAAAGTAGTTCGAAGCCATCCGCCAGTGATTCACTCCATATGGTTTCGAATACAATTGGAAGCCTAATAAGCATGAGTATACTACCACCTCTTTTACTAGTCCTGTCGCATCTTATATATGAATATTGGCAGCACAAGTCACCTAAAATTGGACCAGCATCAAGGGATTCATTTAGCCACGATTCTGTAAGAACAACTACATCGCAATTTAAGGTCTTTATAGAAAATCGAACTGACAAAATGTTCTTTTGAATTGATCGCACATTACAGTAAAGACATTTGAGATCATTGACAGGCGTCCGAGGAGAGACTAAGAGTTTACCGACATGTTGAGATGAGAGATTTGGGAGTTTACGGCTGGCATGTTATGAGACGTACGGCGCGCCAACCTGGCTTCTCGATTGCATTCTCTTTCCTCCTTTGTAAGTGAGGGCCATATATATAAGTCTTTAGAGGAAAAGGAACGCAGCCTAGAAGCCCTCCTAAGAATTAGAGATTGATAAAAAGTGTTAGGTAACAGAACCTTCAAGAGACGAGGGCGGTCAACTTGAGGCTTGCCAAGTCTGTACGTGACCTGAGGGATACATTCAAGGTCTTTACATTTTGAGTCGACGATCTGCCTATTCATTTCACAGATTCTACACAGATGCTCATGCTTACATGCCAAAGCCTTTTTAGCAAGCGAGGATTTTACACAGTGACTTGTTTCTTCGTCACTTCTTGATCAGAAACACAGTTTTGCATGTTTCCGGTGCTACGTGTTCTCGTTCTCGTTGAAAAAATAATGAAATCCATTCACGACACTCTACATTCCTAATAAACGTTCCTTGTTAAGGTCATCGAGCAGGGAGTGGACTTCCGGAAAGGAGCTAAATGCGCCCTGTCCGTCCAGCGCATCAGCAGCAGACGATGAGGCGGAAAGCATCGTTCCTCGTGGAGCTTGTGGAGCATTCGTGTCAGCTTTGGAGGACGAATTCATGTGTATGCTCTTCCTCTTTTTCACATTACCCAAAATATGTGGCACCTTTTTTAGTCAATGAAAGCCAGTTGTGTTCTCTTAATAGTGAGGCGAAGTTTGAAGATAGGCATAAGTCTCTCCCTTTCTCTTTCTCTTTCTCTTTCTCTCTCCCCTGTCGACTGTCTCTCAGCGCGTTGATGCAGCGTGGACGAAGTGTTGCGTAATAAGCGCTGCTAAGCTGTACCGTCTTTCCTAGCACCTTTTTGTCCATTAAAGTCACCAGTGACATTGATTGGGTCTCGCGACGGTACTTCTGCTGTCTTCTAATCAAACAGGCTCCAAAACTCTTCCTTGGCTTGATCGGAGCAGCGAGTCTGCCACCAGAGAGGAAGTGATACTTACTAGGGCAGGGTATTCACCTCACCCTGATGAAAGGTGAAAATCCTTCCCTTGTAAGTGTCACACTTTCAAGTTTTGAGACCAGGATCGTTAGAAAGAGCTCGCAATGCTGATTACGAATATGGGTGTCAAAATTGCAAAATGAAACTCCTGAACGAGTCATGACCTACCGAAGCTGGGTGGGCTGGCCGTGCGACACAGCTGGCGCGAGATTGGAGAGTCATTGGGGCTCAGTAAGAAGGGTCCGCCAGCTGCGGGGTGGCGCAGGAGGTAGTGTCCTTCTCGTCAAACGCGGCGTCGTTGGTTCGGTTCCAGTTGGTGCCGGTTTTGTGCGGAGGCCTTTACGTAGGTAGTATACATTGGACCCGAATGAATTAGTTTCGGATATCCGATTCGGATGTTCCAACCTGAATCATCTAAAAATCCGAGGCCGGCGAAATTGCCCGTGTCCGAATCAGCCAAAATCCGGGGTCCTCGAAATTGTCGTTATCGGAATCATCCAAAAGTCGGGGAGCTGCCAAAATAGTGTTATCCGAATCATCCAATTATCCGAAGATTCGGTCAAATTCAGTGTATTTAGTGAATCATTTTCGGATACCTGATTCGGATATTCGATCCAAATCATCCAAGAATCCGAAGCCTGCAAAATCGCCGTTATCCGAAAATGTTCAATGTATAGTAGGTAGCGAAGCTTCGGCACGTGTACGCTGGCCGCCCCATGGAAACGGCAACTAACCCGAACAACCTATGGCATCTCAAGCTCAGAAAAGTGAATATGAACAGCTACGAAAAGACAAGAGCCCACATCTTGATGCAGTATATTCTGATCATTCCATGTGAACTGAGATGTAAGCCGTGTACAGTAAATGGATGAGAAAAACAGAGGAAGTCTATCAAAGCAAAGAAAACGACTGTTTGCGGTTTGTAAAAAGAATTAGCTCATAAAGTGTTCATGATCAGCAACAAAAGAGCGAGTAGCTTCACTCAGTCATTGATAAATCACCTAGCGCACAGAATGGGCTTCACTAGCACACTTGAAACCAGCATAAAGGCCGGGGTTATCCATCGCTGTCAATTCCTAATCATTGCAAACGTCAATTTTTCCTAAATTTCGTTTGGTTGCGCGACTATCCTTCGACGCTATCCCGTCGCTGGTAAGTACTGAAGCCACCTAGCAAGTCGAAAATGCCCAAATCTAAACAACTGCGGCCGCTTCCTATTCAGTATTCTGGCATAATCTAGCTTGAACCCACCAGAGCGTTCACTAGAAGATCTAAAGATCCAAAACTTGCTGCCCCAGTCTGAATTCTCCACGTGAAGTGCGGAAACAAAATGCAAGATCCGCAGATATCCTTCTATACAGTATTCTTCAAGCAGAGCAGTTTTAAGCGCTCATTGTATGTCGGCAAGTGTCTAAAGCCAACACCGGGATGTAGCCTACAGTACACCAGCCTTGAGAACGTTTGTTGCACCTTTTCGAGTTTAGGTCTTTGGTTCCTATAATTAGAGCATGGACTCCATGCGTGATATCAGTACTTGAAATGAGGCAACACTTAGGATTTGTACAGGCGGACAACTATTGTTGGGCTGTTGCTGTGTACACGGAGAAACTTGGAGAAAAGAGTTGTATATGCATGTCTTCTTAACATTTTTCTCAATGTGAGTCGAAAAGTTTAATGAGAGTTCGAATAGGACGCCGAGGTCCTCATCGTTGAAAGCCCTCTAATAAGGCACCATTTGTTTCGTACTTTGTCGAAGGTAGATCTTGTAGGTAGGTCAGGACATTCATTTCGCCAAAAATTTGGGACTATTTGAGGCACTCATCACGAATCACGAGTCATTTTTCTTTCACTGCAATGGAGTACGGTAGTTCAATAGCTACGAGTGAGTTAGGATCGCGAGGTTAACGTGACCGATTTCTCCCATACTTCGCCAGAATGGCAATTTCGAGTGATAATCACAGATGTGAGGCTCGCTTTCGCTGTTACTTTATGTGACGTTATAGCGTCAGTCACGTTCTGTGTTCATGATTCTTAGCTTACCCACGCCTACCGCAGCCTACCATTCTCCAGTTAGTACCATGAGCACACCTCACATTCATAATCAGCATTTCATATAAGCATCGTAGGCGACGTTTGAGCGAAATTGGTGGCCATGACCGACCACTCTCACTCTCCGATAGCCACCTCCTAGCTTCCCTTCATAGGTTGGTCGTGCTACGACCTATTTACGCGGCTTTTAACCCTACGCATTCCCGTTGAAGGTGTTTCGTAGTTCCTCATTTTTTTACTCATTAGGCACACTGCGAATGAATTTTCAAGCACCGACAAGGGATGGAGAAGTCAGAAGATCATAGCGCGGCAAGCTCCAAAAGGACGTGCAGCCTTCGTTTCTCTATGGAACCTCGATAGTAAACAAAATTGCAAATGAGCAGCGTGGCTTTGGAATCGAATCCTCATCGTCACTTTTATGAAGCAGCTCCATCCAAGGTACCACGAGTAAGTGGAAGATGCTCTTTTACTCGATAAATCGCTGATGTAAACACAGCTCTACTGTTCGAACACGCCAAACGTTTTGGATCTTCATAAACTTGGTATGAATCTGCCGTTTTCGGAAGCCGAAAAATAGAGCATATGCGCTCTAGTAGCCTGCTATGCCTGATAAGAATTCGTAGATTTGCTCGTGTGCGTAAAGCTAGTATCTGACTGGACTTTTGTCATAACGATAAAATACGGCGTTGAACACTCCTTGCTCGTGTGTATTTCGATCGGCAAAAGATTTTCCGAGTTACTCTCGGTACGCTCTACCTATACTTTTCATAGCAGGCACCTATTGCTCCGCGTAGTTCACGACTAGAATTTCTTCCCGGTATGTTTATCACTGCCAATCTTAACCTCTTCGTTCCAATGTCGGACAATGCTGTCTGACGCTTGTTCGCCGCATCGGATAGTTTCGGCGATACCAGACGAAAACGTGGCAATTTCTAGAACAACTTCCTCAATTTCCATCAGTACGCATTGACTGACCAATAGATGATGTGGTTTTTTGCTCTATTTTGACTCACAAATACATTGCACAAATTACAAATCAGAGTGTGAGGGAGATATGAAGACATAAGTTATCGCGAAAGAGCTAAACTGTATTGTAGCTGGAGACAATTTGGATCCGTTCCACATTCATACTTCGGCGTGCCTTCGTTTGGTTCAAAGACTCGCAGATAGCAGTCGGAGAACAGCGCTTTACATCACCAAGCAGAATTGACACCAGACGATTGAAACCATTGGACATCCTAGACGAGGAGCGGAAGTTCAATGGAGCGATGGAAGTCCTATTGTCAATGCCATCGAAAACCAGAGGTAACAGGTTTAAGCTAAGTTTCGGTAGACCCAGAACCACATTGAGGAGACAATTCTTTTCCTGTGGTGGTGCGTTGGAATTTTCTAAGATTATCAAGAAGAACCAGCTGCCTAACAATTTTACTAAGTTCAAAACAATTGTCCATCGGTACCTGCAGGCGGAACTATGAAGCTCTCTGTTTTTCTTTCCTTCTTCGTTTTGTTGCCCAATATTTTTTTCTTCTTTCTTCGCTCTATGTTTTTCTCATTCTTTTTTTAAAATAGTTGTGTTTAGTTGATCCGTTTTCTTTTTTGCTATAGTGTTGTGAGCAGTTGTACTGTACATGCGTATGCATGTAATAAATGTAAATGTAAATCTAGAGCGGATAAAACTAGAGCGAGAAATCCTCAACGTCGCACTGCTGGTGGTCTCTTTTTTTTGCGAAAGGATGACCCATCGAACTTAAATCATACGGTTGTTTTACGCTTTGTGTTCTTTTATGGTTTGTATGGTGTGACTTTACGATTTGAGAACGTGAATATCGTGCCCCCTCAAAATGTGCTCGAGATGGACACAGGCTTATAAGAAAAAATAATTATGCACATACTCATGGTGCAGACACTTGCACTTGCTTTATGTATGTAATTGTCTCGAAGGTGGTAGCTTGTATTGAGCATTGCAGCCGTTAGACGAGCGGCCGTCTTTTCTCTCGGGAAGCTGGCCTCTACTCGTCCGTCTTTCGCTGGCTCAGCGCTCGATCACCTCGCCGACATGTTCAATGATGAGATCGTTGAGGTTAGCTTCGAAGCTGACTAATCAGTTATGAGCCAAAGTGAGTCTATTAAGGTGCGCTTGGGTGCGATAGCAGCACTGACTCCTCTGATTGTGCATGGAGAGCTGCAGAAAGAGCAGTTGGAGACAGTTCTGCAATGCCTTGATGTCAGTTATTCACTACGTTTTATTGAAATAATTGGGCTTCGATTTCTTCTGTGGTGCTTTGTGCTCATCACGTTGCCAATTGTATCCGATGGGTGAGGCATTTCTGGGTGCTCCTACCAATGGCAGCATTCGTTTAAAAGACTGCAACATAAATGTTCCTATCTGCATTGAATAAGTAGAAATAACCTCCCATGATCGAACACCTTGATTCAGCTTTTGTTGTGATTAGTAAATCTAGAGCTGAGGGATTGGGGATTCAACCTGTATGTTCTCCATGAGCGGTACCTTTGCATTAAACTCACCAAATCTAGATGTCCTTCCTAAACGATAAATGAGTAAAGCCATATAACTGTGATAGTTTGATTATAAAGGTATATGGAAAACAAAGAATTAGTTTGGTTTTCGTTTAAGTTGTCATGCATGCGCAATTGGTTCCGGTTTCGTTTGAAAAGGGTTCTAAAACTAATTCTGTTTGTTAATTGTGTTGAAAGGGGAGGAAAGTGGACCCCCATCTCTAGACTTGCACCACATAGAGCTTCAGGATGCTATCGTGGATTCGCGACAGGCGTTGCGTGTTCTTCTCGCCAAGGCAGAGTTTGCAGACGCTGAATGCATGAAGATTTGTGCAACGGCTCTGCTCAACTGTCTGCATCGCTTTCCTGGTGACAAAAATCAGATATACAGGTCGGTTTTCCTAACAGTTCACATCTAGGCATGAACGTTCTGTAGTGTTTAGTTGGATGTTCTACAGGTGTCTGAGCGAAGTTGGAGCACGGCATGCTGTGTTTGTTCATGGAATGGTTCGAGAGCTCCTTGGTCTTCACCTTGTATATGACACGAGAGAACAGCAGATCGATGATGTTTTTTGTGAGGCAGTGGCTAGCAGATGCTTCGCTTTCATCACTTGTTTTGTTTTCATTCATATGTAGAGCTGGCATGCCTGAATTTTGTCACCTGGGTCCCGTCTACTTGCAGATATTGCTAAGCTGATACTGGTGCTCAATGCAGCCGCTAAGTACGAGCCCATAGTGTCTTTGCTTCCTGAGTGTGTTTTAAAACACTACAGATTCATTCGAGCAGCCGCCTCAGACTTAGTGGCACCGATCAAGGTCCATATAACTCTGTTTTATCTGTTAGCTGTTTATGCTCATTATTTTAAGTTCAATCGTTCGACGGGGATGAGCATTTCGAAAAGTTTTTTTAAAGGCGCTCGAGAAATCGAACGGAGATGCGCTCAAGGCACTGCCCGTTACTTCTGGAGAAATGTCAGGCAGTACCTCCGATATACTGGTAAATGCCTACGAACGGCTGCGGGAGGTCACCCGCGAACCTACACTGGCTGACAGGAATGCTCTTCGAAGACTTATACTCGAGTAAGTCGCTCTTAGGTACCATTAGGCAACAGCGCAGATTGGGATTCGATTCATATTTGTTCACTTATTTTTCTGCTCGCGACGTTGCACCCCGTCGCGTCGCCCTACGATTAGTAGTGCAACATGCAGAGAATCGTGACTTCAGATTTTCAGATGTGGTGTGTTCCCCTTCCCTAACAATCTAAACCTTGGACCATAAAACCCTGTAATGGCAATTCTTCTGCTTTAACTAACATGGTGAAACTGTTGCTGGAACTGCTTGCTTCCAGGGGTTGGCTGTACACGGACACTCGTCCCGCCTTTGATTCGAGTTGGGGTACAAGCCCTTCCTCAAACAGCGCTGCGTGCGTTACCACCAAACAGCAGTGGCGAATGATGCTGAGCTGAGCTACGAAAGCTCCTTAAAGTAAGAAGAACTCGCGTAACAACGTTGAATACGGATGCGTTGACGGGCTGCCCGTGCGTGTTGATAAGCAACGGCAGAGGCTTCAACACCGTTCATATGGCGGTTTCAGGACCACCAGCCAGACATAATCGTCTTTGGAAGTTTCTGTGACTGTATGAGAAGGCAGCAAGAGCACCGCCCAAGAACGTCATTACAGTTGCTCTCAGTGACCTTAGCGAGCACGTGGGCACTAATAAGGGCGGTTAAAGTTTCCAAAGTAGTTTCGGTTATAGCACATGTAGCGCGATTGTGAACGTATCCTTGAATTTTCATATTCGCATATGGTCACCATCGTGCATGTTTATCTCATCCTACAGTGGAGCGACCTAGACGCAAATTAACTTCTTTGTGAAGAATCACGACCGAAGTCGCCACAGACGATGAAAGCCTGTTATATGAGACAGTCACCATACAGCGTCGATCGCCGATGTGCCCTCTGAAGAGGTTGAAACAGGTGGAGCCCTGCGGTGTAAAGAATCAAGTTATGGCGAATTAGAGAGAAGAAGGCGGCTGTAATCTCGCGCGTTCAATTACTGATTGTCAGGCTTATGACGAAACGTCGAAAACGGTTTCCGACGCGATGAAGTTGCAGTTCCCGAACTTGGTACTAGCGAGCCTGGATGGGCTAAAGTCGACCAGCAGACGTGGCTGTTGCAGATCACGTTAAAGAAAGAGTTTGGGACAAGATATTGGTCTTTCATGTGTTCTCCTCGAAGAAAGCCCTTTTGCTAGCGCAAGTACCAAGAAGCGAAGGAAGCTGCAAGGAGAATCGCAGTCGTTGAGAAAGTAACTCATGATGACGAAGTTAGCACTTGAGATGCGCTATGGGCAGCAGCATCTGTGTCACTTGTAGAGACCGAAAAAACATCACTGCTAGCGATGCTAAGAAATGGGGAAGTCGGACGTGAACACAGACCGAGAACAGTTTGAGGAGACGCTTTTTCGCATCAACGATGACAACTGTCATCCTCTCATCTACCGATAATATACAGGAACTGAGGCGACAGCGCGATCACCTTGAGATAATCTCAACTGTGGAATTTCCTCATCCGCTCATCCTTTCTGCGGTTCTTGTCCACGATATCGTCTTCAAAATCGCCGTGAAGGAAGCAGGAGCAACTCTGAAGAAGATGAGACTAGGAAAAGAAACTGGTGCCGACGACTTGCCGGCCGACTTATCCATGTCCACGGTCTGGCACCCTTTCAGCTCTGTTGTAGAGGTTAAAAAGCTACCTCAGCGTTTACACCAATGTACCATGACTCCGCTTCGAAAAGAAGGGCAGTCCTCAGACTGCTCAAATTACAGTGCGATTCACCTGCTTATGCTCACCGTAAAGATCTTTGAGCGAATTCTCGATATATACACGCCGTCCGCCTTCTGGTGGAGAGACATCGCAGGAAGCAAAACCTTCTGCAGCAGGTCGCGAAAAGCGAACTGAATTTTCGAAAGCATGCGACAGCTGTGGCAAGGTCGAATCCTTTCTAGTGTGTCGTGGTTCATTCACGATACCTACCGCTCTTCTAACTGTGTAAGTAGCAAACTTAGGAGCGTTGCGTCATCATCGAATCGCCGCGCGTGCGGCAGTGACCGCGACCGGTCGCTTTCTTAGTGAGAAACTTAAAATTTAGAAACTCAAAATCGTGAAGATACTTTGCCACAGTTTTGTTCGAAATGTACTGCGTCTCATAAGCATTTAGGGACGTGAATGCCATCAGTGCTTTCAACGAACCCCTTGCGGGTGCTGCACGCTTCATCGCGAGCTTGTGCGAAATAAACTGTGCTCTTGAATCGCTTGCACAAACTGTGCTTCGAGGAGGAGGAGACGTAAGGGACGCTTCTAATACGATACATCAAGTAAGTTACACTCGTAATGACTGACCATTATTTGCGATTGCAGAGTATGCTAACCGGTTGTATTGGAGAGTTATGTGTTGATAATCCGACGCTGTCAGTTAAATGACAACGTTTTGAGATAACTTCGATACCGCGGCTCGAGTTGATTCGATAGCAAAGTGAGAGCGATCGCCCCCAAACCCGAGAATAGAACAATTCCAATCTTCCTCCATTCTCCATTAGGCCTTCTTACTTTAATTAAGTAAAAAACCATTTTCACTATTAGCTTTTCCCATAAGTCCCCGACGTTTTTTCAACGATTCATTGCGGATTTGGCCGGCGGTCTCTTCCATAGCGCTATACAGCTTTCGAAATAGAATGCTTTATCAGAAGCTGTATTGCATTTCTTTTTTCATCATGAATCTTGTGAATTTTTAGGTCATTAAAGTGAAAAAGTAGCCATCTGCGCACTTGTTCTCCCCGCTTAGGTTTGGAATTTTTTGCGCAGTTTTTTATAGCGTTTAGAAGACAATGTTTTGTACTACAAGAATACATGTTGGTCCTATTTGCTTACTTGTCCTTTATTGGTTTTTAGGCCATCGAATTGGGACGTCCGACTTTTCCGTCCTAATTCTTACCGATAGCTTGGTTCTGCGGTTGGACTTTTTTGCTTGGTGTTATATGTCGTTCGAAAGAGGATATCTTGCTCTATAAGAATTTGCGTCGCGTTTATTGGCTCATGCTGATTTTTGTCGAATATCAACAACTGAATTAGGAGAAGGAGTTATTGGTGAAGATGATTTTTCTCCTTCTGGAATTTTGTTGATATTCGACAGAAATCAGCATGAGCCAATAAACGCGACACAAGTTCTTTTACAGCAATGCATTCTCTTTCGACCGACACATAACACCGAGAAAAAAAGTCCACCACAGAGCAGGAGCTGTCGGCAAAAATAAGCATCCTCCTTCAGACGTCCCAATTTGATGACCTAAAATTCAATAAAGGACAGGTGAGGAAATAGGGCCAACACGTATTCTTGTAGTACAGAACATTATCTTCCAAACGCTATAAAAAATTGCGCAAAAAAATCCAAACCTAAGCGGAGAGAACAACTGCGCAGATGGCCATTTTTTCACTTTTCACTTGAATGACCTAAAAATTGAAAAAAATTCTGGATAAAAAAGAAATGCAAAGCATATTCTGGTAGAGCAAATCATTCTCTTTCGAAAGCCGTATAGCGCTATGCAGGAGACTGCCGACGAAATCCGAAATAAATCGTTGAAAAAAACGGCGGGGACTTACGGGACAACAATATATAGATTAGTGCAGCGGGGTATGATAGGGCAAAATCTTCACTGCTCCCATGAAGCCACCATTCTCTATCGTATGTACGCGATTTATGCACCGAAGTACCCGTTCTCTACGTGGCGAGAAACAGATGGCGAGAATCCCAATCCGAAGTGCTTAATCCGGCTAAACAAATAAAAAGCCGGTATTGGTCGAGAGGTCGACACCGTTTTACTGTCCGACGGCAATACCAATCCTCCGAATCCCATAGTCACTCCCCCCGCTAATGCTTCCTTACCTATGTGCTGGCAAAGAAACGGAGTCAAGCACGCACATGTGACACTGAGCTGAGTCCCGGACTCACATGTCACCGCGTTGCCATGACGTCTATGACACCTTCTGCTGCCCGGCACACATGCCACGGCTTCTGTGACCCGTTCAGAAGCCTGACGCACATAGGACGATATCTAGGGAAATTACTGGTCTCTCTTATTCCCCCCCCCCCCTCTAGTGGTCTCCCTTTACTGATCCCCATTTCACCGGTCTCTCTTATTCGGAATCTCTACGGAAGTTGGACGTCTGCGGCGCGTCTTCTGAATCCCTAGACACACTTTGGACAGCGTCTTTCGCACGTGTTCTAAATCCATGCGCAAGTTGGGCGACGTCTTCATCACGTATTCTGAATCCCTACGCACGATGGACGTCTTCTGCACGTCTTATGAATCCCTACGCGCGTTGAACGACGTTAGGGCACGTCTTTTGAATCCCTACGCGTCTCCCGCTGAATATATCGTAAACTTGAGTGATACGCCGCCAAGGATGTAGTTCGCCAGCAATCGCCCATGGTTACGCTCAAAGAAAGCCCGGCTGGCATACGCCGCACTGCCGTAAACATTCCTTGGCTTTAGTCCTCCATTCCAGTGACGGACGCGTGACATTAGGCGATTATATATAGTAGGATAGGATACCTAGAGGCAGTCGATATGGAGGCTGTATGTAGTAAACGTATAGACCATTATATTTTCACTTCATACTGAGCATTTTTCGTTTTAAACCGGACATTTTTCATATTAAAGTAGACACTCATTAATTTAAAATTGGAAAACTGTAGAATTAAAATAGTTAAAATAAAATATTAAGACATAGTTTAGATATAGTTTAGACATGGTGTAAGGAGTTCAAACTTATCTCTTTTCTTTGAAGAAAATTTTTAATATTTTCGATAAGAATTCACCTCCTTAAAGTGCCTTAAGGAAAAATGACCACATTGCAAAAGTATAAAAATCTCATCAACTGACCTCAAAGAATTGTCTTATTGTTAGATTGCTTCTACATGCTGGAAAACAGGGATGCACACAAATTTCTGTGCGTTAATTTTTTTAACGGAAAATTTTCGTTAAATTTCCGGTAAATCGTTAAATTTCGTTAAAAAATACAGTTAGCTGTAAACTATTATTTCAAGTGAAAAAAAATCAAGGAAAATGTCATTCGTTGAAATTTCAACATGTTAAGAGATAAAATTCAAGGAAGAGAGTATAAAAAACTGTTACACTAGCTGGAGAAAAATGCGTTTAAAAGACTCACTATCTTTCATCCAGCTAGGGTGACGGTGGACTATTCTGACCACATCATAAGGCTCTGAAGAAGTCGAGAGGGCAGAAACATAAGCCGCAAGAAAGGAGTGCAAAACTGCAATGTAAAATAAAGAATTCAATATCAACAAATGTGGACAACAAAATAAATAAGCCTTCAGCAACAAATTATCTGCAGGGTGTGGAAGGAGAACAGGAACAGAATTACTATTCAAGATAGCGGTACTTACAATGGTACATTGTTAGTGGGTTGGTTCCCGCATCTCACCGGCAAGGTATCTTAAAATGTGTGACTAGGCAGACCCCGGAGTGCCCCCTTTCCTAGTTCTTTGCGAAACAGTTTTGAGCGACTGTTCTACGAGGATATACAGCCCCGATGCGGGCACAAACCCACTAGGTACAGAAAGGATTAATAAAAATAGCTAGGATGACGGTGGACTATTCTGACCACATCATAAGGCGTATCTGATGCATGGAAACAATCCACTTTTTACAACGTCGGGTCCGCGACACGTCACGTGACACAGGATCCCACACTGGCGAAAAGGTGTCACACGTTGTTAAGGTTTTAAGGTTGATGAAAAGTAGCTTTCCAAGTTTTTGTTGTTAGCGTTTTTCTAAAATTGTTTGAAATACACCCAGCGGTCGAAGACATTCTCTCCGACTGCTCCAGGAGGCGAGCAAAAGTGTTCTGAGATAAGCAGCGCCAAGGGAGGATAGGCATATCTGGGAGGTTAGACCAGCATCTTTGTGGATCCGATGACGTGCTTGGTGGCTCGGAGAAGAAATTTCTATCTCCAAAATGCATTATTTCCAAAATTTCAAACTCACCATCAAAGCAAGAAAATTTTCATATTTTCATCCAGCATGAAAATATGAAAATTTTCTTGCTGATTTCAGTAGTTTTTCAGGAGAAGCCCTATTTGGGAGGATTGGGCCTGCAACATTAATGAAGATTAAGGGTAAAAGTGATGAACTTACTGAGAAAAAGTCAGTTAAAAATTCCGTTAAATTTTTAAAAATTTCCGTAAAGTCGTCAAGCCTGATTTTAACGAAAAATGCCGTTAATTCGTTAAATTCGTTAAATCGTTAACCGTTAAATGTGCACTCCTGCTGGAAAACAATGAATTTGCTGGAGTGTTTAATGGTACTAACAGTATTAATGGTATAGCACTAGAGAACAATATAAGAAAATGCTACTAAACTATTGCCGCAGAATAATACTCACTGAAGCTGCACCGACGTCCTGCCGCTTTAACGGTGAATCCCGGAGCCGTCGAAAAAAAACTAACTCTCGGCTAAAAATGGGTCACTTGCCTTAATAATAATATCCTGAAAATTCACGTGTATTACACCAGGACATCTGAGGTTACCGCCTAGTGTACGAAGAGTCATACATCTTTCGCAAAACCCATGCATGACCGTGTATGATTTGTGCACGCAACCTCTACTGTGGTCTCGCTGTCAATAAAACCATATCTCTAGCGGTTTCGGGTATCTACTTATCGACTTTATGGGCGTTGGTTTTTCGTTTTTTATTTTCGAATTTTTCGGCAATAACCGGCTTGGGGATAACCTTGTACTGAGTGGTTCTCCGCCTTGATAGGAACACACATAATTTCCAAATTACATTGGAAATGGCCTACCTCAGTTCACCCCTAGGGTAGAACATAACATACCAGTGCTGTGTAAAGTTTTTAATTTCGTGCAATACAGGACGGTGGTGTATAGACCTGCCATATAGGCTGACCCCCTCCCCCTCCAGAGCCGCATTTCCGAAAAATTCGAAAATGAAAAACCAAAAATGGGCAACCGTCCAAAAATCGATTAGTCGGGCACGCGAACCACTACAGATGAGCTCAATTCAAAGAAGCGAGAGTGGACGCAGATGGGGATGGGGATGCGACGGTAACCCTCGAGAACTTCTCTTATGGGAAGTGGATGGGACGCAACGCCGCTAATAGGTACGCGGATGGGACGGAACAGCTGTTATGGGGCGCGGCTGGGACACAACGAGTGTCTGAGAACCGGATAAGGCAGCGTGCGACTTTGCAGCAACATATAACATTAAAAAATCCTTGTATTCGCATCATTACTAAGATGAATCTTCAAACATTGCCAGTGTAACACATTGAACTTTACGCATAATTTATCTCTAAAAAGGAACAAAGTATTTTAAACGCAATGAACCCAGCTGACGAGTAAGGTGCCAGAGATTTCGCCACTCATGACACTTAACTTACTCTTAATCTGCGATCTATCCTGACCGGAAGAGGGCAGCACTAATTGTAAGGTCACAGTTGCGTTCGGCATCCCACGACACGACGCCAGCTCTCTGAGTTCGCATGGGTACCATAGCATCACTTGGCAGTAGGTAAAGCTTCGAGACAAACTCAAAGGAGGGGGAGGAGAGGAAATACATCGCATGCTCTCCTCCCACTAGGATAGATTCGATGCGCTTATGGAAAGCAATGTTAGCAACCTAAAAGTCCTTACAGAACTCTGATCTGGAATTGGTGTTCTAAGGCAGACCTAAGGTTACTAGGGAAAAAAACAAGCATGCTCCGGTTAAGGAATTTGATCCTTGATTCGAACACTTATGAAACCTTTGTTGCCTTTCACTGTTCGGTAGTACATCGTTTCAAGGAAAGGAAATTGAATCCAATTCCGTTTTACATGTTCCAACACCGGGATGCGACGCCGTTTTGAATGCAACACACTCACAAAAAGGCGACGCATAGTTCATCTCTTTCTTCAGCCTTTCGCTTAAGTTCGAGAGGTGAATAATGGCATTGCAAAACAACCAACGGCTGATGAGTCACCATTTCCGTTCCGCCTTCCGTCCCAAAACGGAGCGCAACATGGAACGGAACGGAAGGACTAATCATAAAACCGGCCGAAACTCGGAACACGGAAACGGAAATTCCGAGCATCCCTGCTCAGCATCGTACCCGCCCGCTGAATTCGTTGTGAATGTGCCTTTTATCCAAACTGCGCGTTTTCCAAATGGAGCGAGGAAATTGAACGGGTTACCCGATTTTATCTGATTTTATCCGAATCATCGCATTTCTCCAGGGTCTGGATTTTTGGATGATTCGGATAAGGGCGATTTTGTGGACACTGGAGATTTGGATGATTCGGATAAGGGTGATTTTACGGACCCTGGATTTTTGGATAATTCGGATAAGGACAATTTCGCGGGGCCGTATAATTGGATGATTCGGATAGGGATATCCGTCTCGGATATCCTAAAATGATTCATTCGGATCTAATGTACAGGGTGAACCAAAATAACGTGGACAAGATTTTTTCGTCATAATTATAAAACAACCAACAATTCGAGAAAACGTCAACCAAGTTACAACAACACAAACATTAGCACACGTCATGTTCAAGTGGTTTCGTAGTGGCCCCTTTGGAGCGGATGCAGAGGGCCAAACGTTTCTCGAATTTTTCGACGACGGGCCGCAGGTCGTGTCTTGGAACAGTTTCTGTGAGATGAGATGCTGTTCTCCGCGAAGCAGGCGCACAATCGCCAGAATGGTAGGATGTGGTCTACAGAGGCTTCAAGCACCTCTGCTATCGTCCAAAGCCCACAATCCGTTATGGTTTGGGGCGGAATCTGCGCCAGCGGCAAGACCCCTGGTTTTCGTGGATAAACGAGAGAAAATCGACGAAGATGTGTACCAGGGAGATATTCTTGAGTCCGTAGTTCTTCCTTGGGCCCACCAGCACTTCGGTGATGCCCAGTGGACGTTCCAACAGGACTCTGCACCCGCACATAGTGCGAAGAGTGCGCAGGCGTGGTGCAAGGTCAATTTCCCCGATTTCATCACGCCCTCGGAATGGCCGCCGTATTCTCCGGATTTGAATCCGATGGACTACAGTGTGTGGGCATTTTAGAGGCTAGGGTCGGCGTCAAACGCCACCGCAGTCTCGAGTCCCTGAAGGAATCCTTGCGCAGGAGTAGGAGCAGTTGCTTCATAATGACCTGTGGCCCATCGCCGAAAAATTCGCGAAACGTTTGGCCCTCTGCATCCGCTCCAAGGGAGGCCATTTCGAAACCACTTGAACATGATGTGCCTAATGTTTGTGTTGTTGTAATTTAGTCGTCGTTTTCTCGAATTGTTGGTTGTTTTACAATTATGACGAAAAAATCTTGTCCACGTTATTTTGGTTCACCCTGTATAATAGGAGCACAAGGTCGCGGGAACCAGAATTGGGTCGGGC
Source organism: Heligmosomoides polygyrus bakeri (assembly GCA_947359475.1). Taxonomy (NCBI): domain Eukaryota; kingdom Metazoa; phylum Nematoda; class Chromadorea; order Rhabditida; family Heligmosomidae; genus Heligmosomoides; species Heligmosomoides polygyrus. Next base: position 54,663,583 of record OX375869.1, on the reverse strand, counting down.
GTCGTGTATAGGGAAGGTGACTGATGTGAACTGCAGCGTACCAGTTGCTTCTTTTCACTGGGTAGCCCATTCATTCCACGAATATAGTCTGTTCTACTGTAGGAGGCTAAAATAAAAGATCTGTACTGAACATTGAATTCTACTCGAGTTTCTCGAGAAAATTGCCGTTTCCAATCAGGGTGTTCTGGAATCCATGAAGCCTTCTTGATGAGTTGGAAGTATGGAGCAGCCAAACCTTGCAGCCGGTATATTATGCTGCACAGTGGGCGAGGGCAGAATAAGGTTTGTAGGAAATTCAGTGCGATGACAGTCGCCGGAAGTCGCCGAAGTTCTTTCACACTTTTTGTCAAAACACACGTCTCAGACTCCTATGATCCTATGACCTGATCTAACTCAGCACGTATAAGAATCAACTTTTTTGATCGGTAACAAGGGGAATGGGCAGCAAGTGAAGTTCAAGTGACAAAAGTACAGCCCAGTGCTCGAAAAACGAGATGGTTAAGCGGAAAAATGAGAAAGAGGAAGCGGCACGCATCCCTGCATCTGACTGGAATCACAAAGGACTTGTATTGTTGGCAATAGCTTCCGTTTGGTATGGCTCTGAGAAAGGAGCAAACCTTCAGCGATGAAAGCTACGCCTGTTACGTGTGTTTGTCGACCTCGTAAGGATTACTGCGTTAAGCCGCTTTCCTGTAATTCATAGCACCGGATATAAGGACAGGGATAAAGGACGGTGTTAATCCGAATGCATAGATCAAATTGCGCATTTTCTAGTTCGGAAAATGCGACCGGACGGCCTTCAGGGCACCTTCTTCATGAAGGCCAGATCCCACTAGTTTAAGCGACCCACCGAAAATCGAGGAGCTGATCTAGGAGACTAAATCCCCTATACTAACATAGCCCCTTCAGATTAGCACTTGTTCCGCTTCCTAAAAGGTTTTTTGGCTTAGAAAAAGCTTCATAAAATTTGAAGGATTAGGTCGGCCGCTCGCTGACTTCTCCGACTCCCGCTCTCCTCAGTTCTGAGAAAAGGAAATCACTGAACGCAACCCCCAATTGATAGACCACTGCGGTCACTAGCAATGGTGATTATACTGTTGATTGATTTGTATTTATGCTGATTAAATAAATGATGAAAAATGAAACCCCTATCAAGACCTTCCGATCAACCTAGTAACAGTTTTTAAAGTTGGAAAAAACGGAAAATGAGAACAAAGGAATGTGTCTGTAATTTTTCGGTTCTTAGCGGGCTTATGATGAGAGACTGCTCATCCTCGTAAAACAATCAAGTGACACGATTTTTATGAAACAAAATTTGCTGAAGTCCGCTTCTTTAGGAATTGGTTCGCATTCGCTGCGCAGAACATCAATTTGCTGAACTACCTCCAGAAATGTCCTCATTTTTGGTCGAAGCAGGTCTGTTCCTGTCACTACTGGAGCTGTTGGTCGAGGTGGCGATCACTCCGCAGCGATACTTTCAAATTGCTCCGCGAATAAGGACTGCCATTAACGAGGCAGAGAGGTAATCGGCAGGGCTCAGTTTCTTTTAGTGCCGATTTTTTATGTTTGCATGTTCAGCCGATGGTGTGTTTATGGAGAACCTTGCGAGCAGGCGTTAGCTTTGATAGCCGCCGTCCTCGATGCGTTGGACTGTTCTGCGGCGAACAGCAAGAAGGTCTTCTCTGTCAGCGCATTTGGACATCTGCTTGCAACCCACCCTCCTTCCCTACCTGCTTCGATCCCTAATGTAGGAAACATTCGGTCCAAGTGGGCAGAGGTGAGTGCTACTATTTAGCGTTACAAAGGTTTTCAGTTTAAGTACATTCTGAATTCTCTTGCAGCGATTAGAGGCGATCCTACTTTGCAGATTTCCGAACCAAACCGCGATGTTGCCGTAGAGAAGCCGATTCGCTTCGTCGCCGGATTGCCGTGTGCTGTCCGACTTGTGGCTTCCCTGCACAACCTCGCTGAGAAAGACTTGCGCAACCTACGTGTTCAGGTGTGGCTTCTTCTGTCCAGACGATTTACGCTTTTTTTCGCTTTGCCATCCAAACTGGCTACACCTATAGATCGACTACCCCAACAACACGCGTGGCTACTTCCGACCTCTAAATACGGATATATCGAAGGACGGCGACAACGTCTCATCGCTGGTACCTTTATTTTTCAATGCTCATTTGTATCTGATACATCGATAAGACTATTATCTTGATCCACCTAATTATTGGGTAATCACAAATTTGCGGCAGAGAAGGATATTTCTGGCTGAAATTGTTTCAAAGGCTTTACGACATAGGAGTCATTCATAATGCCAAAACCGATCATTGACCACATGCTCGTAGTCATTTCTTGGAATCCATGTTAGAGTCGGAGAAATAATTTGTTCCGGCTGTTAAATCATATCGTTTAATCACAAAGAAGCGATCAATGTAGAATTTCCCTGCGATTTTTAAGGGCATGGTGTTGGAGGTATTTAATGAGTATTGTGTGAAAGCACTCCATTAAAAGTGACCGACGCAGCTAGGAGAGACTGATATCATATATACTTTGATGCACTTCGTTAAGCTTTAGCACCACCACTTAGAGATTATAAGTTTCATCAGCAGCGGCAGAGACTGCAGGGAACAGCTCTGGAGATATTTTCACTTTCTAAACCTGTAATATGTGACGAACTACTATTGCAATATTCTTTCTAGTCGCAAATTGGTTCGTGTGCTGTGATCACATACGACTAAGGTTAGGCTAAGCCTGCTAGTATTATATTATCACCTGTTTTACCAGTATTAGCGTCTAAAAGTCGATGATCTACACAGCGAACCGCATTAGGCCTTGTTTAGTGTGCATGCGACGCGCGACGCGTTGCATGCGTAGTGGCCAAATTGCGACGCGGTTGATCAATTCGGCCACTACACATGGCATCGCGTCGCGCATCGCGCGCACACTAGACAAGGCCTTAGCTAAGCTACATCCATTCGTGCCTTGTGCGAGGGAAGCTCGCAAAGGAAGGATACTAGGCGATCATGACACTTTAAGATGAGACTTATTTTGGTGGTTCACCACGGCTGTGTCTATAGCGACTTGTAGTAATTGGTTTATTACGGTATCACTTCAAGAGCACGTCAAATGTAACAGAACGTGGCGGTATATATGCAGAAATTCTCTGGGCGGCCTATAAGCGGGGTACGTATTTGACAAGGAGTGAGAAACCCGCTGGTCCTAAAAGGATATGCCGCGCCTAGAGTGGATTGCTTATGCGCAACATCGATTACCTACTTTTACGATACCGCTAGGTCATGCCTGTGGAGTTGCTCAATGCTAGTTATCTCTTAGTGTTAGCCTAGAGGTCATTGCATCTATTATTCGAATTCTAGTTGCCCTACATGACATTGCATTTATAGATTCTTCTATCGATCATACAATAGGTTGTGTATTCATAACATTACAGGGTGGCCGATAAGTATTGTCGTCGCGAAAAACGTCATATTTTCAATAATACGCGAGATGTTTTGAAATTTACTAATCTTCATTATAACCAACAACCTGTAGATTAAATTTTATAAGAATGCTCCGGAATGACCTCTCTTGGCTTTTACTTAGGCTTCAAGTCTTGGTTTCACTGATTCCACGGTGCGCCGCAGGTAGGTGGCATCGGTTTCTGCCGAGTCTTGATGAAGTTCGCGGCAAAACTAGTCCAAATTAGTGATGGTCCTCTACCTCAGCTTCTGCTCTAGATATCCCCATATGGCAAAGTCCAGGGATTTAAATCCGGGCTGTTAGATGGCTACTGATCGTTCGTTAGGTATCCAGGGAAATGGCGTCCAGATACGCAATCGTCATCCTCGCTCCATGGGCAGGAGCCCAGCCTTGTTGAAAGATCATCTCGGATTTTTTTCATAGAAGAAAAGCACTACGTTCTTCATAACCTCCTCTTGGTATGTTCCAGCGTTGATTTTTACGTTTCTTTTCACGAAAACCAGCGGCGTCTTCTGGTTTGCTGTGATACCGGCGCACACCATCAGTCCTTTGGGAAACAACGATTTCGTGACGATCTTCTTTTTCTGAGTGTTTCCTTGATTGGCAATCATTCTGAGCGTTATGATCGACTTCGATCATGAAATGTTCTCATCTGCCCACAGCACATCATCGACGCGGCGCACTGAGAAAAGCCGTAGCAGTTCCCTGCATTTCTTCTCTCAGTTTTCCTTGGCTGCCTCTATCAACTGCTGTCCATTGACCAGACGATAGTTGTGATGTCCTAGTTCATTCTTAACAACTGACTGGACAGTAAAACGAGCAATTTCGCTGCTCTTTGCGATATTGTTACGAGACTTGCTGTCGTTTCTATTGATCTTCTTCTTGATGGTCGCACGATTCTTCCTTGTATTCACAGAACGAGGACGACCTGTGTTTACCTTTATGCTGACGTCTTCTTTCTCCTTCCGCTGCATGATGATCCGTTGAACTGTTCTCAATGGAATACTGAGCTTCCTCGTGATGGCGGTGATGGACTATCCGCTTTAAACGAGGCGGGCTATTGCTTCTCGATGAGGGTACGGTCTCATAGAGGCTACAAACAAAAAGTTACATATATATCACAGAAATTGGATTCAGTGTCGTAAACGATGAACGCAAAGACACACGATTGAAAAAATATATAAGAGAAACAGGTGCGCGCAAGTAACGCGACAATACTTATCGGCCACCCTGTATATCACGGGATGCGGCTTCAATCGCTGGTGCCAAATATGTGCTTCGTTTCTGATGTACTCATCTATGAACGGAGTTCAAAAAGGGCGAGCCCATGTACACTGGAAACTGCGTTGGCCGCCAGGCAGTGGTGGCGCAGGGTGTGGAGGAGCGGCGTGGTGAAATGGGATGGTTTGCGGTTCGGCTCCGCGGTGGTGCAGGATTTTTGCACTTCCTAGAAACGAGATCTGCAAAAATCTCACCAAAAAAGACTCCTCTTCGCACTGACAATTTCATACTGGCACGGAGATGATCCATTTTATTATGAACAGCTGCTAAAAACGTGGAGAGAAGACAAAACAATGCGCTATACTGGCAATGTGAAATAGCGTTACGAAATGTTTAAAGCATAACAGTTGTTGACAATGGCTGTAGCGCGTAAAAAATACATCAGTGCAGCCGCTGTGAAAACAGTGCTCTATGGTGCTAGTAGGGAAACAATAATAAAAATTATTAGAAGTTATTATTATCACCTCAAATAACCCCTCTAGCCATGTTTAGAGAAAGAAACTTTTCCACCTCTGGAGTTGTGAAATCTCATCTGTGAGTCAGGTTTCCTTTCTGGCGGCCTTTTCCATTGCGATTTTACATCGAGTGCTTTATTTGACTATGGCGGATATTCTTTAGAAAGCGCAAAAATTCCGCAACACTGGGAGTCGAACCACAGGTCACCGCGTTGCGCCACCCCGCTCCTCTATCTCCTGCGCCACCACCGCCTCGGCGACCGGCGTAGTTTACATCCCACTTGAGCTCGCTCTCTTGTGATTGTTTCGCTCTGCGTGCAAGGGAGCAAAGGAGCCAAACTGGGAATGGTCCATGAGGCGCCTTCTATGCTCGCGCCGCCGCGCGGGGGGGGGGGGGGGCGTGATGGTTGTCATAGCTATCGATTTTTCGCGCCGCCCGGAAGCGCCGCATCACTTTCGTACTCCGCCGCCTGAAAATACCACATTTGACGGAATTTCGGGTTACGGTATTCGGCGAATCGCGCCGCTGGAGGGAAGGGCGCGGCGCGGCGCGATCAGCTGCGGCAGACTCGGTGTGGAGTGGGAGGTTTCACACCGGGATGAGCCATTTTGCTACGACCTTTTTGTTTAGGCTCCCCAATCAACAGAATAGAAAGGCTGTAGCAAAATGGTGGCACTACTGTACTTTCAGGACTCCAGAGCTCGAGGAAAGGTCGAAAAAACTTTTCCGACCCAACATCGCCCATGGGGGTTATTTAGGGTGCTGATCACGAATCCGACATCCATTTTTCGTATTACGCTGGAGGTTGGGCGAAATCGTTGACCGTGACCTTAGTCACCCCAACTAGCGTAACCTAAGAAGCGAATGAAGATCTGTAGACATACCCGAAGTTTCACCTACTACGCTAAAGATATGTTTAGTGCACATTGACCCCGGAATGGCCATATGATAGAGAATTCTGACTGATTCTCGACGATGAGTGCCTTCCAGCAATTTTAGTTTTGGATACGCATATATTGCAAAATAAAAGGTCGTTTAGTGGCATTTGTCTCGAGCAAGGCATTAGTATGCGTTTTGGTGTCGTTTTGATATCCAGTAACGATTGTGGGATCGGGGTGAGGAGCCCACCTGGTTGTTCGGCTGGATGGTCCAGGTGAATGCTGCTCTGATCCACAGAAATCGAAGTAGCTCCGCATGCTGTCACTCCGAGCCTGGCCCTCTCGTCTCTTCGTTGTGCGACTCTGGACAATTGGTCTTTTGTTGGGACCAGAGCGAGTTAAGGTTGACGATTTGCCAATTTTTTTACTCAATTAAGGGACATGATGTGCGATGTAGGTGTTTAGGTTAACACCAATATGGGAAATACTGGCCTCACGTTGCTACATATATAAAAATGTTTGTTTCTGTAGGACGTGCAATTTCGAAATTTACTGCTTTCTGGTTTTTTAAAAACTTTCTCCTCCCATCCCGTGGTTTCCTACCGTTCCTTCGCGGCACAAATCGCGCAGCCTTGCATCAATGTTATGGCGCCCGTCGGCACTCTCGCCATGTAGTGATGATGCAGTCAAACTTGAGGGAAGAATTAAATGCTTCAAAGCTGTTTTAAGGTGCTGATCTCATCCTCAGAGGCATGGAGTGACGCAGCGGATGTAACACTAACTCTTGTGCTCCTGTCGGACTCGTCGCAGAAGACTGTTTCTGGTTACTACCTTCGTTTTCTTCGTTTTTCTTGTTATTATCTGTTGCCATTGTCGTGAGAAGCATGGCGGCTCTAATTGACGATGTTTATGTTCAGTTCCACTGCTCGATTCGCCTAGCAGCGCTCGACCAGCATCCGTGCGTTTGCGTGCCCATCCAATGACAAGAACGTGAATGTTTACAGAAGCAAATTGAGATGATCATTTACAATAAATATTTCGATGTAGGTCTTGTGTTGGGCAACAATTGCTGAAGCAATTTCATATGCCGACAATGAACAGTCTTGAACGAAGCGAGCGAAAGGATTGAAATTGGAAAGAAACAATGAAAGCAGCCAACGGTCTAGAGGACAAGAAGATGCGATGCTGACTTGAATGATGCGAAGGCTTCATGCTTTTTCGTCGATTTTATTTTGCCTCTAGCCGTTCTTGAACTCGCTAGGAAGGTAGGTAACGTAAGCTCGTACTCAAACTCAACCAACAACCGCAGTCTCCCCCGCTACCCTCAAGTTAACACAGCACTGAAACGAATACGGACCTTAAGAAAGCCTTGGCCAAACATCGGTTTATCACAGGCGTTACACGTAGGACACAAGAAGAGTGGGCTGCATCTGAATGAATGGAATAGGCTGATACCTATTTGTGGTAGATCGGAGAACTGAAACATCGCTGAAATCACTCCATCTGAGGAACCGGAACAAGCAGAGGACTCGGGGTAAGTGCTTCACCCTTTCCGAAGTAGTCACTATCCGTTGGCGATTCGAGTAGTTGGTCGTTGAATAATGGGAAACTCAGGAATGCACCTGGGATAGGGCTTGCTGACAACGAGATGGCATCGGTTTCTGTAATCACATGGATGTTATACATTGAAATGCTTCGCTTCCTAGGCAAGCATAACGAAGCCAGTTGTGAAGCAGTTTCCATGGAACGCTTGCTCCTCACTAACAAAGCCAACACAGAACATTCAGCCGTAAGCTATGGAGATTTCATATGGGCTTCCCGGTTAAGATAATAAGCTCTGGAGGTTCTGCCCAGTTTTAAGCTTCCAAGAATTTTGGCATGTTGTTGTTCAGCTATGTATTCTTGATAGGCTGTTCCCCAAGATTTTTAACGGCTCTATTCCGGCAGAAGTTTCGTCAACTTTGCCTTCTTCAGGGACTGGAAACGTCTGAGACATTCACAACGCGAATCGCCCAAACATTTTTCAAAGAGCCGTTAAAAATCTGGAAGACATGGTTAATGTTACAGCACAACTAACCGTCATCGTCTGACTCTTCGCTGCCTAACGTACTGGTGTTGTGTGAAGCACAGTCATCCGCATTCTAAATGAAGTGAGATGAGTGTTACAAAAAAACTACGATATAGGAGCTATCCATGTCTCGAAATACTGGCGGAGCATCACCGTACAAACGATATGACTATGACTTGCATAACGCATTGTTCTTTGACAGGGAACAACGCAAACTGCCAAAACACACCTTAATCGACGATGGCGTCAGGAGCCAGCTAGTGGAAGAGAGGTCTTGCACGCATTCTCCTTCTTCTATAGAACCTGTCGACTCGTCATCATACTCCACATTTTGCGACTCCGTTATCAAGCTTCCCGTTCTATCCAGAAACTCGGTCCATTCTATGTTTCTTGCTAAGCCCTCGCAGGACTCTTCGACGACGTCAAAGCCGCTGGCGAAGTTGATTGGCTCTTCAATCACTTCCAGCTCCATATCTGATTCTTCCTCCTCATCAGCGAATTGATGACTAGTTGAAGGTTTGTCTTTATGACAGGCAGCAACTTTGTTTTGAAAAGCCAGAACTTGCTTGTAGCTTGGGGTTAGACGTTTGTGGAAAACGCGGCATGAGGTTAGTTTATGGTTGTGGAAGTGTTTTGCACTGCGGAACACAGACTTGCAGAACCTGAAAAGAGCAGGACTTACCAACGACCTGACTGCACCCATCCATTTCACATGAGCGTTAGTAGGGAAACACCGCACCTGCACTCCAGCACGATGTTGCAGCTGTGTCGCAGTAGTCGGTTCACCTCCTCGGTGCCGTTCTCCAGCGCTCGCATCAGGCCTCTAGTGCCTGAATTCCTGTTCATTTGGATTCCACATGCAATAAACGGCGTGCCGCTTTGTAACAGTCATTGACGCAGCCTAATCTCAGGTTTGCACAAGTCTCTGGCAGCGTCAGGTGAGCATAAGCTGTTTCTAAACAAGGTCGCCAAAAATGTCCTCACGGAAAAGCAGGCAAATCTTAAGAACTGTCTGTCTATTTTGTGTGAAATCGTGGAGCAACTTGCCATCCGCCGAAGTGGGGATATAGGGACATAATATGCTGAGATCTTCCGCGCAGTTGAAAGACATTTGGTAGAATCATCGACAGACCACGACTGCAAATTTCTGAAACAGTGAATTCCATAAGAACACGACATATGTTTAGGTAACGTAGAAAATATATAGGTAGCAATTTGCGGATGCAGGTGAGGCGACAATGTTTCGACACAGTTAATGCCATAGGTGAGTTTTTAGACAGTTGGGTTCGATTTGCACCCAGTTTGCTCCAACGCTTTCTTGTAGCGCTGAGTCAGTAGATCCTGGATCCTGGACTTCTCTTCGGACTGAGTTTAAAATTGCTGGCACACATCGAAACCTTTCGTTGAAAAAGCGGCAGAAAACAGCACCAGGATGTATGCTGCCTCGCGATGCGCAATGGGGATCGAAATTTGAGATGCGTTTCCTTGGAATACGCACCCTTCGAGACACTCTTGAAGCACCAAGCGCGGTCGTGAAACCAGAGGCATTCATAGCATGAGAGCGGGAAGGAGCGAGCAATGAGGCAGGCAATTGGAGCGAGTCACAGAACGATGGGACTCCCAGCTGGAAGCAACTAGTGATTTCAGCGCCGAAATTTCAACTTTCCTGAACCATTCTAAAAGAACCTTCTACTTTGTGGTATTAAGTGGAAAGAACAGGAAGAACAGGAACGAATAAGTAGTGTATATGATACTGAATAAGAATTTTCGCCCAAACTGGCTTTCTTAGAAGATATATTTGTACCCTTTTTGCAAAATTAATGTTGTAACATTTATTGACTAAATTGATAGGCTTCTTCTTATTCTAGAATACATGTGCAGTGTCCCAGCGTCGGCCTATGCATGTTGTTGCTATCCAGCAATTTGCCTGAATGAGGCGCTCAACTACAAATAGAGCAGCGAGTGAGCGGAGATTAGGGGAAACCTTGCCGCAGCAAAAAATGCAGCTCCAGAAAAAAGACATTAGGCTAGCATTAACCGGCAACCCACTGGGAGTACCACTCGGAATATACTCGCGGTTAGGACTTTAGTGAGAATCAAGTCCAGCACAGCTATCGCTATGCCCCACAACGACACTACTGCAGCTCTCGTAATATGCGATGCGCCATTTAGACTGTCTGGAAACAGCTTGCAATGTCCTATCGCTCGGCGTACGGACTTGTGGCTAATTATGGGGAGAGAACGCTACGGCCTACAATCACCTCTCGGAAAGGCTCACACGGCGAAGTGGGAAATTTCGAGGAAGACAGAACCGAAGCTGGCCAAAATCAGCCCCCCCCCCCCGTCGTCGGAATTAGAAGGTGTGGAGCTCTCGGGCAGGGGCACTTTATCTCGCGCTGACGAGCGAAACTCCCCAGATGGCGCTGTTCAACGTGCCGATTGCCCCAGGCAGGGACGGCTGGGCGTGGTGTCTCCAGATACGAATGGCGGGAGCGGGCTGGATCGAGCAGAGAAACCGGACCTATGCACACACTGGGATCGGGATAGTGATGCTTCGGAGTACAGAATTCATTACTATAGATTGCGAGGCTTTGGAGCGAAGGCCTCGGGAATGGCTGACGCGCGAATCTGGCATTATTTTCATGTCTACCTTAGGTTCGCTTGCTTCGATCGCAGGAAAGAGTTGTATGATGCTCGTGGCTGTAGCTTTCTTCATGATTCCATCCAGGAAGGAATGATTCTAACCGCGTACTTCTGGCGATAGGGGCTCTTGATAGATGGATAATGTCGATGCAATCGTTCAATTTTAAAACGACTTTGCAGCCACTAATCAAGCTGTGCCCGAGAACGCAACGAAGAAGCATACATAATACTGCACTTAAGGATGAGACACTGATGTTTAGAAGTCTGTAAAACGGGTAATCCGAATAGACGACAGAGTGATCATGATGGCGACACCAGAAGTCAAGGAAAGAGCCGAGGTGTCCAGAAGACCGAGGGTGTCGAAGAGCTTCGACATGGCAATCGCAGGTCGAAGATACACGGCCGTAGTCCGTTAAGTCTGACTTTGGCGTTCAGAATGGCGAGCATCCGCAGATGCCACGAGGTGCTGTGTGGAAAACGTTCCTATACCATTGAGAGTTCATTCTCCCAAGCGCTATACGTATACGCTCCACCTAGTAAGGAATCAATATGACAGAATATTTTCATAAAATTGCAGTGGTCTTTCGCTGACCATGTTCGTAGTGCACTCATGGACATCAAATTCCACCTCTGTACGCGGTCGGCTACTGATCGTGAGTACAAGTGGGGCGCTTTCTTTTTGATTCGACTGTTTACGTGTTTACGGCTTATACTACGAGGACACCGTAGCAGCTTCCTGACAACACGCACCGTGTTGCTGGTGGCTGCTCAAAGCAGGAACCGCTCGCGAGTCGCAGCGAGGATGTGGAGATAGGAGATATGGCTCTTTGAGAAGGATCTGGTTGCGAAGGAGAGGGGTGGAGGTAATTCACCGAAACGTGAGGCAGTTTTGAACGTGAGCGGAGCTCCCAGTAATAGGGGTGGTTGGGATTACAGACAGGACGCTTGCAAATACAGGCGACCGGTGGGCACAGCCCTCGGTTTCGGTCGCAACCGCTATAAGTGCGGCCAGCGCTAGTGATTAGGCGAGAAGCACATTGGAATGCGCAAATTATACTCGGAGCCATGGCGGTGCGGTGCCAGTGAAGCCCTAGATTCTAATGTGTCGCTGTGAATGCTTTGTCCGCAGAAAAGAAGCTCCTTCAGCAGTGCTTGACAAAATCAAATCTCTTGCGAACGACAGACCAACGGATGCGCTTGCCACGATCCATGAATGAGTGCTTTTTCATGAATCGTCAGTCCGAGGACGTCCTTCAGAGCACAAGCAAACATTCTAGTTCGGAAGCAGACTTTCACTGGAGTCCTCCGTGTCTGCTCTAGGAGGTGGGCGAGAAACTGTCGAAAAGATGCCTTCAGTTAGGTACCAGCCAAGCGACTCAGGCGCCGCTGAAAACCTCACGAAACGGCTGGTGAAGGGACCGGCGAGTGGTGTCGAAGCGAGGAATTCTCTTAAGAAAAAAGGGAAGAGCCAACAGTTGCTATGGCTGACTGAAAACGGCTCCCCATTGCGCAAGTCTAGTGCATTGTATTGAATGAGCATGATGGTTAAGGGACTTGTGGTCAAGCCCAATTTTAGCCGTAGGTATTCTTAGCAGGATATGGCTCTCATTTTCCGTGGGTACAATGACGTTTCTTTCTGATATGATCAAGAAGCATTATGCGCTGATAGTTTCTTGAGAAGTGGCACGTTTTTCAAGATGAAATGGCTCATTTCTGCGATGTGAAATGCAGCAGCAGACAATGGTGGTAAGCACACATCACATGAGGAAGATGTGATACACAGGAACCCCCTTGCGATCTTGAACAGACGTTTACTCAGTACGGAATTTTATTAATTAATTTATTTTTTCAATACGTGCACTATTGAATGAATAATATTCAATATGAATCATCTCCCTTGCAACAACCCTTCCAACCACCGGTCTTCTTGCGGCGAAATGAGAAAACCGGATACTATTTCATTGCTAGTTTCACCAGCAAAGTGCCAAACTGAATGTGCATCCTTCTGAGGCATTGCTTTGAGGTATGGTCATCCGCCGGTAAAATGTAGTGTGAACCGCGGAAGAATGCCACAGCGGCTGGGCCGTATGCGCGAAACCCAGAACAGTATAGTCCGCGAAAGCGAAGTTCCCATTCGGGGTGCTGCTCCGGAGGCTTCAGTCTGTGTCGAGGACTGCCTGCCTACTCCGCACTGCCGACGCAGCGCACTGCCCAAGCGAGTGACGTCGCTGTGGAAGTGCTGCTAGGGGGACCGAGAAGCCGGGAGAAACCGAGTCCGGGTAGCCAACGGGCGTCTCCCGCCGCGTCCGCTACACCGACAAGGCGTCTCAAGCTTGTGGTGTGAAGGATGTCATGCGAAGTGCTTTTTACAGACAACCCGGAGCAGGTGTACAACGGCGAATGTGAGCTCGGCGCTCGGCCAATTTATGCATTGATGGTAGCGAGGGCATTGTAAACGAGAAACTCGTTGCTGGAGACTCCTACTAAAGATGAGGCTAGGTCGGTGTAGGACTCGATCATGTTCGATTTGAGAAGGCTTGTAGCAGTTTCCAGGAAGTATGTACTGCGAGCTGCCCATCAAGCACTATGGGCAGCTCGCAGTGCGTACTGCTTCTACATCTCACGCTGACTGACATGTCAGATTGAGACAATCTGTACCTGCTTGGACTCCGCTATTCGTAGCCCCGAGTTCGAACCACTGTCCAAATAAAGCACTCCCAGCTCCACTCCTTTCTGCCCCTACAGCCTGCACATTTTTAACAGTGTTAGTTACGGCATTTTTGTGTGTGTCCCACGTCTTCCACCGATGCCTAGTGCAATACACGGGTACAGGATGCCAAGGTTGGCTGAACGACTCCAGCGGATGGCCAGCATTTCTACGCTGTATTCGTGTGACATACTTCCTCAGACAGCAACAACCCTCCCAGTTCCTCGCCGTGCCTAACCCTCCTCTTTTGCTTTTAGCCATTTCTTTCTTTCTTCTGGCTGTTACTCCGCCACAGAACGCCTCCCAATGCGCACGTCCGCAATAGCTCGTCTCCGTCACGACCTAATCCACGCCGTTCTGCGGCACTCCACTCCTGCGATTGGCGGCAGTATGCGCCTATTTGAATCCTGCTGCGGCACGTTTCACGAAACCTATGGATCCAGAGCACTGCGAGTTCCTGGCGGAAGATGAGCTGGTTCAGGTGAGCGGCCTACATTCCACCTCATTTCCATTCTCTTTTAGTGCATGCGGCGATGTGCTATGCGTATCCTCGGACGTCTTGCTTGAACAAGCCGTCAGCAGGGGCCAGATTCATCAACGATACCGCTGGTATCATCTCACCGCGGATTCACCATACCGGCCTACGTAGTATGTGATACAGAGAGACAGACACGACAATCGATATATCGTTACCGGCCGGTAAGCGGTTGATGAATCTGGCTTCCTGCGATTAGTTACAGATCTGGACCATCCATGGGCTAGGGGCTCATGAATAAAAACAGTACAAAGCGAAGTTGGGCTTTTTGCCTTCTTTGTTTGGCACTAGTGTACTTTTTGTACCACATTAAATTTTGTTCAAAATAGGTCTGCTAGGGGTAGTCTGCCATGGGAAGAACGAATATCATAGTCGTTTTTTGCGGAAAGGACTTATAAGCCCTTTATATTAAGTTCGAATCGCCCAAGGCCTTGCGAAATAGCTCGCGCTGGTAAGAGACGCAGAGACTACGCCCCCTACCAGCGCACATTTGCGGGCCATCTCCGGAGGGGGGGGGGGGTGGGGTTACCATAGCATGCCGTGGCGCGCAAGCGTGGCGACTGGATAGACACAGCGAATGTACATGCAGTATCCTCCATGTTCGGTTTTCATAAAACCTGGGCATATTGTGAGAGTAGTCTTAATGCTTCTGTGCCACGCAGGTTTGCTATAGTGGAACAACTTTATTCGGCCGACGTTTCGACAACTTCGTCGTTTTCAAAGACCTGAAAGAAGTCGAAGCCTAAGACCAGACACTCATTTCGGCAAAAACGTCCTTCTCCAGCTCTGTCGAGTGTCAAGCGGAATCTAACTGAAGCAAGCCGAACTCACCGTTGTTCCACAAGTACTGAGGGAACGCTCAGCTACCACCATTGAGCAACTCCATACTGATGTTAAGTGTATAGATTGCACAGTCTCAGAGCTCGCACAGCGGGATGAACGGCAAAAACTCACTGGTGATCGAAATGCACTCACTTCGGTTATTCATTGTTGGATTACGTTCGCGGATCCAGAAGGCCTCTAGGGCCTTTCTGTGACCGATCTCACTTTCACGAAGCAACACAGTGCATTTAATATTGAAATCGTCTCCGTGATGGACATCCACTCGATGTTTACCGAGTGGGGTTACCAAACTACGCTTTCCCTTACCAGCAAGATGTTCCATGATGCGAACGCTTAGCGCTCTCCCTGTTTCCCCAATATATAGCTCCCCACAGCTTAAACACAGATTTGGTAAACCGCACCTTTCTGCGCACAGTCTCCACTTCTCCCATAGGAGCAGATCACGCAGTCTCTCGTTATACATGAACGATCGTAAAGCCTATTGCGAACTAGCAGTCGTTTGATGTTGTGTCGTGTATCATCGTCGTCCAAATTTGCTCGCACTAGGCATAGACGTACAGCTGCCGTGATCTCCTCAGAAATAAAGGGTAACTGGAGACATATTTTATTTTCCCGCGCATTTACACCACGCTCAGATCCCATCCGGCCATTTCGTTGTCTTGGATCGTACCCATTGAAGCGTGCAGGATTGCGGGCAAGCATGCGTGATTCCTCGCGCTCCTCATGTCCAGTGCACATACCCACTCCCGTTCTGTACATGTTGCGAAGCACAGCACGTTTCACAGTCAGAGGGTGAGCAGATTTTGCATGGACTATGATGTTCTTGGAGCTACCCTTTCGATACCATTTCACATGGAAAGAGCCGTATGCTACTCTAATTTGAGTGTTCAAATAGGGTAGCCGCCTTCACACGGAGTTTCTCGAGTGAATTTGATGTTCTGTGATTGTGTATTACGGATGTTGAACAACTCATCCATCTCGGATTGCGTTGTCGTTATTATACAACAACCGTCAGTGTATCGACAGTACATTATGGGAAGGCGCTCCAGTGCTGGTCGTTCCACTCTGCTCATGAAGCAGATCGCTAGGGTTGGAGCTAAGCGCTGTCCCATCGTTAGTCCTCTACACTGCGAGAAACA
Organism: Heligmosomoides polygyrus bakeri; assembly: GCA_947359475.1. NCBI lineage: Eukaryota > Metazoa > Nematoda > Chromadorea > Rhabditida > Heligmosomidae > Heligmosomoides > Heligmosomoides polygyrus. The sequence goes on along the minus strand of OX375869.1, from coordinate 54,647,559 downwards.
TTTCCCGAACCACTTGAAAACATTACACTTTAGGCACATTCTTGTATCAGCATCATTATGTGTGATTTATTCAACGTAGTAATACTTCTTCCATGCTCATCTGGCATCTCCGAAATTGCTTGCAAAGCAGCGTCATTATCTACGTTGGTATATAACGCAGTCACGTCAAGTGATTCAATCACACAATTTTGCTGAAGCGTACTAGATCGCAAGCGGTCCAGAAATTGTTCCGTGTTTACCAAATGTGAAGGTATGAAGCTGAGAAGTTGACCGACAATTTTGTTGAGGAACCAGGAGATTCGGTCAGTCGGTCCATCAACGCAGCTTATTATGGGTCGGATTTTGTATGTGCCTACGCTCAAAGAGTTCTTGTCCTCTTCAGACAATTTATGCGTTTTGACCAGGTGATAGAATACCGGGCAGGTAGGCGTGTCCAGTTTCAGCCTCTTGATAAGTCGCTTATCTAGACCAGCCGACTCACCCACAGACTTCCAAACAGAGTTTAACCTGTGGAATTGCGAACGAAATCTCTCTCTGATGACTCGGCATAAACCGTTTGGTCAGCGAGGTGGTGTTCAGATATCTATCTATCCAGGAGTCCCGGGCAAACAACGAATTCACCACCTTTGTCACTAACAGAGAGTCGTATTTCGTTACGAGCTATTAGGTTGCGCACTCTTTGGAGCCTTCCCACTGCTCCCTTGTCAAATTCGTTGTTCGGTCACCTCTGTGCCTACGAAAAACGCGAAGCACCTCCGATATTAGAATTCTGAATTTGACATCAACTTCAGGAACAGGGTCGTGCTCCTTGTAAAAAGCGCGAGGGAACGGAATAGGTAAGAGCACCTTCGTAGAGGTTCTTCGTTTGCACGAGAGTCAGGGTTGTTTCTTGCCTTCGCTCTAAGCTGATCTCTTAGCTTATGTAACCCGCCCACTACTTTTCGATACGACGATGCATTCACGTGCTGCGATAGTGAAAAATGATGGCCCTAAACCCAAAAATCCAACGCTTTCGGGGAAATGAGTGCATTGCCAATAACGGTAACTCTTGCCTGATCCGCTGCGGCAGTGGTGGTCGTCTGTAAATGTAAATTGTAAATGCAGTCTTATCTTCTCGTTTCGATTACAGATTCGGGTCTTATTATCTTCCGAATTAGGCAAGGGAGGGAACTCTAGGATGAAGGCAATTTTAGCACAGGTGTGCTAGTGGGCCCACACCCGGAGTCTCTTCCCCTGCCCGATTCGGTGCTCTCCTCCGCTGACGCGGATGGGGAGGAGAGCACAGAACAAAGCCTTCAAGGCCTTTCGAGATTTCAAGGCTTATGCCCTATCCAACCTCTGCTGCAGGCTAGAGACGGCGAAATAGTGCGCATCGGTAGGAGACGCACACTCTATGTGTATCTTACCAGCACACGCTATTTCGCAAGGCCTTGGGCGATTCGTCCTTAGTATAGCGGGCTTGTAAGGCCTTTCTCGCAAAAACGACTAAGATATTCGTTGTTCCCATGGCAAATTACCCCTAGTAGACCTATTTGAGCAAGATTTAGTGCGGTACAAAAAGTACACCAGTACCCTCTGTTTTTTTTCCTTCACCAATTGAGAGTCGCATCTAAGAGATCACTTAAGGCCCATGCACACTTCTGCAACAGCGCGGCGCGGCCATGATGAAGCATAGGGCCGCGGCGGCTGCGACGCGACTCTGCGACACGTGTCGCAAGGAGGGGGCATACACACTATCGCGACTATCGCGACGGCTATCGCAGGCGACGCCGCGCTGAGTACCGCAGGCTGGAATGGTTCAAACCATTCCTGGCGGCGCGGCATCCACGGGGACGTCGGTCCCGTTGCCTAAAACGGTGCTCTAACTCGACCGCGCCGCGACCGCCGGATTTCGCGGAGGTCCGTCGCCTCACTTGCCGCGCCGCGGTGTCGCAGAAGTGTGCATGGGCCTTTAGTATGCCCGCGACGCGCGACGCGATTAATCGATGTGGGAGCGTCGTGATATCGCGTCACGCGTCTCGTGCGCACTAAACGATCCCTAAAATGAGACAAGTAGCGACGGGTTTTCCGGGGCAGGATTGGACGTGTTCTCACACCGTATGCAGGCGGTCGCAGCGGAACCCAAGTGCTCCAACCAATCACCAAGGCTCGGTAAGCGTTTACTAACCTTCACTTCACTGGTGGGTACTGCTCGATACCACCTACGCGTAATTCATACGGGTAGACTTTGTACTTAGCAGGAATCTGTGGAAGTTGCATTGAATAGGAGACGAATGCTAGGAATGGGCGGTTAGTACAATACGAGCATGGAGGTAGAAGTAATAGGGAACCTATATTTTCCTAAAGACACGGATGGCCGCAGTCCGGCTCCTAAAATGTGCACCGTTGGGGTGGGCATGAACTTCTCTTTTCGCTTCCACTAGAGAATTGTCTATGGCTCACATGTTATATTTGTTTTGAGGAACTGTCTGCCATACACCTATCCAGATTGCTTCATTGGTGGTGGAAATTGCATTTAAGCGGAGTTCTGCAATAGATAGCTGAACGATTTTGTTAGTCTGCCATAACGAACCATTTTTAAAGCAGAAAGTCTCGATTGCCTGAGGCTGCCCCCACAACATAGTTCCAAACTTACAAGAGCAGCTGAAAATTAGATGGCTTACTTCTCCAAATAACAGTGGATATGTTCTTTTGCGCACTGAAATCTTGTTTGAAACCTATTGTAGCTAACGTTTCCTTCTGTGCTGGCCTCACTCGCAACATTGTAGAAATGCCCTAATAGGGAAGAAGGCCATTTTCCGTCTCCGTCTGCAGGTCCAAAAAAGGAACATAAAAGTAGATATATTTAAGAACGTTGGAAGCCGGTTTTAGCAGAAGTGTCGTCGTGCTTTTAGTCTTTCGCCTCATGGAACCCAAGAACCATAAGTCCACTTGGAATTATCTCGCCAGATAGGTCTTGTACGGGTGTAAGCATTGTATTATATTTACCTCCACTGAACATTTCGCCACGTGCATATCATTCCCAGCAAATGCTTCTGTATAGCCAGTATAGTCTGTAATAAGGAGAAGCAACCACAGTAGAAGCCAAAGGTGGAAACCTGCACTTTCTTGGTTTTCAGCTTCAGAAATCACTTCCTACTACTCTCTTTGGCTATTTCTACTAATAACTCTACTTATCGGGGCTCTACATTCTAACACTACTAGCTGAAAAAACATGATTCTCACCCTCGATCGAGTCACGGAACAGCTCAAGTCTCGAAGGGGTTCTGGCTTCCCGCGACGCAAATCCAACTGAGCAAGGGAAAGTCTACAGGATCTGGTCAATTTTGGTTCAGATGGATTAAATGGGGGTGCAATCCCAAGGTGAAGGGGCACTCTATAGTCACTTGTAAATGGTATTTGAAGATAAACTCGCACAACATAACAAATAAAAGTGCTTACCTGATGCCCTCCCATGAAAACAGCGGGTCCCGTCGCCGGAATATTGAAAACATTTGGTTATACAAGCATGAAAAGGTTCCAGCGGCTAATTCCCGTTTAAATTCCCACGGTACAGAAAGCGTGAGCCTCGACTGATTCACTGTGTGGCGATACGTAGAGGTGACCCGGGAACGCCTGGGGCGTATTTTTCGCTTATTATTGTTTGCGTTCGTTTTTGGTTTTGTTCTAATGTTTTTGTTGGGGCTTCCCAGGGGACTCTGGGGTTGGGCTGAGGGTGGACACGCCGAGCAGGGATGGGCGGAAATTTTGAAAATTTTCCCAGAAAACAGAAAACAGAAAAGCGCTTTCGTCAGAAAACAGAAATCAGAAAACAGAAAAGCCAAAAACGCCAGAAAACAGAAAAATCAGAAATCAGAAAACAGAAAATTTCGCAATTATCATACTACCTAATTATTCAATCCGAAGATTTATTTGTCCAGTAGCAAATGCTTTTTGCACGACAAGAAATTGGTCGTGGACCAGCGTTTTAACTTGCAAGCGTTTATAGGAGTGGCTTATAAATGATGAATTTTTCTTATTGCATTCATATTAAAATATAGCGGTTTAAGGCTCACAGTCCAAATGTAATAATCTCAAAACAGACGATTCGCTAGATTAGGGGTCCCACTCGTAAGAGACTGGCCTTATAGAGCACCAAACACGGGCCAAAGATGTTTTGGGTACTGGCTTGATATTTCACAGAACAACACGAGAGTGCTACAGAAGAGGCTATCAGCGCAAAAACTTTTGGGTGAAAGTGTTTCTTTGAATACGTAGACATTATCTAATAAGGATCAAACATATACCCTTTCCATCATATTATTATTATTCATCATACATTCATATCATATTACATCTCGATTTGCATGGGAGGGAGACATGCCCGACATTGGCAATTATCGCCCGATTTGCCTGCTGCCCGTAGTCCACAAGCTGTTCACTCCAGTCCTCCTGAATAGGGTTAGCAGAACGCTGGACGAAGGACAGCCATGCGAGCAAGCAGGATTTCGGAGAGGATTCAGCACGACCGACCACATACACACCATTACGAAGCTCATCGTGCAGCTGTGCCGTACGTTCATCGACCTGAAGAAGGATTCGATGCCGTCGAAACGGAGGCAGTCATCGAAGCTCTGCTCGCTCAGGATGTTGCTACTCAGTACATCAGAGTCAAAGTGGATTAACGACCAAGATCTCACCACTCCACAACGACGACATCATCGACGTGAAGGGAGGGGTTCAGCAGGGAGAGACCGTATTCTCAAAGCTCTTCAGCACCACCCTCGAAAACGCTATGCGCGAACTAGAATGGGAAGACATGGAGTTAAGGTCAACGGCCGGCAACTGACCGTCTTAGGTTTGCTGATGACATCGTGCTCATAACACCGAGCATGGCCAGGCCGAGCGAACGCTAGCCCACTTCGATCGTGTATGTGGGAACTCTGGACTGCAGCGAAATCTTATGAAGACGACGTTCATGAGAAACGGACGAGTTTATGATGCCCCTCGCTCAACGGAACGAACATCTCCGATTGCTCCAGCTACGTGTATCTGGTTCGCGAAGTCAACATGAGCAACGGCCTAGCACCGGAGCTGGGTATGAGGAAACGAGTGGTTTAGGGAGCTTTTAAAGAGGGTGAAATCGTGAAAAAGACGAAGAGCGTCCGACTCCATGCTAGCTTATTCGATTCCACTGCTCTTCCTGCCCTAACATACGCCTCAGACCTGCGCTATACGGAAGCGGGATGAACACGTGATCAGCGACGCGCAGCGTGGAATGGAGAGCGCGATGCTTGGAGTAACACGACTTCGCCGACGTTCGAAGATCAGGGACGCTGTCGCATGGGCGAAGTCGTCGAAAATTAGGTGGTCCGGCCACGTAATGCGATTCGCGGACACCCGCTTTACGAGAGCCGTCACTGACTGGATTCCGCGAGATGTCAAGAGAATACCAGGATGCCCACCAACGCTCTGGTCGGACTTCTTCGTGGAAGCCCTGAACGAACGATATGACGCTCTTCGTGTCCGTCCGGCGAGGAGGATCCATTGGAGCACTCTGTCAAGCGACAAGGACAAATGGAGACGTTGCTGGTGCCCGTTCGAATAACTCGATGATCACCGGGACGACAGATGATAGATGTGATAAATTAAAATTTTTATGTATCACTATTCTATCACTACACCAGTGAAGTCAAAGGTAACTAAAACTTTTCAGCCTCTCACTAATGTTGGACAACCAAAAGCTGAACAAGAGTTAGAAAAGCAGCTCCGTCAAAGGCTTTGCTTTACGATCATTGGGAAAGACCAGCCAACAATTTTCAATAACCGGAGGTGGAGAATAATCCTACCCACAATTACTCTACGGCACATAGTTAACATATATTATAATGAAATGCCCCTCAGAACACTAGTTTTCTAGCCTTTGCATAAAGTTCTAAGTAATCGTAGATAGTTTAAACTACTGCAGAAATTTAAGAGACTACAAAGCGAAATTACGAAAGTGGAGAAATGTCCTGTGAAGGGACTCCATGTCAGCAGCACTTATACAATCAAACAAACAAAGTGGTATAGTTTTGAGTGCATAGTGCAATTTCTACAAGGGCAGATCCAGAAACTTACATGCTTGCAGTTTAAAATACTCTAAAAACATTATTTTGAGATGAAACCCATGATTCTATGATACTTTTTGGGTTCTCTTTATTGGATTTCTATTATATAATTTTTTTCGCAGCTCTATTTTCTGTTTTCTGGCCAATTTAGGCAATTTTCCCAGAAAACAGAAAAAATTTGCCCAAAATGGCCAGAAAATCAGAAAACAGAAAACAGAAATTCCGCCCACCCCTGACGCCGAGAGAACGAGGGGTAGGGCGCAAGTCCCGTTATAAGGTGCCCCTGTACGCGAAAGGGGCAGTGTCCCGCTAAGAACCTTTCATATATACCGCCATATGATGCCTTGCACGGCGACCACCTCCCTTTCCCCGAAGTTGATTAAAGGCGCTAGTTTTTCCTTTGGTGGGGGTTCCTCCTTAGAGTCGTATTCCTTTGATCGAACGTCAAAAGGCAAAGGCGCATGGGCCTGTAAGCTTAAACCGATGACGGAACCTGTCCGGACCGGGCGGATGCGGAGGAACAGGGGCAGGCGAACGGGTTAAATGAAAAGCTGTTACAGGATGTTTTGTTACGATCAAAACTCTTGCGCCAGGCGGGACTCGAACCCGCATCTTCTGCTTTCCGGGCAGCGATGTTCGCCTTACACCACCGGCACTGTTTGACCGCAAAATGAAAAGCGTCACCATTCCTGAAGTAGCACAAGCAGTTCGAGTTATTTTCCTTAATTCGGCAGCTAGGCCAGATTGGCTGCCCATAGTCGAATAGTTTTTACTACATCAACTATGGAGCGGAGTTTTGTTTAATTTCCATAAGATGGCAAACATTATTGTTTGTGTAATACATAAAGAAATAAGAACCGAGAGTTTATACATATTTCGGATGCGCCAGGTATTCTAGGGCACAGTCCTTGCCTGAAGAATCAATAGGTTTTTTCACACCACCACGCCCTCCCTGAATTTTGCTGAGAGTTCACTGCCTACCTTGTGACAAGAGGGCAGGCATATTCAGGGCAAGGAATGTGCGTCGTGGGAAGGGACGCAGTGGCCCGAGGTCGAGGTTGGCCCTCTCAGACTCGCATGCACTCATTCCGTTGCCTGGTGATATCGCTGTAGATGCACTACTGAATTCTGGTGAACCAGCGGCGCAGCTCTATTGCTGTTCGACTGTGCTATGTGCTTCAAATTTTTAAGCGTCGCTCCAAAACATCCAGTGCGGACCATTAGATTTGTTGAACAGCAGGCTGTCGACATTCAAGCCGTCCACTTTTATGTCATCTTTCAGATTATTCCTCGAAGGAATGAACCAGTGCTTCATTTGGTATGCGGAGACGTTGGTCCCCTGGAAGCTGGGGTGCCTACGAAAGTTCCTCTTTGGTTAGCTGTTGATCTTAGACGGAAGCACAGCTGCGAGATTGTGGTTCGTTTAATGAGTTGATTCTTTTAAAGTTGTTTTATTGGAGTTTTTGGAGTAGCCGCCGTTTGAAGCGGCCTCCGTAACGAGAAAGTGACACTGACTTTTACGGTGTTACTGTTAGAATCGCTTCTTGTTAAGCGGGCCTGTACCCGCATCGCACTAGCAGCGCATCTTGCCACGGTTAGGTTAGATGAGCCAGATCCAGGAGCTCGTTCCTTTGGCTATCCCCGTGATAATTCTGCGAGGATCTATAATCTCGATGCTCGCGCAAACCTGCTAAGTACCAAACCTCTACATTTATCAAGTAAAGAAGAATCATGAATCGAGGTCAGCGGTATCCGCGTGAGTGCTAGAGAGGAATTCTATATAGAGAGAAAGAAACAAGGGTACTTGGCTGCTCTGTGTTTGCGTTGAGATTGCACATCCTCTTAGGCCCCTGTTATACTTCCGCGTGACGTCCGCGGATGGACGGTGCACCGCGGACGGTCGTCGTCGTCCTGAGGCGGCTAGCGTCGCATCGGAGCGCGTTTCCCGCGCCGAACTCCGCGGGACGAAAGCCGTCCACGGTGCACTGCACCGCGGACGGCTGCCCTCCCGCGGGCGGGAAGTATGACACCCCTCTTGTTGTCTGTCGGCGGCGATCCGCGGACGACGGACGTGGCGGACCGCGATGAGTGGCCCGGCGCGGGGTCCTGACGCGATTTCCGCCCATCCGCGGAAGCTCCCGCGGGAGTATAACAGGGGCCTTAGAATAATCACACTGCTGGTTAAGATGAATGTTGATATTTAGCTTCGGCCAAGATTGTTATATATCTTTATTCCTGACGGTTGACGTTTCGGCGTTGTCGCCTTCTTCAGAGCCTGGAAGAATAATTAATAATTAATAATTGGCCTCACCTTGAAAAACAATTAGTAACATCGGTGGACCCACTTATCATATTGCATGGTTTCACAACCTCGTGCTTGTACAACTATTCCAATTTATTCCCGCCCATTTACCCAACACGAATAAATTTTTCGAAAAGCTCAGAGAGGCAAGATTCTAGAGTGGATACGTGATGGAGTCATTCGACGTAACATCACTTTATACCAACGTATCCAATGAAAGTGCGTTGGAGGCAGTCCTAGAATTGCTTATGAGCACCACACCATTATCAACATGTACGGTCTTACCGTAGCACAGTTGGTGGGTCTCACTAGCGATTGTCTGCAATGCAACGTTTTTAAGTGGTCGGGTGAGTTTTACAAGCAGGTTAGAGGTTTTGCTATGGGCCAAAGACTTGCACCAGTGCTCGCGGTTGCATTCATGCCGAAGGTGGAACGCCCTGTGTTGGGACGCATGCCCACCGTGTACTGCCGGTATATCGATGATTGTTTTGTCATATGTCCATCCCAACAGGAGATGGACACATGTTTCGATATACTGAACAGGCAGTCGGAACATATAAGATTCGCGCGCGAAAAGCCCACCGCTAACTGGCTCGCATTCCGTAACGTGCAAGTACTTCTTTCTGGCGGGTCCTACAGGACCACATGGTATCGGAAACCAGCAAGCAAGAATATCATTATCCATTGCACATCAGCACATCCATCGAGGTCTAAGAGAGCTGTTATCCGAAATATGTTTCGCACGGCTCGCACAGTTTCATCTGAAGGCGAGGATGTGGCTTACTCATTGGATACGGCTCGCTCCATTGCGATGCAAAATGGAAACGCTAATATAAGCCGGATCAGCGGACCAAGACGACGATCAACAGCTATCAGGGAGCTTGAGGACGAACAGTCGAAGGTGGTATTTAGCGTTGCATTCATTTCTGACCGTGTAACAGCAGCAATTCGGGGTTGCATACGAGCATCTGACCTTCAGGACGATGTGAGGGTTATTGAGATTCCCCCTACCAACTTGAAAGCGCAGTTAGTACGAAATCGCATGTACGATCGTATATGCACTACACCCTCTTGCGTCATGTCCGTTTGGGAATGCAGGAGACTGCACAACATCGGGTGTAGTATACCTTATAACATGTTGCGACTGCAGGGAAGAGTATGTTGGGGAGACTGGGAGACCCTTGTGCGTAAGAATAAAGGAGCAAATTCACGGACTACGTACATCACGAACGTCCACTCCTTTAGGTGATCACAGGGTTAACTATCATGGAAACAGGTGTTTTGATGTGGAGGTAAAGATCCTAGCGCGTGAGTCTGATATCTCAGCGCGACGCACTCTCGAAGCGCTATATATTGCGGCTAGGACACCTAGAATTAACAGAAGGAACGAGTGCGTTGCAATAGCTCAAGATCTTGCACCATTCGCCGACATGTGTGGATTGTGATCGGTAGTATTCACCAATATATAGTGATTACGTGGGTTTGCCACTCACTTTCTCACATCCAGCGGCCATTGACGGTGGACGACTCTCAGTTCTGAAGTCGCCCATTCTATAAATTTGAGGTGCCGTTTTAGGCTTCACTTCTCAGACGAACGTGGTCTAGATGGCGCGATTACATGCCCTAGCCCATGTTAAGAAGCGTTGCCGTTTTAGTTCCTTTTCGCTTTGTGAATTTGCTTTGCAGTACGAAATGGAGTTTGGGTGGATAGTTTCTTGAATTCGATTCGATTCTTCCAGGCTCTGAAGAAGGCGACAACGCCGAAACGTCAACCGTCAGGAATAAAGATATATAACAATCCTGGCCGAAACTAAATATCAACATTCATCTTAACGGGACCATGCCAAGATTCATTGACAGTCGCACTTGGAATGTCTTACAAGATGTATCAGCACACTGCTGGTTCTTTGCTCTCCTCCGATGACGCAGAGGAGATCGCTGGAGCTAGCCAAGGGAAGGAACTCCTAGGTGTGGCCGGTGTAACCCGCCCATGTTAAGAAGCGTTGCTGGTGCGATGCGGGCACAAGCCCGCTTAGTATCGAATTTTGGCGCTAAGGTAAGGAAATAATAAAATAAAAAATAAATAAATAATTTTTGAATTTTGGCGCTAAGGAATTTGTCCGTCGTACTTTTGAAGTAGAATATAGGGCAGTGGTTGTGACGTCAGACGGTAGCAGCTTCCCGCAGTGGACTCAAATGTAGTTTAGTTTTGTTGTGGCGGTAGCACGCGTTTCCCTATTCCTGCCCTTATCCATGCGCTCGATCAAACAGCGCCGGTGATATAAAGGCATAGAGTGTTCTGCCCGCTAAGCAGGTAGTGCGGGTTCGAGTTCCGCCTGGAGCTAAAGTTTTAATCGGGACAAGAAATCGTTACAACTTACAGCCTGTCTATTGTTCGCCACAGTTACCGGTTGGATTGGGTGAAAATTAGTATTATCTAAACTCCTTTTTTCAGTCGGCCGAGGCGTTATACTAGATGTACAGAAGAGTGTAGGGTAAGGCACGTTCATTCAGAGAGCAATTAAATACCTACAATAGGAAGGTGATGGAATGCAACACGTAGGCAATAGAAGCGAGATGTGAGAATCAGCGCTCCTTGGTAGGATGAGCTGTAAGAATGTCTCTTCGTTTCAACTCTATATCGACCAGATAACGCTCTTTCTGCTTCGCGTGTTCCTGCTGCATATTATCCCTTTACGGCGAATTTGTTAAGCTAGAACGGGTCGTATTTGGTTACTGCAAGGCAAACAAAGTCACAAGTAGTTGAAAGTGAACTACAGACGACGCCTGGTCTTTTCTCCTTGTATATCTTGTCTTACCTTCCTCATTTTCACTGCACTCTGTCCCGCTTGTAGTTGGAGTCCACTCTTCTAGTATGATAGCGGCCATTCTCCCGATTACATTGCAGTGGAGTGTTCTAGCCCAGTGGTGAACTGGGCTAGGTCACTTCTGATATAATTTTGCATTCATGTGCCCTTTTACCAAGGCGAATAACCACTGAATACAAGGTGACCCCCTCCCTCGCTCGAGCCGAGTTCGGTTAGGTTATTTTACTCATTGGTCACCTATAATAGTTCTTTTTCCATTTAGTGCTGGTGCGAAACCGAATGATCCTTGAGTAGTCCTCCGACGTCTCTAGTCTTTTCCATGCTATGAAGAAACCAATTACGCGAAACGTTGGCTAAGTCCGCCTAGCAGTCTTGGTTCCGCAGCTTAGTGGTAGGCTTTACTGTTGTTTGAAGGTTTCCGAACAGCGAAGGAAGTCGAATGTGGAACTATCTTGGATGGTTAAAATACTAGCTTTCCATCAGTTAGCAGCTGTATGCCGTTGTGTAGTCTAAAAGGAAAGGTTCCCAACTCATGGTGAGCTTTTGCGACTATTTTGGCAGGATGTAGGGCCCTGTGAGTGGAGTCTAGAACCACAGTTAGTTTTTGCTGAACGCTTTTTTTAAAGACCTGAAAAGGAGGCCTGAAAGCGTGTGCGCAACTATTATCAACCTCTACGGCACCCAACAAGGTGTGCCTCGGTGGCGCAGCCAGTAACACTGCCGTCTCGCAGGAGCACACCGTCAGGCTTTTAGTTCAAGTCCGAGTGCTGTCACTACTTTTGCACGTATTAGTTTGTTGTTATTACACTTCTTATGATCACATGAGTTAATTTTAGACCGCCAATGCTTAGAACAATCCAAGCCTCTCTACATGCGCCTTCATATGTGCTAGCTTCTCAACCATGCAACTATCTGTACCATATCACTTCTCTGCAAATAAAAAGTCGTATACATTATTAAATTAAGGGTCTTATATTTATTATTCCCCTCCCATGGTACAAAACTATGAAACAAATCAAATACAAGCGCTTGGCACACAAGCAGCATCTTGCAAAAGCCAGTGAGGAACAATCTTCTTCTTCGTTGAACGTGTAATCTTTGGGTGTAGAAAAGAGTTCTGGGTGAACAGTCACGGGTGGTACCCTTTTTGTATAATATTTTATACCATTTACCCACTTTCAATATACCATCTCGGCTGCATATAACATATTCCGGATAGCCGTCAAAGAGGACTGATTTCTCTAACGGTGATTGCTCAATGTTGTCTTCCTCCTCACAGTCATCATCAGGTGCCCAGTCGACATCCACCTCCTCATCGAAACCCACCTATGAAACCACCTAGATGATACGTGTAGAAAGGTGCCATTTTCATTATACTACCTCTAACCTGTACCGTCTCTTCTTCCTGACAGTCGGTATCTCCAAATATGGCGTCCAGGAGGAGTCCTTTCATGGCATCCGCAACCGCAATCTCTCTCCTTGTCGGAGAAGTGAAATCCGGTATGAAGATGGAATGTGGTCGGCCAAGAACACGTTCAGCTGTAAGCGGTATTTTTAGCCTACTTCTGTACCGATATGGCCCGGGTCCATAATATTCAACCGTAAGATGAGCATATTAGTCTCCAATAACTGTATCGTTGGTGACACGGTATGATATGGGGGTGGTACGGATATGCATAGTTGAAGAACAAGCACATATGAAGGCGCATGTAGAGAGCCTGGGTTTGTTGTAAGCACTGGTGGTCTAAAATTGACACTTTTGATCACGAGAAAGTGTAATAACAACAAACTAGTGCGTGCAAAAATAGTGACAGCACTCGGACTTGAACTGAAAAGCCCGCCGCTGTTTTCTTATGAGGCGGCAGTGTTACCGACTGCGCCACCGAGGCACACCTGGTTGGGTGCCATAGAGGTTGATAATAGTTGCGCACAAACTTTCAGGTCTTTCAGGCCTATATATATGCGCGCTCTGATAATTATATCGATATTGTTCAACTATTCTCGCGCATTGCAACGACTATGCTATCTATGCTAATCTTCTCTGTATTGTTCCAATTTTAGTATATATTCGGGAATTAACAAAAATTTTGGAACGCTTTACTGTCTATACCATATTTCATCAAGTTGGACACTTTTCAAGTAAAATTGGAACTTTTCTTACTTAGTTTTAAGACCTGCGAAATCAAAATCAACAGAAATTCTGCAATCAATCGAATAAAAATCGCGACGTCTTGAACGAGGGCAGGGCGTTATCTATTTTCTTTGGCATTAAAAATGGCCGCCTTCCTGCTCCTTAAAACAAGCCATAAACCATTATTTTTCTTCAAAAAAAATCTCTATGACTCAGACAATGTGTTCACTTATTAGATAGGTGAATTATTATAAAACTTCAAAGGAAGGTATGCTAAGGTTTCCTTCAACAAAAAATTATTGTAACCTTTTTGGAGAGTCTCTAGTTTAATGTTGAAAAAACTCATTTTAATTTGGAAAAGTTCGCTTTGATTTCAAAAGTGTTAGGCTAGCTTAAAAGAGATTTTATTCCAATTTGATTGTAAAAGTGTAAAATGACATGAAAAGTGTCCAACTCGACGTGAAAATGGTATATATATCCATATTAGTCAATGTTCTCACGATTATAACAACTATAAAGCTTATATATGTCTGGTTGAGGCTTCGGCCCCAAACCCCGAGAATAGAGCAACACCAGCCTTCCTCCATTTTTCTTTAGGCTTTCCTAGTTTTACTATATAAGTAAAAAAACCGGTTTTACTATACAAATTAGTGCAGCGGTATATGGTGGGGCAGAATCTTCACGGCTCCTATGAAGCCTATCCACCCTCTATCGCATATATGCGATTTATTCTCCGAAGTACCCATTCTCTACGTGGCGAGAAACAGGTCGTGGGAGTCCCAATCCCAAGTGCTTAATCTACAGAAACATAATACTTCCTTACCTATGTACTGGCAGAGAAACGGAGTGAGAGTCAAGCACGCACGTGTGAAAATGAGTCCCGCCTCAAGTGTCGCCGCGTTGCCGCGACGTTTATGACATCCATTCTGCACCCCGACACACGTCCCACGACTTCTGTGACCCGTTCAGAAGCCTGACGCACATAGGACGATATCGAGGGCAATTACTGCTCTCCCTTATTCCCCCTCAAGTGGTCCTCTGCTGATCCCCTCTTCACTGGTCCCCCTTCTACTGGTCCGCCTTACTCGGAATCTCTACGCAAGTTGGACTCTGCGGCACGTCTTCTGAATGCCTACACATGTCGGACGAGGTCATCAGCCCACATTCTGAATCTCTACGCACGTTGGACGATATTGAGAGAACATACTGGTACTTGGGAACTTCACTGGCCTCCCTCCTACTGGTAAGGGGGATCAGCAATGGAAGTGCACTAGAGGGGGGGGGGGGGGGATAAAAAGGCCAGTATGTTCCCTCAATATCGTCCAGCCTACGTAGAGATTCAGAATGTGTGCTGACGACGTCGTCCAACATGAGTAGAGATTTAGAAGGCGTGCTGAAGACGTCGTCCAATGAGCGCAGAGATTCGGAAGACGTGCCGCAGAGTCCAACTTGCGTAGAGATTCCGAATAAGGGGGACCAGTGAAGAGGGGATCAGCAGAGGATCATTTGAAGGGGGAATAAGAGGGACCGTAAAGAGGGGATCAGTAGAGGACCACTTGAAGGGGGAATAAGAGGGACCACTCCCTCAACATCGTCCAATGTGTGTCGGGTGTCTGAAGACGAGTCACAGAAGTCGTGGGAGTCAGGACTCATTTTCACATTGTGTGCTTGACTCTCACTTCGTTTCTTTGCCAGCAAATAGGTGAGAAAGTATTAGCGGGGAGGGGGAGGGGGATGAGGCAGAGAGAGAGAGAGAGAGAGTGACTATGCGATTCGTATGAGTGTTACTGCCTGTAGACCAATACCGATTTATTTTAATTGTTGCTGCAGATTAAGCACTTTGGATTGGGACTCTCATGATCTGTTTCTCGCCCCCTAGAGAACATCCACTTCGGAGAATAAATCGCATATATGCGATAGAGGGTGGATGAGCTTCATAGGAGCAGTGAAGATGCTGCCCTACCGTATTCCGCTGCACTAATCTGTAGTAAAACGGGTTTTTCGCTTAATAAGAATAAGAAGGCTTAAACGAGAGTGGAGGAGGATTGTGGTTGTTCTATTGTCGTGGTTTGGGCGAAGCCCGAAACCAGACGTTTGGCGGCCGCTAGGCCGTTGAACGTCCGGTAAGATATATAATTTGTTTACATTTACGCTATGCGCTATTTGCGTCATATAGATTTCTAATAGAGAAGGTCAACGCCTTCACATTACAACAAGTACCACCGTTATCACCAGAATCGGTTAGGAAATGTTTTAGAAGGGAGAAAATCTGGAAGAGAGAGCGAGAAAATCTTTTAGAAAACCGCTTCTATAAAGAACACCTCAACTAATTGCAAGAGCGTGGCTTTCTCAATTTATCTGGATCAAACCTATTCGTCTTTTGATCAGATTCATTAATATACTGCGGTGTTTATTTGGTGATTTACATCAGCCTATCACTAAAAGGCTACCACTACCGCATGGCGAACACAGTGCAGTTGTGCAAACTCAAAGGATAGGACTCAAAGGTCGGCGCCAAACAATTCTTCTTAGGATGCGCCAGAACTCCACGCCTAACGATCATTGATGGCATTGAAGCAAATTGTATGCGTTCTTGATCTGCACATGACTTGCGGTGTCAAACCGATGAACATGAACAATTCAGTGTTTGGTAGGTCTCAGGGGTATGAGACAAGTTTAGCAACACTGGAGGATTGGAAGTGAGGTCAACTGTGTCACTTTCACTCAAATGAAGAAATGCCTCACCTAACCTTTCTGGATTTAAATGCCTTCTGCCGTTGCTCAGGACCACTCTTTAGATTGAAAAGGGCCTTCTACATAAACCGTCCAACACCATGCCTAAACCCAGTGAGTCAGCTAATTTGGTGTATGTTATCCGGCATACCCAACGGTGCGTCGCAGCATTCGCTCCTCACTCGGAGTAAAATCGTACTGAGCAGATTGCTATAACATTTTGTGTGCGAGATAAGTGCAACAATCAAACACATTATTCGCCCAAAACCAAGCAAAAAGAGAGTATGTTGAGTGTATTCACACAAAAAACAAAAATAGATCAAAAAGATGTGAAAAACACAGGGCCCGTTCTCAGCCTCTTCAGACAGCCTGGTCACCTGAAGTTTCCTTGTATTGAGAATGGATGGATCCTTTGGCTTTTCCATGTTGTTGAAGCCTACCGGGTGCTAAGTTTCCCTTTAAAAAGCGTTTTGCTTTCATAATTAAATTAATTGTTGGTACATGAAAGGTCGATGCCTTTCCATAAGTTGTAACTTCGCCGGTCAGAACTAATTTTCAGGAGCTTCTATTGAGAACATTCGAGAGTACCCTACTGGCTCGGCGCGAGCTCTTCATTCAGACTGTCCAGTAGCGAGCTTTTACCTTAATCCCACTGAGGTGTCTGTATTTAAAATGGGAAGGATTTAAGTTTCGTGTTAATCCCTCAGAAGTGCTATTTAAAAACTTCTTTTGTAAGAGGTAGTAATTGTTGCTCTCATTGTTCCCTCTAACAAGGGAAGGGAATGAAGCGCACGTCTGAACGGGGGGAGCGAGCCAATTGTGAGAATCCTCACTCTTCAATTAGTATAAAAATGTGTTTATTTTTGCCAAGTCGTTAAACTCAAGGAGTAGGGGGTCCTCACAATGGAATACGGCGCATCACGAGTTTGGGGGTCTTGTACGCCCGCGATGCCTCTGCCAGCAAGCGGCTCGGAGCGCAGTGGAAGTGGGGTTGTTTCATGCGGGGAAGGTCGGGGTTTTTATTCTTGTGCGCTGCTGCATTTTTGCATTTCGACTGACTGGTTGAGATTTGGGGGATTCTGAAGTCTATACAAATTTCAGACGTTTTCTGCCCATTTTCTAGCACCGCTGCGGAGACTATTTTTCTTGCGACTTGTTCATTACTGACCAGATTTTTAACCACAACGTCTTTGTCAACTTCAAGTTGATGTGCTTCGAGGTCCTTTAGTATGCTGGCCGTCCGTTCGGGCAGCTTGATTTCTTCCCTCGACGGATCCCTGTCTAAAGGTGGGTCACACTTCAGCGGGAGAAGGTGGATCACCACTCGAGCATTATCAGACATTGTTGGTGTTAGATGATAGAAAATCTTCAGCAGACCTCTGATTTCCAGGTGACAGACAGACATGAGGGAAAGAGTGTATCGATGTCGTTTAGGTCAATTTGCGGGATCCACAGACCGCGTTTCTCACTTGAACCACCTCCGACGTCACATCCTGGTCTTTTTTGAAAATCCGAGCAGGTTGGCTTTTCCCGAGGTCATTGGTTCATGTATGGAAACATACTGTGAGGAGCCTGTAGCCTTTAGCCTTTAGGTAGCCCGTATTGTGTCCAGTGGTGCTTCATACACTTTCTACCTGTGTATTACTGATGTTGAACATTTCTACATCATCATGTTGAATACCACAGCATTCAACTGAAAAAATAGGCATAAAAACGTCTGAAAATGGTAGACGTCAGAATCCCAAATCTCAATCAGTCAGTTGAAATGCAAAAATGCAGCTGCGCACAAGAATCAAACCCCCGACCTTCCTCGCACGAAGCAACCCCACTTCCACTGCGCTCCGAGCCGCTTCGCAGCAGAGGCATCACGGGCATACAAGACCCCCAAACTCGTGATGCGCCGTTTTCCATTGTGATTTTAAGGACCCCCTACTCCTTGGGTTTAACGACTCGGCAAAGACAGTGGAGTATAAATTCAGTGGTAGCTGTGCCGATAAATTTCAATCGAACAACCGGCTGCCATACGGCGTTGTTTCCAAATAATACCTAATCGTTAGTTATGTACATAGAATAAGCAAATAGTGTACATAATTATGTACACTATTTGCTTATTCTTCCTTCAAATCCGTTTTTTTTGTTCATACGATTTGCTGTATTGAGTGACCTATAATAAACATAAATAAATAGTGCAGAAATTGGTAAAACTCAACGAGTAGTGGATCGCCAAAATATGCCGAATAGGGGTTTCGTTTAACCTAGCGTATTTTTGGTGAATAGTAAGAAATTGAATTAAGGTTTTGGTTTTAATTCTGATTGGCATTTCTGCTTGTCACCTGGCCATTGCTATGCTTTGCGTACCACTCGAACAGCGTTCTTCTTCACAGATCTCATGATTTCTGTTTTTTTTTCGAAGTGAAACGTTTTTGGCAGTTTCAATTCTCCCCTGTTCTGCATTTCTCTTATCAATATTTTCAGCCGCCATATTGGTTCTGTCTCGATGAACTGAAACGCTTGGTGGCCGCCGAGGGCGAAACAAGCGGTTTGTCACGTCTTCCCCCGTTCATTTTCGAGGTTACGAACATGCTTGTCAATGCTGCGAAGGAAGACATAGTCGACGGTGACCAGGTTTGTTACTTCGGCAGTTATATGACTGCTGCGCATTCGTCGGTGTTGAGCGTTGCAACTCACTACTGACATGGTTGGTTGTCCATTCTCGAACACCCTTGTGGAGGGGTGGTGGTGGGGGGGGGGGGGGGGCGTGGTGGATATCCACTGTAAATTTCCACTCGTTTTCAATTTCATATTGCTTCTGCTTTTGTTCCCGTCCCTGATAGTAAACTCATTTTTAGTATCATTATTATTAGGTTGTAACGAATTAAATGGCACTGGCTCGCGCCATTTTTTGGCGCGTCTTTACGCGTTTGATCAAGAACAAACCGTAACATGTGGCATATCATTTGGAAGCGCAAACTTTGCTCTACCGGTGAGTACCAAATTTTCTATGTAAAAGCGGGAAAACTTTAGAGTTTTATTGACTTTTTTGCAGATGGACAAATGGGGTAATCCGAGGCATTTACTTGCATGAATTCAAGCTGGGCACTTCAGCTAAGGAGGCGAGAAGATCAACGCCGCATTCGGTCAAGGATGTTCCACAATGCGGACGGCGTATCGTTGGTACCAGAAGTTCCGGAATGGAGATGAGAGCTTGGAAGAACATGAAGGTCGTGGGAGGCATAGTGATGTTGATCAGGACAAGCTGAGAGATGTGGTAGAGGAGGATCCACACAAGGGTACCAGGGAGATAGCGAAGGTTCTTTGCGTCAGTCACAACACAGCTGCCCGGCATCTGAAGGAAATTGGAAAGACCAAAAAGCTGGAAAGATGGGTGCCTCACGAGCTGTCTGAGGAGCAAAGAAACCGACGATATGAGATCTCGTCCGCACTGCTTCTGCGGAACGAAACGGACCCTTTCCTTGATCGCATCCTAAGCTGTGACGAGAAATGGGATGAGAGCCCCAAGGTTTTTGCGAAGCCGGAATCGCACCAAAAGAAAGTAATGGTGACAGTATGGTGGTGTTCGCTGGGAATTATTCACCACAGCTTCCTCCCTCCCGATGAATCCATCACGGCAGAGAAGTACTGAATTGAAATTGAAGAAATGATGAAAAAGTTGAAGGATATCCGGCCGGCCAAAAAAAAATTGAAACTCTACCACATCCTTTCTCCCGACCTCTCCCCAACAGACTACCATTTCTTCAAGCATCTTGACGACTTCTTGGTAGGGAAAATATTCAAGTACCAACAGGATGCCGAAAGTGCCTTCGAAGATTTCGTCAATTCCAGAACTTCTGATTTTTATGCTACTGGGATAAAAAAGATTGTGTCACGTTGGCAAAGATGTGTAGAATCAGAAGATTTTTATTTCGATTAATAAACTTGCCTACAAGCCGAGATATTAACTGTTTAAATTTACAGTGGTTCAGTGCCATTTATTTCGTTACAACCTAATAAATCGCAGTTCAGAAAACAAAAAAATTCTGTCTTCACCCCGATTATAGTGCCAAACTCATACGTATTCACTAGAATTCGACAAAGGAAGGAAATGTTTGTTGTTGTGTTCCTGCAGTTACCTTAGAAACGGCGATGTGGTGCTGTTCTACTAAATGTGACATCGAGGTGTATGCCAAGTGTTTCGAAAACGTATGTGGTGCTTGAGGGGCCATGGAAATTCGACGCTATCGTTTAGTCACAGAATGTTTCAATTCTTATAAGCCCGGAAGCTAAAATCTTATAGTGTTCTGTTTATAATGTTTGCTCCGTGTAATCCGTAGATTGTTACGTTCGCTCGGCCAATAGGGCAAATGGTGCAGTGGAGGAACTAATGTTTCTACACTGTCTGCTGAAGCTTCTTCAGTCATAGTTGAAGTTTTGATTCAAAAGAGAAGAGAACTCCAAACGTGTGGCCAATTTTGACACAGATGCAGTAGATGAGCTGCTGTGGTTCCTTGTACTCGCACGAACCCAATTCCCTACAGGAACCGGCATTTTCGTCTGAGTTCGGAATCCTTACATTTGTATTGTTCACCCGGAGTCGATTCAGCGGTCCAAAACGTGGAGGATGAATGGTTGATCGTGGCTTAACCTAATGTCACAAAGACTGATTCAAAAAATCCTTGTCTATTGGGAATCGGCGTGGCTTTCCAATTTTCGCATGTATTTGAAAGGTTAACTTTGACATATAGTTGCATAACTAACCACAGGTAATCGTTTCCTAAAAAGTCGCCAAGCTATCTTCATGTAAATAATGACAAATCCATCACCAAAGTAGGCAACACGATATTGTGAACAGTGCGTTCCGCTGTTTCATTGCAACACGTCGCGTGACAGATATACAATTTTGCTCCTAGTTGGATAGGTTATGCCCATTCCAAAAGTGGATGATTTTTTTTTGAGAAATTTCCTAGATGCACGAGGATGCGAGCTGAGAGCTGAAATAATTGCCAAAGCGGGCCCCACTTTATTGCATAACAAGCAAAACGCGCAATGAGTAGTACTATCCTCCATTTTGGACGCATTTCTGATTGAATTATTAAATTGTTTTCCTTTCCGTGGTTCTTGATTGGATCTCCGATCGTTTTCGAGTCCTTTCTTTTTTCATTCTGCTACCCGTGTTTTCAACAACAGAAAAAACCCACTTCCACAGGTTACATCTGCCGTAGACATTTTGCTCCTTCAATGAGTAACGTTTTTCAGATAAAGGTCTTGGTGCAAGACCTGTGGGATAAGCGCGAAGCGAAGCTGCGCACGTCGTCGTTGAAGCTGCTCTCACAGGCACGTTTTCATTGGCAGTTTTCGCTGCAGCTCTGGAATGAAGGAGACGTTTTTTGCCTTTTAGCATTCTCATGCTAATGTCCGGCTAGACGCTGTACAGCCACTGGAAGTTGCAGCCTTACGTCCGAACCTCTCTGCTTGCAAACAGATCAGTAGGCTGGTACAGAACCTTCATGGTGCTCAGCCAGATTAATGGTCTTCTCTCGCCTTATGCAAACCCCATTTATAGCGCACCAGCAAAGTTAGCGTTCGTTGTATTATTATATCATCCAGCATAGATATGTTCAACATTTCTATCCTACGACGGGTTCATCACTCTTGATGAGTAGGTGTTTGATCTGCTGCTTGGTCCTATATGTTTCAGAGACTCTCGATTTGCTGGATTTGAATGTGCAGGTCCTCTGTTCATCGACTGTTATTTTCATTTTGCAAGCATTGTCATTATTTCTTCACATATTGATATCAGCTGGAGAGGAAAAAATGCCAATTTCAATTCCGTTCAATTTGGCTGATAGAGTAATACACTATTTGCGTGAAGGCTTTCGTCTTGTGCAGTGTTGTAGTCTCATCAAAGGTAGTCCAAATATATAAATGTAAGTAAATAATCTAAAAAGCTAAATAATGTTTTATAATTCTAGGCGCCTTGTAAAGATGATCTAGAAGTAGTAGTGGATGTGTGGCGGACCATATCGTTTCTACACTTCCAAGTCTGACTGTGACATAAACGATATCGTTATTAAGGATCTCTGCAGGTGCCACCAATCATATACTGTGTATGCGTAGACCAAGCGTTCCAGGAAAGACCCTGTTTTTTTATTTTTATTTTTGGGATTGTTTTCGATATCCGTCTAACGGTAGAAATGAAACAGTTGCGTGTCTTTTTATTTTCCTTGTATATTCCCTCATCTACGAAGGCATAGGGGACGTCTAAGAGTTTTCGCGTGACGATTCGAAGACTACTGGAGGTACAATGCAATGGCGCTGATGTCGTCCGCCGACAACACTATGGACTTGAAAGCGGATGGTGGAGAAGAATGAGATCCAGCGACGGGCAAGTCGCCATTAAGCGGTATGTGTTTGTCGCACAACAACTTTGAAGAGCAGAAGGTGCGACGCCATACCGCCCTACGAAACGGAAGCCTATCATTATGTCGCTTCCCAAGTGGTCATAAAATTGCAGATATTTATTGCGACTGTAGTCGCTGTTGTGACGTTATCACGATGCTCAAGCCTGAGGGCCGGTGCGAGCCGTGGGATCGCGAGAGACACTTCGGCTCTTGCGACGGCACTTAGCGGCTTGGCGATCGCCTCGATCGTGGTCGACGCCAGTCCTCGCTCTTCATCAAGACGACCGCAGGCCGCCCCGACCAAGGACTGCAAGCAACCGAACAAGGATGGATGCAAATGTAAAGTGGTCAAACAAACCAATATAAAACAGCGGATTATTAGAGCAACAAATATATCATACCACTGGTGCAGTGTTCTAAACTCTACACACACACTAGTGTCGAGACAGTCCCGGAATTTACACAAAGGCAACCGCACGTCACTGATACAATTTATTTCAGCACACAGGCACACAGAAACAGGACAATGTGGAACTGTATGAAATGGTGCTCCTACTTAACAAAGGTATTCCCAGCCGACTGTGCAAACCTCCACAGAAACGCGAGATATGAAATAGATCTCGGGAAGATGCATTGAGAGAAGTCTCCCTTAGACAAAATGCTAACGAGGGCTGACGGTAGGTGCGATCCGGACGAGTCGGCGGTTTTCGCCTTCGGTATACTACGGCGAGAGCTGCGTTTTGTATTTCTACTCCAAGAACACTACAACGGAACGGAGAAGGCTTTATTTTCTGTCTTTGCCGCAATGCAGTGTGCGCCTTCGAGTGTGAAGTGTAAACTGTTATACACAACTGCATGACTAAGTTACTCAGCATCAGAGGATATGCAGGATCTATCCTAGTCCGTGGGGGGAGGGGCACATAACTAAAAAGTAGGTAACAAAATGAATTGAGACTTACCCAGCGGCTCATAGAGAACGAGTTGGAACCCAAAAGAAACCAAAAACGAGCGAACAAACAAAAAAAAAATCGCCACGGTTTACAACCATCTCGGCGGGCGAAGAGCGATGGGATGGAGGCGTGCCCGTGCTGGCCGCTATCTGACATGTTATAACCAGGGTCTAAAATGGTGAAGAGAGCGCATAAAGCCGCATGCTGCGTGCTGACCGCTGCATGACATGTTATAGCCAGAACCCAACATGGTGAGGAGGGCACACAACTTTGCCGGCTTACAACCGCAACAAATGCATTTTTTTTCGTTTTTTCTTTGTAACTTTTCTTGTTTAGGTCCCTTGTTGTTCTGTGGAGGCCGCTCGGTAAGCCTCGAGTGGATTCGTTACATATAATACTTTTTAGTTATGTGCCCCCCCCGGACTAGGATAGATCCGATATGCAGTAATCACACTAAGCACTATCGTAGACATTCATGATCTAATATGAGCAGTGAATTACTTATCAGGGACGAGCGGATAACAAAATGTTGAAACTCGGATAACGGATAACGGATAATTTTGCCCAAAAATCGCCGGATAACGGAAAAATGGATAACGAACAAACAACAAAAATAAAACTGGGCTTAAACTGCTCAAGTTTCAACATCAGATATGGAACGCAACTGCTGTCAAATTATAGTCCTTTCTAAGGACTTTAATGGAGTTTTTTTTTAACATAGTGCAGTCACCTTAACAAAGCCCTATGGGATTCTCACGAAACTTCAGCAAAAGAAACGCTTCTTCATTGCCATCCAAACCGATGCCGAGTTCGAATTGCGAACCACAATTCCTTCACCAGGTTCCGCGAACTGCTATCAAACTCATTAGGGAGGACAAATAGCAAGGCCACCAAGCTGTGAAACTAAAACTGTTCTGCAAATTCTACTCTGCTGATGTTTCGCTATGATCACCTTAATTTAATTCTGGAAAAGATGAGGAGGGATTGAGAATTTGTTCATCCAAGCACATTTCCATAATACGATTTACAATTTTTCATATTTTTGCCGTTTAAAACGAACTGGAAGAACGAGACAAAGGATGCGTAAAACACCCCAACTAACCGTATGGAAACATTCGTGAGTCCCTTGGAGGGAGAGATGTGAGACTCATTCACCTCTTACTCACTCACATTTGTCTTCATCGAACAACTTGCCCTCATTTTGTAAGTTTCCATTGTTGGGTGGTTTTAGTGATCAATCGTCAGGTTTTCTTTTTGAGTTAAGACTGTGACCAAACAGAATGATCCTTGGATGAATGGCTCCTCCGACGCCTCTTGACTTTTCTATGTTAGGCCGACTCAGCCGAATAAAGTCTGCATAACAGTCTTGGTTTCGCAGCTCCACGCGGATCGATACTCTTGTTCGACAGTATCCCAAGATCTACGAACGTGGAATAAGATGGATGAAATACCAGCTTTCTACAGGCTACCCACTACAAGCCATTGTGCACTCCAAAGGCACATGCAGAGAGATATGAAAACTAGAAAAGCAGAAGTAGAATGTCTCTAAAAGGCAATCTTAAATTAAAATGAAGTTCCAACATGCGCAGCGGGGAACCAGTTTAGTACAGTTCAATTGCACTATTTAGATTTTTAATAGAGAGGATCAATTTCTTAGCATTACGGAGGTACCACCAGTACCAGCATACAGAAAATACTTTCAGAGAATCGTTTCTATAAACACACCTCAACAATTTGCAGGAGCGTAGCTTTCTCCACTCATTTAGATGGAACCTGTGCTCATTTTGCTTGTATTCATTACTGCTCAGCGGTATGTGCCTAATGCGTTACAACAGTCTATAAGTAAAAACTAAAATACCATTGCCGAATGCTACCTACATACTGCGATCGTGGAAAAGAACGCTAAATTCGGCACTAAGCAGTTCATCTTGTATGTGCCAGAACCTCCACTTGTGACCGTCAGTAATATTATCAAGGCAGCTTGTATGCATTCTTGGTCTGCATATGGCTTGTGGTGAAAGGCTCATGAAGAAATCAGCCCATAGTAGTTTTCATTGATG
The DNA here is from genome assembly GCA_947359475.1 of Heligmosomoides polygyrus bakeri. Lineage (NCBI taxonomy): Eukaryota > Metazoa > Nematoda > Chromadorea > Rhabditida > Heligmosomidae > Heligmosomoides > Heligmosomoides polygyrus. The sequence goes on along the minus strand of OX375869.1, from coordinate 54,622,068 downwards.
TATGGTATAAATGAACGACCCTGGAAGGATGGAAGTTAGACGTCTTTCCAACTACGTCACCAGTGCCTGAAGTCACCCACCTTCTAGATTTAAATGCTCTCTATTGTTGCTCGTGATCACTCCTATGATTGTGAAGCTTACACAGCTATTCAATTCCATGCCCAAACCTGGGTATCAGCCAATTTGTTGTTCGTTATCCGGCCCAAGATTGCCGGATAACGAACAACAAAACGGATAGGCCAAAACCCCCCGGAAGCCGGATAACGGATAACGGATAATCCGCTCATCCCTGTTACTTATGTACGACCAACCTTGATGCTACCAGTGCACTCAAGATTAACATAATTGTCGGAATCCAGCGAACTATGCAGCAGCATAGTTATCATTCAATCATACAATACTACAAATCGTAGCTTTAGCTGCTAACAAGGAGGCACGGTTAACAGTATTAGCTGTGATGTAATATTTGTTACAAACATAGCCGCGAACATTAGGACTGTGAGGAACCCAAATCGTTCCTTGATGGCGATAGCTGCAAAGGCAGAGCTGTGACGATTCCAATGCGTACATCAGCATTGAAGTCGTATATGTCTGAAGTCGTCGAAGTGTGCATCGAAATTGCTCCAACTGCCGCGGCTAAACAAGAGCTTACCGGAGTGAAAATTAAGCCTGGTATTAATGGTTGATGTGAACTCCCTAGGCTAATATGAGCTGAAATTCTAAATGAACCACGTACCTCGCTACCTCTCTTGCCTAGGAGGCTGTGTAACGTTAAGGCCTAGCGGCAGCGGCATCCCATACAACTAGAGTAAGGTGAACGGGAAGTCCTTTGCTGGACTTCTTCTAGAAACGTGGGAACCCCTCAGGCACTAAGGAGCAGTGGTTAAGGCTTCCGAGATGTGCCCTGGCAATGTGTCCACAGAACTTCCTGGCTGCTCTGATAGAAAAGCCTTTACCTAATTTGAGGCAAATTACAGATATTGGAAATGGTGGTGTGTCAATAACGAGTTATTCCATTCAAACACAGAGGCAGTTATAGAGCCTCTAGTTCTTAACATGGACGGGTGGGTGGGTTGTCACCTCTGACAAGAAAAAGCCGGAATGGTGTCCAGGGCACCGCCCTCTCAGGGCAGCGGGAATGACGGTGTTCAGTCTAACTGTTATAGGAAGAAGGCTACCGAGCTTTTGGAAAGCGTTCAGAATAGCTTTACTAGGAAACTTATGATGAGATGCTTTTCAATGAGCTACGGTCACATGCCCCATGGTTCTCAAGGATAAGTCATACTTGGCCCTCCGCTAACAAGTTACAAAAAAACCCAACCGATTTCTTTGATGGCGTCCAGACGAGATCCCTAAGAGGAAAGCTCAAGCCTTGAGTTTCAGTTACAAAACTCGAGACATATCTGATTTTCTAACACATAACACTTGGTAATTTCAATGCGCTTCTAGCTAAATACGGAGAGATGACAAGGTTATCTACAAACGCAAAAAAGTCCACAATTTAAGTATTATGGAATGGCGTTCAGTTAGTAGACGCTGTATTACATAGGCTATTGTTTTATTATGCCACCGATTCCAATGTGCATTTCATCCATATCGTGTTGTGTGTGTTCATTTTCTTCTGTTGCTGCTCCTTCATCTTTCTAAGAAAAACTATTGTCTTCGCTTAAACAAATAAGTGCTGCTACTTCGATGATAGAATATATGGTCGCGTTTCATTTGCCGCTGTTTAAGGTAATATTGCAGCCCCGAGTCCAGCTGTCATCAGCAATGCCTACGATCTTAAGCCTTTGATCACGGCCCGCCCTACAGGGAGAGTTGGGCTGAGCTTCATAATGCTCACTGCCGAACATCGTGCGTGTATAAACACGTTCTTACGTCTCAACCTAAGGGGCCGAGCGAGGCACGGGATCGCGAGGAGTCACTTCGGCCTCTTCGGCCTGTGGCGACGTTCGCCTCCATGCTGGCGCTCGACTCTGTCTCGGTCGACCGCAGCTCCCGCTCAGCCGGCGACATCCGCAGGCCGTCCCAGCCAGAAGCTCCAAACAAACAAACAATAAAGGATGCACAAGTAAAGGGGACAAGCAAACAAATATTATGAACCATTGTAAAGAATTATTAGAACAATAAACTTGTTATACTACTGATGCAGTGTTCTAAACTCTACAAATACATTAGGGTTTAGACATGGTGCATCGGCCGGGAATGTATCCTCAAACAAAGTCAAGGTCAAAGTCAACTCAAGCAAGTTAAAAAATCAGACAGTCAAAAAAACCAAACTAAGAGCAACTCATCCAAATTTTCCTACTCCTTTTTGCACTTTCTCGTTAACTCTTCGGTACCCTGGTCTTTGTTATGTGTACCCTCTTCTACTTTATCACACGCGTGTCATCTCTAAAGGTACCTCTACAACTTCATCGTATTGTCGTGAAAACTGGCCAGCTTTACGAATACGATGAGTTTTTCTTCTGCTTCTTCAAATTTGTTCGCTGTTTAGTTAACTTTTCCTCACACAATTTCAAAAAACAAACGAGAAAAAAATCAAGTTGTCCAAAAGGAAATTTCACTGACAAACGACATTCTAGACATGGCGAGTCTTAAAAATCGCCCAGAGTTGGCTACTCGAAATAAAAGCCTAGGGACGGCAGCCCGAAATAAAGGCCTAGGGATGGCAACCCGAAATAAAGGCCTAGGGATGGCAACCCGAAATAAAGGCCTAGGGATGGCTACACGAAATAAAGGCCTAGGGACGGCAACCCGAAATAAAAGCTTAGAGTTGGCAACTCGAAATAAAAGCCTAGGGAAGGCAACCTGAAACAAATGCCTAGAGTCGGCAATTCGAAATGCCTAGGGACGGCAACCCGAAGTAAATGCTTACGGAGGACGACCGAAACTAGCGTCGAACCTCTGGAAAATCAAGTAATTCCAAGCCATATCCGTCAACTTGGACAAGAGATGGCTTTCTGACAAACAAAAAAAATCTAGAACTTTAGTCACGATGAAAGTTACAGTACCCGTTATCGCATTCTTGAGCTCCCTCACATTCCTCCTCCCAGATCTCAAAACAATCTAACAACAACATTGGAGGTCGCACTTATCATCACGATTTATCTCGTATCACGGAATGCAAACATAACAGCAATACAAAAGACGCACGCCACCGCGGCTACTCGCATTCGCTCTCACAGCTCTCTTGCTTGACTCAGCTGTAGCGTTCTTCTCATACTCCGCGAATCTCAGCCTGAAAGATGACATCTGATTTCAGCATGAAATCTTGCAAACAAAGACTAACGAGGCAGCTTAACTGACTAGCCAGCTTAGTCGCTGAAGGGAAAAAAATCCGAGAACCATGGAGTTGTCCTTCAACTATTGATGAGTTATTGAACCGCATTGTGTCTGACAAGGCATCAATCAAAGGCATAATCACTCAACTCAGAGAAAAGGAAGAAGCAATCATGAACGATTTTTTCTTTTACGCAGATTCTATAGAGACACTCAAACTTCGCGACAACGAATACGGTATCTTCCTCAAACAACAATTCGACACTTATTGGGAGAAGAAATAAGCAGACAACATCATTGCCTATAGCAAACGACTTACACGTACGCTCGAAATCTATCTGGTTGAATTAGAGTTTCGGGAGCAATCGATACTAAGCCGTGAACACTCAAACAATAATTTTCCCAACCACCTCTGGTGGCTAGGCCCGAAGCTGCTTTGTCCACTACAGTCATGGTCTCAACTAACTTGTACTCCGGTTGAAAACCGGGATACAAGAGAACAAGAAGGTGACACAAGCGAAAGCCCATTGCCAGACCATAAGAATTAGTTACCATCCGAAGCAAGCAATCCATTCAGGCCTTCAACATATTACAGTTCAACACAAATCGATCAACCGTTAAGCATAAATTCACCAAAATTTCAAGGTTCAAGGCCAAACCGGTAATGGATCTCATTCCCAAATCTATCAAAAGAATAGTACATTGTAAAATAAGCAAAGACAAACAATCAATTCTTATTGCTCACACACCTGAACTTGCCGAAGTTTCCTTAGAACTTCTGCTGAGCAGGTTGTCGACGGCAGACATACGATCTGCTGAAATATGTCTCATTAAGACTGTATAGAAACAAGGTCATAAAGAAGAATTCACAGCCAACCCTTATTCCAAACGACAATGGCGTTTTGTGTTGCCAAGGTCATTAGAACACTGAATTATAAACCTCAACCGGAATTTCCTGCCACCGTAATCCGGCGCGCGATTCGGGCACGCCCCGTCCTTTAATGTGCCGACCGCGCTGCCGCGCGACCCGACCGCGAGGCCCGCAGCGGATCCTCGCCGAACTTGCAATGCAGTTCGATACTGACTAGAACCCACATTTGAATCCGCACAAATATGATGTTGTGGCATCTTATGTACTTTAATAGAAAGGTTGAGCGGTGGATATTATTATGCCTAACACTGTTTTCAACTAACATCTCTTATCAACAGGCATGTCGAAGGCGAATTTAGGGGTGCTAGAACTTCCATATGGAGTAGTACGGGAAATTTGAAGATAGTGAAGACGGATTTGAAGACATTGGCGCTTTCAAATGAATCAGCGCGAGAAATTTGAGGAAGCCAGGACGGGGATACTATCAGCCACACAAAATCCTCCAGATCCTCCAAATCTCCCAAAATTCCGGAAGGACGACACTCCATACTGTCTAGTCTGTTTCGCATACAACCGGATGAAGAAGATGGTTCCAATTACATTGGCTGGATCCAGTGCTGCTTATGTGAAGGCTGGATGCACACTGCGTGCCTGCATGGTTCTAAGTTTTGCCCCATGATGAGACGCCGTTGTAATTGATCTAATGTCATCTTAATAAGCAGTCGCGTGCTGTGCCGTTATAAAAGTTCGTAAAACACTTATTCTCTGTCTTTTAGAAGGAAGAATGATGTTCCAGTGGCCACTCACCTAAATCACCTATAAGAGTACACGAGATCCCATAACTCACATTAGTGTGGGAATCAGATGTACTCCAACAGGAAAGGTGACTGAAGATTGGAGGGAAACTCAAAAGAGGGGAAAATGTGGTCGTGTGGAGATAAGTTGCAGAAGTAAGGGAGGTGGGAGCTGTAGTGCCCACAAAGAGCAACCTATTGATCAAAAACCCGGATGCTGGTATAACTTTGTCAGAAGTCTTACCCTAGCTTCCATAAACGTGGTCGTATTAGCGAAATTCTCGAGAATCTAGTGAATACAGATAATAATAGCTAATAGAGTAGCATACAGTACTTGAAATGGTTCTGAACCTGGCGAGGACCTCTGCGGGCCTCGCGGTCGGGTCGCGCGGCAGCGCGGTCGGCAGTTTAAAGGACGGGGCGCGCCCGAATCGCGCGCCGGATTACGGTGGCAGGAAATTCCGGTTGAGGTCTATAATTCAGTCATTAGAACAAGCAAACTTGTCCATCGAAATAATTACCTAATCTTTTCCCACCTACTCAATCACAACACAAATTACGCGAGATCACCACAAAACACTGGGCATTAAGGGGTCGATAGTACCCTTCCAACACACGCACAAAATTTCGGATTCCAAAAGGCAGACAAGTAGTGCGCAAAACGCTCCAATCTTGCGTAACACGCAAACGATGGAATTGAAAGACTTACCTTTATCCAGAAAGTTCAGCGCTTCCTCGAAGTCGAACGATTCCTTCACGTCCATTTGATCATGTTGGCATTGATCTAGCTGGTCCCTTTTCTGTCCGAGCTGACGACACCATTGCCAAGCAATGGGTCTGTCTCGTCTCGTACTTGGTGACTAGGACGGTGCAATGCTGAGGGAGCTGGAAACAGTGGAAGGACTAAGTGCCGAAACATTCGTTAAGTGTCTACGACGTTTATAGCGAGACACGGCACACTATCAACCTCGTGAAAACGCAGCATATTTCACTCTAGGATGAGAAGTCGTTGCCGAGCAAACAAATCAATGCGCTACGCATCAGTCCAATGACTCATTCAACATTTTCCTGTGCAAAAGACAAATTGAGTGGAAATTTATTACAACCTCTACACCCGGAAAGAAGGTTGGTGGGTATCTTCAAAATGTGCATGCGGAAAGACATTGGCAAACAAACTCTGAAAACCCAATTACACACTCTCATCACTGAAATCGAAGCGATAATCAATACAAGACCACTCGCCTTCGGTGAATCCTCTGTCGATGATTCATTCATAATACGGCCAATAGATTTCCTCATGCCTTGTGCGCAACTACACATCTGCCCCAAACAAGACAGCGAAGAGCGAATGAATGAGGAAAACGTCTCAACCGTCACGCCAAAGCAAAAGGCAATTCTCAATTCAGGACAAATCGCCCTCTATTTCAAAAAGATGTGTGCTCAGTGGAAGGACCGCTACCTACTGGAACTCCGGAATTACCACCCAGTCGCGCTCGACAAACAAGCCTTACAAGAAAAACGCCTCGAAACGGTGAAATACTCCTTAAGATGGACGACAAAAGTGATCGCGGGTCGTGGCCGTTAGCGATAGCCACTGAACTTATGTTATATCTCAGTCCCCTCAGGGTTTTGTGTACCGAGGTTTCGTGTAGCGGCACCTGAGGAAACTGGATATAAGCCGTTCCTTTCCCTATCCATTTATTCTAGCCTTCAAATACATAACAAAACAAGTGGTACATACAGTTTATTAATTATAAAGGACGCGGCATAGGAGGAGAATGGGAAAGGAAGGTGGACGAACCCCAATCCCAGAGAAACCCCAGAAGAGAAGGCAGGCCAAGGGCCAGAGCGGTGGTGTAGCTCCCTCTCTCTGTGTGTTCCGTGGGCGGTGTTTTCTATCCGGCCTCGCGCGGGTGGTCCTACACATCACGGCTGTTGGGTCAGGCTGACAAGGCCCGGTGAAGATCGGAACGGATTCTATCCCTTCATCCCTTAATCCATCTATACTTTCCTAACACCCCTTACACTTAGAAGAGACGCAGACTGTTTACCCCTCGAAGCGACAACACAACGATCGATCAATATGCTCGCGCCACTGGAACTCCATGATGAGGCACACAACGGGACAGCGCACGATGTTAGCGAGAACGGGCAAATGTCTGACTCGAGCGCGAATGCAGCGAACGCGTCAATTGCAGCAGACACGTCGGGTACAACTGTTAACGAGCAAAACAGACGACAAACACTACCGAGAAAAGCCAAAGAGAACGTGATCTATCGCTACAGGGTCAGCAGTTCACCCTCGCTTTAAACCCTCTTCCAATTCCAATGACACAAGTGGTTATTTCACAATTTTAACAATTTTCTCATTTCTGCACATCGAGACGGCGACCGCGTCGGCGAAAGAACAACACGTCGCGCCGTTCACAACACAGTGCACCCTCGGAGGGGTCAATCTCTACGGACTGGACACCTTAGCGGAGATGAAAATATGCGGTGGTCACAGTTACGTCTGGCACAGAAGACGAATGGGGGGCAGAATCTTTATTGAACCACTTCCACTCTTTATATAGGGGAATTGTCCTTCCTATCCTTCGCCCCAGTATCCGGCGGCGCTATCTTGTATCCTCGATCGTCGTTCCATTCCATGGTTCCCTCTACTCTGAAACCGGCCTCCCCCAACATCTCCCTCCAGCGACCAACCCGGTCACTCAGCCATCCTTCTTCCCGCAGGAGTTCGGTTTGAGTCCTACTCTCCTGCTCCACTACGGAGAAGAGTTCGGTGTCCTACCAGGACTCTACTCTCTCCTCCCTACCCATGAGGAGTTCCGAAGCCACCGCGGCCCGCACTCTCCCCGTCCTAGGTTTCCGGCCTCCCGTACTCCCCTCAACCTGGGTTTCCGGCCTCCCGTACTCCCTCAACCTGGTTTTCCGACCTACCCAACACCATGACCCTACAGAATTACACATAAGTCCAATCACGATTTATTCATAACTCATTTATTACTGTACGATGTCTCGCTTCTCACGTCTCCACCCCCTTCCTCACGGGGGGGGGGGTGGAGACGCCGCCGGCCTCGGCCGGTACTTTTCGGTCAGAATGACCAGCTCTTCCCGGCATTTTGCCCATCGGGGGCGTCGTCGTCGTCGTTTTTCCGACCGCCACGGCGGTCTTCTCATCGTGGTCGTGGCTCGCGTCGTGGGTTGCATCGTCGTTGGAGTTGGAGTGGGGAGGGGGGGGGGTGCGCATATGAAGACGACTTGTGGCTGCGTCGTCGCTACACCCCTCCTCCCGCCGGCATGAGTTGAAAGGCGATCGGCATGACTGGCTGCATCGAACCAGGGACCGTCGCCTGCGTTACCGATCCGCCTATTGGAGCTCCAAACAGTGGCCACATGTGAAATGAGGTTCGCCCTACCAATCATAGCCCTTATATAGCCTCGCCTGTTGTTTACTACTTTTGTCTCCGGTGAGATCACTCTTATCCCTCCAATCCTGGCCTGTTTACCCTGCTAAGAACTCCTTCATTCTTTCTGTATTCTTACGTATCCGAGCTGATCTCCTCAACGGCATTTCAGCTCTAACAGGCTCAGCCATGACCCTCGCAGGACCAGCGTCTACTTGTTTCCTTTTTCGGCCTCTTACTACTTCCTCCACATCCTCCTCTGGCATAACCCTCTCCTTCAATTGATCGGTATGTGCCAGGCGACTTCCATAACCAAAATGAACTCTTTACGTATTCCTGCTCACTACTTCTGTAATCACTCCCGGCATCCATTTTTCGCCTTTAGCCGCGTAATTCCTTATATAGACCTGATCTCCGGTCTTGAACCCTCGGTGCCTAGCCCTCCCATCATACCATTCCTTCATTTTCACCCGATACTCATCCATTTGCTTTTCCGTGCTATCCGACCTTACCACATCTAACGCCGTCCGGATCCTACGTCCCATTAACATCTCTGCTGGTGCCTTTTTGATAGCTGGATGAGGCGTTACACGGTATTCGAAGAGCATCTCTCGGGCTATACCCTCTACCACCTTCCTACCGTCCCGCATGCCCTTATACATGCCTCTTTTGAAAGTCTGAACAAAGCGTTCAGCTTCTCCATTCGAATTGGGATGGTACGGTGGTGTTAAAGTTAACACAATAGCTCTATCTCGGCAGTACTCTCTAAACTCTTTAGACGCGAATTGTGGCCCGTTATCTGCAACTATCTGCTCTGGTAAGCCGTGGGCACTGAATAGTTGACGCAGTACCTCCAACAACTTTCCTGTCGTTGTGGACTGCATCATCACGGTCTCCGGCCACTTTGTCTTCGCGTCTATTACAATTAACCACATAGCTCCATTTAACTCAGCAAAATCCATATGTAACCGCTGCCACGGTTTTTCAGGTTCTTCCCGGGGTGAAGCAAACTTCTCGGTGGATTATTACCATAAACTGCACAAGTGTCACACGATTTCACTAAATCCTCTATGTCCTTCTCCATTCCCGGATACCAAATCTTGTTCCTCGCCAGTCCTAACATCCTGTTCCTACCAAAATGACTGCAGTGAAGCATTTGCAATACCTTTTTCTAGAACTGAGGGGGCACCACCACCCTATTATTCCACATCAGGCACCCTCTATGGATGGATAGCTCAATTTCCTTTGCTCATAAGGCTGCAAACTTTGATTCACCTTCCGTACTTGCCATCCCGACTTCAACTTATCATAGACCTTTTTTAATGTTTTATCTTCATGCACCGCTCTAGCTATTTCTTGCTCCGCAAATGGTAAATTTTCCCATACTTCATTCATCAAGCTCCTTACAATCATTTCGTTTACTACCATTTCTGAGCTAGGGAGCTCTCTTGGATCGGGCAACCGTGAGAGCCCATCGGCGTTTCCAAATTCCGAAGCATTCCTATACTCTATATCAAAAGAGTATGCCATGAGCCTCAATCCCCATCTGTGTAGCCTCTTAGCAGCTACAGTAGGAATTCCTGCCTTCGGACCAAATATCCGGACCAGCGGTTGATGATCCGTTAACAAGGTGAATTTCCTACCATAAAGGAACTGATTAAACTTCTCCACTCCGTATACTATATCCAGTGCTTCCTTCTCTATTATGATATATCACGGCTCCCAATCCATACTCCGATGCATCCGTAGCTAACACCACGGGTATCTCAGGATACCCGTAGTTGCATCAACACACCTGCCTCTGTGAGGCGCTTTTTTATCTTCTGGAACGCGTCTTTCTGACGCTGTTCCCACACCCACCGTACTCCCTTCCTACGCGACTCGTTTAGCGGTGCCACTAATGTTGCCAAATTTGGCACAACTTTCCCATAATACTGCACCATCCCCAAGAACGATTCTACTTCTTTCAAGTTCTTGGGTTCCGGCATATTCACCATAGCCTTAATCTTCCCAGGGGATGGACGAATACCCTGGGAATCTACTACATGCTCCAAAAACTCCATACGTTCTTTCATAAATTCACATTTCTCTTTTTTCAACCGGAATCCCGCTTTTCTTAGTCTTTCTAACACCTTCCCTAATCTTTCCAAATGCTCTGCATCATTTGGGGCCGTGACGGTTATGTCATCCAAATATATGACGACACCATCTATCTCTGCAAGGGTCTTTTCCATCGTACTTTGAAAAATTGCTGGAGCTGGAGCTACTCCAAAAGGAACCCTAGTGTACTGGAAAAGGCCTCTATGGGTATTGATCGTAGTACATTTCATTGAATTTCCGTCCAACTCAACTTGCATATACGCATCTGAGAGGTCCATCTTTGAAAACTTTTGCCTGCCATTAAGCATGTGAAATAACTCTTCCGGCTTCGGGAGCGGATACTGGTTAATATCTAACTGGGGGTTTATAGTCACCTTGTAATCACCACACAGGCGTATCCTTCCCCCCGGCTTAGGAACCACCACCAAAGGAGTCGCCGATTCTGAACGCTCCACGGGTACCAACGTACCGTTTTGGACTAACTCCTCCAACTTAGCCTCCACCTTCGGGCGCAAGGGTATGGGAACTGGGCGTGCACGAAAAAACTTGGGTTCCACTCTACCCTTTTTAAACTTCAACACTGCTTTAGTTATTGTACACCTCCCCAGTCCTGGCTTGAATACTTCTTTATTCCTTCAGGCTTCTTTACCTCATTTATTTTACGAAAATGAGGCCCACAATCTACCTTCAATGCCCTTAATAGGTCTCTACCACATAATGGGTGCCTCGCTTGGGGCAGCACATATATTTCGCTCACCGTCTCACAGCCATTAAATTCTACCCTCACCGTACACTTGCCTCTAAACTTAATGGCACTATTATTATATGCGACCGCTTCAAAGGTCGCTGTTTCAATGGGCGGTTTTCCCATATCTTCCCAAGAACGATTATCAACTATTGATACGGCAGCACCCGTATCCAATTCCGCAATCACCGGCACTCCATTCATTTTCATATGCAATATCACTGGCGGCTCAACCCTGCTACCTCCACAGGTACGCTTTTCCCGTACGCCTTCCACCGCGGGGTCTACTCCAAGTTCTCCCCTCTCCGTTCTCCACCTACACTGCTCCTTAGTCCCAATCTGGCGCACTTCTTTCCCTACTACGAGTGCATGCACCACACATCCCTTCGGAGGGGTGTCGCCAGTCCCATTCGGCCGTTTCACCCAATGCTGGACTGGGTCTTTATTGTTTCCTCCAGACCCCACTCGTCCAGTACGGTGGCCCACTAACTTCCGCACACACTTATCACTCTGTGCGGGCACCTCACGTCCCACAGGACGGGTGACTGACTTCCGCGCACACTCTTTTTTCCGCGCGGGCACCTCACATCTCTCAGGGCGGGTGGCTAACTCTATCCAATTCACGGTGTGTTCTTCCTCCGGTCCTCCATTGCATTCGTCGTCGTCGGAGTCCAGCTCAGCACACCAATTTATCTTCTTCGGAAATCTTCGAAGTTCCGGCCTCTTCACCCAACACGTCTTTTCCACATGCCCAAGGCGCGAACATACCCTGCACCGTATCTTATCCTTGAGTGTACATTTGGCCATTATGTGCCCTCTCTGTCGGCATGCTTGGCATACCATGGACTGATTCTTCAGTCCTCCCCCAGCTTTATCAGGTGCACGCTTCGCTGCCTTAAAGGCTCCCGTCTTCATCCTATCACGATTGTTTACACGCGCAAAATTCTTTCTCGACGTGGGTTTCTTTGGCCGAACTTCGCTGATCCCCATCCTTGGAGGACCCTCCTTCAGATGCGGAGCGTTCAGTCCTACACGCTCAAACGCCTCTGCAATCTCAAGCGCTTCCTTCGAGGTTAGGTGTTTCCAACAACCTCTTCCTTGTGTCCACAGAGGTTAACCCTCCAATGAACACCATAGTGACCATTGCATCCCTAACATCGGTCACTTTCTCGAAGGCGCACTCGTTCGCGGACCTTTGTACCTCCGCGAAAATGCCCTGCAAGGTCTGACCCACCTTCTGCGTCCTGGTCATCATCCCGAACTGTTCCGCCAATAGCAACTTTTTTGGCTGGTAGTGTTTTTCCATGGCCTCCTTGAGCTCCTGTAGGGTTGTCGCTTCCAATTCTTTTCCCTGCAATAACGACCCTAACAATTCGTAGTTACTTGCGCCAACCTCCTGGAGGAAGATGAGGCGCTTATCCACCTCATCCACCACCTTCCTGAGAGTGAGGAAATTGGTGAACATTCTCCACCAAGTCCTTCAGGAGGTGCCAGGGACATAAGGCCCCGGGGTACGACCTCGGTACCCTTCTAACGGGCCTCCGACGTCGTACCCACGGGGTTACCAGCCGTCTGCACTCCACTGTCCTGGCTCGGCGCTGCTCCCGTCATGGCCATGGTCCTCGATATCGTGTCGTCGTCCTCTTCCTGGTGATCGTCCGCGACTCTTCAGCTGGCTTGTCCGAATCTCCTGATCGCCAGTTACGTCTGGCACAGAAGACGAATGGGGGGCAGAATCTTTATTGAACCACTTCCACTCTTTATATAGGGGAGTTGTCCTTCCTATCGTTCGTCCCAGTATCCGGCGGCGCTATCTTGTATCCTAGATCGTCGTTCCATTCCATGATTCCCTCTACTCTGAAACCGTCCTCCCCCAACAGTCACCACTGCATACATACACGCAGTCCAAAGACAAACTTAACAGTATATTCAAACTTACAAGGGTAAAATGGCAAACAAATACAATAACCCTTACAAATACACCCCAACAAATACAATCAGGGAGCCGTGGGCATGGAAGTTGCATCGTAGGGCGCGATAAACCTAAGCCGTCGCAAAAAGCGACTCAATCGGCTCTCGTACCTGCCCAGATGAAGAAATGTCAAAACGCACAAGACGACGCAAACGAAGAAAACGATAAAACGGCGATTATGAACAAAATGTTCGCAACAACAAAAAAAGGTTACAACACAAACAATAAACACCAAACAAAAGAAACGCTTGAAGTCGTATCTTACCTGACTTTCTTAAAGGTCTTTCAACAAACATCGAACGTCGCTACTTCGACTTCAACGTCTACGCGGACTCAGCTTTCGTTCCAGCAGGCTCACTGGTCACTCACTCGACTCCAACAACTTCAACGTCCGCCGTCAATTGTCAACGTCATGCAGCTTCATGGCCTTCAGCACGGGTGGTTCAGTGATCGCTCGACTTCAACGTGTGCCGTCCCTCGTCAGCCAGTCGCGCAGCTTCCTCGGCCATCAAAATCCCGGCCCGAAGGGCTCGTCTTCGCTTGTAGATGATCCTTTTGTCGTATTGTGTTGTTGGTGACTGTATGATGACTTCACCCCTTTCATCGATTCGTCGATCGGCATCCACATTTCGGTCACTCAAGTTGCTCGACCAGTCCTACCTGGCCTGGCCGGAGTGTCGTGACGTCATCACGAAGCTCAACCTAAGGGGCCGAGCGAGGCATAGAGGGGCGGCGCGAGGCACGGGATCGCGAGGAGTCACTTCGGCCTCTTTGGCCTGTGGCGACGTTCGCCTCCATGCTGGCGCTCGACTCTGTCTCGGTCGACCGCAGCTCTCGCTCAGCCGGCGACATCCGCAGGCCGTCCCAGCCAAAAGCTCCAAACAAACAAACAATAAAGGATGCACAAGTAAAGCGGACAAGCAAACAAATATTATGAACCATTGTAAAGAATTATTAGAACAATAAACTTGTTATACTACTGATGCAGTGTTCTAAACTCTACAAATACATTAGGGTTTAGACAATATGGTCGCGTTTCATTTGCCACTGTCTAAGGTAATATTGCAGCCCCTGGTCCAGCTGTCATCAGCAATGCCTACGATCTTAAGCCTTTGATCACGGCCCGCCCTACAGGGAGAGTTGGGCTGAGCTCCATAATGCTCACTGCCGAACATCGTGCGCGTATAAACACGTTCTTACGTCTTACTTCATTCTGTTGTCTTAATACCATAGAACCAACTAGGTTACTGGGAGTGAGTGGAGGAGTAGGCAAAGGAAGGTTAGAGAAGGATTTCGACCTCCAATGGAAGTTCAAGTTGAGACCAGGATCATTAGAAAGAGGTCTAAATTTTGATTACGAATATGGGTATCGAAATAGCAAAATGAAACTCCTGAGCGAGTTATAGCCTGCCGAAATCGTGTGGCCTCACCACATGCTGGCCGTACAGCACAGCTGGTGCAAGAGTGGTGAGTTATCAAAGCTCCGTAAGAAGGGCCAGCCAGTTGCGGCGGTGGCGGAAGGGCAGTGCTCTTGCTCGTCAAATGCGACGTCGTTGGTTCAGTTCCTATTACTGCCGGGGTTTTTTGCAAATCATAATTTATCTTCGAAATGGCATTTTATTCTGAATTATGGCACGTGTTTGATTAAATAGCCGGGAAAATTATCATACACGTTTGTAAAAAAGCTTGGACATGGGAAATCCCAAATGGAAAAAAGCGATGTACCTGGGAAAGCCCAAATGGAGGAACACGTTCGGAGATCGACCATGTTCTTACAAACCGACGCTGGAGTCTGTTCGACGTCTCCGTGCTGCATTCATTTGACACCGGCTCGGATCACGGTCTTGTCCGTGAGAAGCTGACTCTCAAAAAAGAGGATGTTCAAGCGTGACACTCATAAACCGGCACCGGTGAGGATCCCCACATTCAAGTCTGAGGAGTTGGAATATGCGATAAAGTCGTATGCTTGGAATCTTCTTGAAGATCCATCGGAAGACTACGACCTTCTCTCCAAAGGACTGTTGAAATGTGCTAGCAGCTCTGGTGAAGCCACATTACCGTCTGCTCCAAGACTCAACGCACATGCGATTAAAGTCTTGGAGCACAAAAGAGCTGTCAAACTGAATCCTAATGCTTCCCTTCTGGAAAAAGTCACCATCTCGAAAGCCTGTCGAATTGCAGTGAAGGAGTTCATTCAAGCCTACAGTAGATTAAAGCTGTTAGAAGCCTCTGGGAAAGTTCAAGCATAAAGCGCTGCAAACGAGATCTTTGCGTCAAAAGGCAATAATATCAGCCCTTGGGAATAAGGATGGAACAATGCACACGTCTCAAAGAACGATGAGGTCATCGTTCAAGAATTCTACACAGATCTGTTTCGTTCTTCCAGCACTGTCCCGAAATGCGTGATGCCACCAGCTAAGGAAGTACCTCCCATTCTGGAATCAGAAGCTGCCATCAGAAAGATGAAGCTGCTCCCGGACCGGACGGCATTTCTGCTGGTCTCCTTCGTGCGGGTGGAAGTGCCCTCTGCTCACTCCTTGTCAAGCACTTCAACCACTACCTTCGACTTGGTAGGATTCCGGACACATGGAAGGAGTCGAAAATAGTTCTAATCTTCAAAAAAGTCAGCAGGAGGATCACCTGTCACCTGTCACCTGTCGTCCCGTTGATCATCGACTTGCTCGAGCGGGCGCCAGCAGCGTCTCCATTCGTCCCTGTCGAGTGCCAGAGTGGCCCAATGGATCCTCCTCGCTCGAGGGACACGAAGAGCGTCATATCGGTCGTTCAGGGCTTTCACGAAGAAGTCCGACCAACGCGTTGGTGGGCGTCCTGGTGTTCTTTTGACATCCCGCGGAATCCAGTCTGTGACGGCTCTCGTCCAGCGGGTGTCTGCGAATCGCATTACGTGGCCGGCCCACCTAATTTTCGACGACTTGGCCCATGCGACAGCGTCTCTGATCTTCGAACGTCGGCGAAGCTCGGAACTCCGGAGGCCTTCTCTCACTTGCGTGAGTCGTGTCACTCCGAGCATCGTCCTCTCGATTCCACGCTGCGCGACGCTGATCGCGTGTTCATCCTGCTTTCGTATAGCCCAGGTCTCTGAGGCGTATGTTAGGGCAGGAAGAACAGTAGAGTCGAATAGGTGGGCACGGAGTCGGACGTTCTTCGTTTTCTTCACGACTTCTTCGACGCTCTTGAAAGCTCCCCAAGCCGCTCGTTTCCTCCTGCTCAGCTCTGGTGCTAGGTCGTTGGCCATGTTGACTTCGCGACCCAGATACACATAGCTGGAACATTCGGAGATGTTCGTTCCGTTGAGCGAGAATGGGGCATCAGAAACCCATCCGTTCTTCATGAACATCGTCTTCGTAAGATTCAGCTGCAGTCCAACGCTTCCACATACACGATCGAAGTCGGCCAGCATTCGCTCCGCCTGGCTGATGCTCGGTGTTATGAGCACGATGTCGTCAGCGAAGCGAAGATGGTGCAGTTGCCGGCCGTCGACCTTCACTCCCATGTCATCCCATTCTAGTTCGCGCATGACGTTTTCGAGGGTGGCGCTGAAGAGCTTCGGGGATATGGTATCCCCTTGTCGAACCCCTCTCTTTACGTCAATGACGACGTCGTTGTAGAATGGTGAGATCTTGGTCGTGAATCCACTGTACAGCTCTCGAAGGACTCTGATGTTCTGAGTAGGAACGCCCTGGGTGAGCAGGGCTTCCATGACCGCTTCAGTCTCGACGGAGTCGAATGCCTTCTTCAGGTCAATGAACGTAAGGCACAGCGGCAGCTTGTACTCTCGCGACACTTCGATGAGCTTCGTAATGGTGTGTATGTGGTCAATCGTGCTGAATCCTCTCCGAAATCCTGTTTGTTCGCATGGCTGTCCTTCGTCCAGCGTTCTACTAATCCTATTCAGGATGACTCGAGTGAACAGCTTGTAGACTACGGACAACAGGCAGATCGGGCGATAGTTGCCAATGTCGTGCACGTCTCCCTTCTTGTACAGCAAGACGGTCTTGCTGGTCTTCCACTGAGATGGAACCTTGCATTCGGACAGGTAGCGTGTGAAGAGCCGCGCCAAGGTGTTGATGAGCGCTGGCGGGAGGTTCTTCAGGTGTTCAGCTCTGATCCTGTCAGGACCGGGTGCTGTACGTTTCTTCACCGACGAGATGGCGTGTCAGATCTCGGAAGGGAGAACAGAGGGGATGACGTATCCATCCTGCGGAAGATGGCGTAGGGGCAGGTGGACGTGGCTATCGAAGAGATCGGAGTAGAAATCGTGGATGACTTTCTCCATGGTCCTTCTGAAAGAGGTGACGGTTCCGTCAGGACGTCGGAGAGCGGTCATCTTGGTCTTGAAGTTGGCGAAGTTCCGGCGGGCATTGCGGATGCTCAGCCCTGCCTCTGCAGCTTCAGCCAACACTTCCGCCCTTCTCTCCTTAAGATCCTCCTTTATCGCCGCTCTGCATAGCTTCGCAAGCTCGGACGTCAGTTGGTAGTTGCCTGACGCTCGTGCTGCTCCACGCTGGCGTATCAGCTCGAGAGTTTCCGGAGACAGACGTGTCTTGGTGGTCTTCAAGCTCTCGGCTCCCTTAGCACTATCGTGGAGATGGTGCACGAAGCGATCGTATTCCTCGTCGACGTTGTCCATGACGGCATCTTCCCAAAGGCCGACAAGAGAGGTGTAGAGATCCCAGTTGATGGTCGTTCTGGGACTCCTCTTCTTGAACTTCGCGGCCTTCTCTCCTTAACGCGAAAGGCGGAACCTCGCGCGAAGGAGGCGGTGGTCCGATCCCGTGTAGAACTTGGGGACAACGGAGACATCGGTCAGGCAATACTTGCGATTGAAGGTGATGTGGTCGATCTCGTTGTGGAACTGGCCACCGGGGGATTCCCAGGTCCATCGTAGGGAGGGAGGCTTCTGGAACTGCGAGTTTCCATGGATGGTCTTGGTCGACATGATAAACTCAGACAGCCTTTCACCTTGCTCGTTCCACTCCAAACCGTGGGTTCCGATGTGAAGTTCTTCCGGCGACCTTCGTGGCCCCATCTTGGCGTTGAAGTGGCCGACGATCACCTTGTAGAAGGTGTGATCTTCCTTATAGAACTTCTCCAGCTCCACGTAGAAGGCCTCGACGTCTTCGTCGTCGTAGTCGGATGTTGGGGCATACGCGACGACCACAGTCAAGGCTGGCACGGAGCCACATCGCTTCAGTCGCAGACGTCCGATTCGGCTTGTCAGAGACTCGTACGAATCGATGTTCATGGCCAAGTGCGTGTTGACGAGGACACCAACGCCGCCTACTCCCCTGCTGTCGCATGTTCCGAGGAACAGTTCTTCTCCGGAGTCGTAGGCGGCGTGTAGGGGGTGGTGTCTTCTCGTCTCGGTCAGTCCGATGACGTCGTACTTGATCTTCCTGGCTTGCATCATCAGGTCCTCGACGGATGCTTCCGACGCAAGCGTGCGGGCGTTGTAAGTACAGATCGTCATCCTAGTCCTTCTCAGTTTGCGCAGCCTGGTTAGGCCCTGAGATTTTAGCAGCCTCTCCGTACTCGTCCTTCCCATCGCTGCAGAAATGGGGGCTCTTTCGGGGTCAGGGGAATGAGGCCCTTTAGTGCTGCTGTGTTCGACTGGAATACAACACGGGTAGCTAGTCAGGCTCTGTCGTGCGGGCGAAGAACTTCGGGCAGCCAGCCAGACTGCCCGAAGGGACGGGGCGAGACTTAAGGCGGCCTCGAATCGCCTTACATGTACTCCCAGTCTACCGAGTGCAAGCTTTTGGCCGAGCCGACACAGTTACAATCCGCACAGTCACGGACACATCCACGCACACTGTGCACGAACATGCCGCTCCCACGCACAAGGAACGCATCGACCCGACACAGCAGGAGCAAGGAGTCCATCCCCTGCATCCCACCTGCGTCTCTGGGCAGTACACGGTCGCATTTGGTTCGCGTTTAATTCCCCTATCCACCACCCGGGGACGCGCCACGTGGCCCTGCGACAAGCGGCCCGATTTCCCTCTTAACAAGAGAGCCCGAAGGCTCTCTATCGAGGGAGATCCGTGGAGCAGGAGGATATCGACAACTATCGACCCATCAGTCTTTTCTCGGTTGTGTACAAGACCTTCACCAAGATACTACTTAACCGCATGGAGCTTTGCTTGGATGTGTATCAGCCAGTGGAGCAAGCAGGGTTTCGCAAGGATTTCTCCTGCATGGACCATATTCAGACTGTCTCACAGCTCATCGAGAGGAGCCGCGAATACCATCTCTCACTTGTCCTTGTCTTCGTGGATTATCGGAAAGCGTTCGACTGTGGAAATCAACGCCGTTCTGAATGCGCTTGTGCATGCTGGTATACCATCGCCCTACATCCAACTTCTCGACGAATGCTTCTCAAACACATCGACTACCATCCAGTTGTTCGATCGAAAGCTTAAAATTCTTATCGAGAAAAGACTACGGCAAGGAGACATGATTTCTCCCAAGCTGTTCACAGCGGCACTCCAGGATGCCATGAAAGACTTGAACTGGGACGATAAAGGCTACCTTGTCGACGGTAAACGGATCAGCAACCTTCGCTTTGCCGATGATATTGTTCTAATCTCTACCAGCACGGTAGAAGTGGAGGAAATGCTGAACGAGCTCAATGTGGCAGGTATGAAGATTGGATTGGACATGAATATGTCTAAAACGCAATTTCTGGTCAACCAGTGGTGTGACACGGGACTCGTAAGGTTAAATGGAGTCGCTCTACAACAGGTCGACTCCTAGGTCTATCTGGGAAGAGAGCTGAACATGGATAACGACCTCGCTCCTGAAATCGCCCGCAGGAGACGCGCAGCATGGGCAGCCTTCAGCTCGATTCGCGAGGTCACCGATCAGGTCAAGGATCCCGGCTTCAGGGCCTCGATATTCAATGCCTCTGTACTGCCTGCGATATGTTACGCGACGGAAACCTGGCCCGACAACAAGACAATCGCCAGAGCGATGCAAACTACGCATCGTGCGCTGGAGAGATGTCTTCTGAGGATAAGCCTTTGTCAGCAATGGCAAGAAGCCCTACGAAGCTCGGAGCTGCGGGAGAAGTCACAATTAGCAGATCCGCTGCAGTACATGAAGAAGTCCAAATATCGCTGGGCCGGACACCTGCTTCGACGAAAGGACGATAGATGGAGTCTCCGTGTCACAGAATGGCTCCCGGAAGACCATAAGAGACCACTGGGACGACGATGGGCAGACTCACTCTCAAGATCTTCCATAGAGCGGAGTCTGTCAGAGATTGAGCGGTCTGGAAGAGTTGTGGTCCCCGCTGAGAAGACCTCCAGCCGACAAAAGGACCATCAAAGCATCAAAGTAAGTAAGTATGGTAGTTTTCCCGGTTATTTAATCAAGCACGTGTCACGATTCAGAACAAAAGGCCATTTTGAAGACAAATTATGATTTGCCAAAAAGTCGGCAGCAATGGGAGCCGAACCACCGACGTTGCTCCTGACGACTAGGAGCACTATCTCTGCGCCATCGCTGCAACTGGTGGACCCTTCTTACGGTACCCTGATGACTCACCACTCTCGGGTCAGCTGTGTGCACGGCCAGCCATTGGTGAGGCCACCCGATTTCGGCAGATTATAACTCGCTCAGGATTTTCATTTTGCAATTTTGACACAAAATCCGTAATCCGTAATCAGCATTCCGAGCTCTTTCTAATGACCCCGGTCTCAACTGAAGTTGCAGGGGAGGTCGAAACCCTTCCCTAGTTAGATACCTGAGGTGCATCGTCACAGTGATGTGAGATCAACCCTGCTCAATAGAACATTTATGGTAGAGAGCGAACAAGGGAATGATACTGGCCATATATGGTGCTTTGTGATGAGATGTGTCTCATGGGATGCCGCTTCGAACGCTGATACCAAATATGCGTTTCGTTTCTGCTGAACGCAACTATGAACGGAGTCATGGACCATTTTCAACTTGGCTGTTCGCCAATCACAAAAGGGCGAGCCCATCTGGGCTCGAAACTGCACTGACCGCCCGCAGTGGTGTCGGGGGAGGTATAGGAGTGGCGTGGTGGTACGAGGTGGTTTGTGGTTCGGCTCTCCGGTGGAGCTTTTGCACTTCCTAAAGAGATCTGCCACGATCAAGCTAAGCTCTCTGTGTCAAATCACAACGGAAAAGGTCACCAAAGGACTCGTCTTCACACTGACAATTTCATACTAGCACGGAGATCCAATTTTATTATGAATAGTTGCTATAAACATGGCACGATGACAAACATTGCACTATACCCTATACCGCCAATGTGAAATAGCACTACGGGATTGTTTTGTAAAAACGTTGAACAAAATTCTGGGAGAGTCACCTTTACGGCGCATTAATTTTCTCGGGTGGTATTCAGAAGGAATGAATCGAAACACTCTGCATGTTTAAGAGCGAGCGAACGGTAGAGTCGGTTCATCCATCTTGAATAGGATGCAAATTTAAATGAAGTTTCAGGTAATACAAAACTGCAAAGTTCATCTTCTCCTTCGACACCTCCGTTCCACCGAAAGGAAATGATCCACGTTGCTGGCTAGTGTTCTCCTCATCCTCCTTCTCCTCCACTGACCATTTATGATTCTCTTCTTCTGATTCCACACTGGTACCTTCTTAATCCTCTACTTCGATGCTCCCGCATTGCGCATCTCTCATCATCTCTTACCGTCTATGATGATGCTCAAGCCCTGGGAGGTCAGGAAGCGTAACGCTGCCATATAACGACGCACATGAGTTTTCGCTCCACCATTCGATCTCACATCCACTGAACCACCGCATTATTAGGCCATATAAGTCCTACGTCGTATACATTTGGTGCAACGGCCTAACAAGCCTAAGTCTCCCGTGTCAAAGTGTAACAGCTTTGGGAACTGGAGCATAAACTCGGTCGAATAATAGATCGCATACTCTGAATCTAAGAGAATACCTCTCCCGTTAAATACCTGGAGCACAAAGGCGATTCTGTTCACGATCGCACTTTCTAAATAAGAAAGTTAGGTCTCCCGTACGCTGAAAGTACCTGGAGCAGCCTCTTCTCTTCGTTGCTTACAACATTAAAGCAGAGTTTTTAATAAATGACACTGCTTAGAAAGAAATTTGCGATTTGCGAATAAGAGAATTATGAGAGGCTGAACAAAGGCCTCAAAAACTTTTTTTTGAGTTAAGGATTGAGCACATAAACTGCAACGATAAAGTAGAGAAAAAAGAGTTAATAGTTGACTTAGAGGAAATTGTGCGAGAATCTCAACTACACAAGGCTACTGCAGAAGAGTGAAGAGAAGAAAAGAGTCCAGTTTGGGTACTGCTCTCAAAATAATATTATAGTTGCTGCCGCAGTTCCAACACCCTCAGTGTTTCAAAGTAGCCAATTGAATTGCGAAAACACTGAAGATAATACCAGTCCTGCAACAGTGGAGTTAGCGCAAACTCAGGCAGGTGATGAAGTACATAAAGGCTCCGGAGGTGTCCTTACTAAAAATTTTTGGTAATTCAGAGGAACTTACAAAGTATTGGGCAGTTTTTGAGACTCTGGTTCATAAAAACGTTGAGCTTCACGTCATCGAAAAGATACTTCTCTTGAGGGAAAGCTTAAAGTGTACAGCGAAATCCGCCATAGAAGGCATGCAGTCATTACCGTATAACTATGGAATGGATGGTACGAACGATGAAGGACAACTCTGCGATTATTCAATATAGG
Organism: Heligmosomoides polygyrus bakeri; assembly: GCA_947359475.1. Taxonomy (NCBI): domain Eukaryota; kingdom Metazoa; phylum Nematoda; class Chromadorea; order Rhabditida; family Heligmosomidae; genus Heligmosomoides; species Heligmosomoides polygyrus. The sequence continues at coordinate 54,599,164 of OX375869.1, read as the reverse complement.
TCACAAATTGTCCGAAAGCTGCTAAATTTAATGCCAGCCAGTGATTTTGCGAATAGCTGTTGTATGGTGCTCGCAAAAATTCAGGTTTTCATTAACCAAACGGTGTCCGCCGGATATAGCGTTAGGCCTACATGTGATCAATTTGGACCAAAACCATATTATCATAGCTTCCACATGATATTGTAAAACCTGTTCTCGTTGCTGACAGAGCAGTGCACAATCAATCAATCGATAAACTTATGAGTGACCTCAAGAAGGAAATTGTCATTGGGGCCTACACTGAGAGCAGACCGGGCAGTACAATCAACGGCGAGGTCATCTTAACACCACGATATGACGCTCCGCGACTTCAAGCAAATGCGGGATGGGTCTTTTGCAGCATTGGTAAGCATGCGTGTTTGTCATGCGAAACTGTTGCCGCAGATCAGTCCGCAGAAGAAGTTTCAAGGAGCAAAGGAGATGCTGTAAGGGTTGCTCCTGAGGGCATGATAACTTTAAAGGCCAAAAGGCGAACTGTAACCGATGTGCGAAAATGCACCACACATCCTTATGCTTTAAAAAAGATTGTAAGAAGGCGAGAAAAAGTACTCCATGACATCCAATTTGAGGAAACCATCAAAGCTGCCATTATTAGATAGCAGCTAGTAATATTCATGCGAAAGAGCCTTATCATATAAGACATTTTAGAAATCTCAGCTCAATTTCCGCTGAAGCTGAAGCTTCTAATCATTTTCACCCAATATTTTGCAAGTGGTTGTAATGACAGCTGAGGGAAGTATATGGAATTGCAGAAAGGAAGAGTATGAGAAAGTAATCGCTTTTCCTTCGACTTGTGGTCACAAAAATCGATCATAGAAGATTCCCTGGCTGCTTGTCTAGATCTTTGATACGAATAGCAACAGAAACCTGCAGTACGAAGGGTATCTTAGGGAATGTTAAAAATTGGAGAAGTGCATTGTAGGTGCAAAAATAGGTACCGCATTTGGCGGAGAATCGAATCTTAAATTCCTAACTAAATCTAGAATCAGCAAGGGCTTTCCAAGTGTTAACCTCACACCGCCGGAAATCTAGTTCTTTAGGAATAGCGATATTTCCCTAGCCCATTCAAAACTGCGGAGGGAACACCAAGTACCAGAAATCATCATCGGCATAGATTGTTCTAATAAACTAGTTTAAATCCTTTAAATGGGAAAAAGGTCATTCAGGTCTACTGTAGTGAAAACCGTCTTTGGACCTTCAATATATGGTAGAAGCATAGTTACGCCAAGCATGACAGAAAAAATCTTTTGCTTCATTATCTAACAAAATAACTGATGTAAACAAAACAGGGTTCAAACAAACAATAGTTAACGAGGTGCAGAATCGGTCACCCAACAAAGACGACCCACGTCAAAAGGTGAGATAAACGTTATGCCCTTCAAGCAACCGCGCCGCCTTGGCTCGCCCTTTTGCGCGAAGATAGGCCAGACTACTTCATTGGCTGCACAGGCTAGGTCAACTATTATTAATTCTCGGTTCTCCAGCAAACCTTTCCGCGAAAGAATAATTACTGGAAAAATATGGCACGAGATGTTCTCGAGGAGTTCCTTGCTCTATACTGTGGCTAGCTCAAAAGTCAAACTTGCTCTATCTATAGTTGATGAAAAATGCTCACATTTAGAGCCTATTCTCAGTCGATAATTTATTCCAAATTTGGCATTGTATTGGATGAAGCTTAAGTTCTGTCATGCTTCCTTTTCTTCCTTGCTGTCGCCCCAATCTACAGCTCTCAACTAACTGCTGCTGCTCAACTCTCCCGTCATGCTGTCTTCAAATATCAACAAGTAGTCTGCAGCCTTCAACCTTGAACCGTCAACAGTCACTCCTAACGAGTCTCTTACAAATTCAGCCCTTATGGTCTTTGCTGACTTGCTGCCGGTAAATTCCTACCGCATATTGTTGACGCGAAAATTTGCCGGTAGATTTCGGTAAATTCGGTAAATCCGCTAATTTTTTAAAATTTAATATTCCCTTAAAAGCAGCTAGTTTTAAGCGGCGGTGATGCAAAAAAGCCTTTCACTGAAACATCACCTCGTTCAGAAAAACCATATCATCTTTATTTTATCATGAATACGTCATCCTGAAGCAAAGGATGCCCTGAAAGCAACGAGCATCCTACAACAAACAAAGCAGACGGAAGCCTAACAGCACACAATGACTATCTATATTGTTGGTTCTAACTTCAAACTCTAAAAAACATTTCTGGAACACTCGACATTCAATCAAATATTGCTGTATTTCTTTTCGATTAACATTCTAACTGCTTTTGAAATTATTACAATTATAATTATAATTCTCATAATTTCATTCGATGAAAGAATGATTTGCACCTTACACTACTACTTTTTTGAACTATTAAGCTGTACTTTGGAACAAAGCCAGACACTTCAGAAAAAACAACGAAATGTGACCTGATAACAAACTTCTTTTCTTATACGGAAAACAGCTTAAGAGTTCACCAGGATACGTTACCATGCCTTACATCTTGCACCAAATTACGGGAACGAGACATGAGCGTATCTTCTTATTTCTTTGGCGATCGTCTATTCTGACAAGGAGAGCCTCCAAACTGGCGGTGAACTTTGGCGATGCAATTTTTACAGGATGTAGGGTCCCGTGTGGGAGTCCAAAACAATAGTTACTTTTTCCGTAATGCTCTTCTGTGGTCGAAAAAAGCGTGTGGACGCGTGAGCGCGAAGTTCATCATGCCGTGCTCCCACCCAGCCCAATGTGGTCGGTTGTGTGGTGATAGTGTTTAGCTGCACAGGTTCATGGTCGTGGGTTTGATTTTTCCTTGAACTGGTGTTTTTGAATTTTGCGATTTATCGTTAGTGGGACCCTTTATCCCCATTTCCAACACATTTTTGAACAAAAACACGGCAGCAAATGTCGTTTACGTTCACCTGGCTTTTTGAAAGTGGAAACGTAATAATTTTCGATAGCAAACAACTGGTAAGAATAGGTAATGATGTACCAATCTTTTTCAACAATGATGGAGAATTGCACAAAGGCGCATAAGCGAAATACACTGCTCACAGTCTGAACATCTACGCTTCTATCTAACACCCCTTCAAAAAAGGACATAGTAGCACCGATATTTTACTTTCTGTGTAACCCTGCACCGGCTTAATGTATTCAGTTGGTTTCCATCTCGAATTGCTTCACATCTCAATGGTCACCCTTGTTTGAACATGAAAACCGAGGTGTAAGGCCCGCTCTAGGTCCAGGATCGAGTGAAGGCGAGGTCAGAAGCACCAATATCGCCCCAACGTTGTGCGTGGGAGTTAATTGGGGTGCTGATCACGAATCCGGCATCAGTTTTTTTTACTTGCCTAACCTGAAAGTCAGAAATTCTCACCTTCCACTTTTAAAGAACTCGATGAAAGTAAACGACATTTGTTGCCGTGTTTTTGTTAAAAATTTGTTGGAAATGGGGATAAAAGGTCCTACTCTCAATAAGTCGCAAATTGAAAAAAAACACAAGTACAGGGGGAACCGAACTTACGACCATGCACCTGTGAAACTACAACACTACCACCACGCCAGGCGACCACACTGGGCTGTTGGGAACAAGACATGATGAACATCGCGCTCACGCGTCCACACTTTTTTCAACCACAGGAGAGCATTCCGAAAAAAGTAGCTGTGGTTTTGGACTTCCCACACGGGACCTTACATCCTGTAAAAATTGCATCGCAAAAGCTCACCGCTAGTTTGGAGGCTCTCCTTGTGAGAGCTTCCATAGCTTTAGTTCAAATTGCCTCATGTTGTGTGGGAAATCTCAGCGCGAGGCACTATCCCAGTGGAGCGCGTTTTTAACACTGGACCGCACCATCTCCGCCTCGTGATGTGGACATGGATGTTTTAGCGAGGTTGAGGACCACGAACGATAATAGCAAGTTATCAGACAAAATAGAAGCAATCACTTTTATACTGAGATCGGTGGTATGTTTTCTTCTGCATTCGATAGATAGAAACGCGATTTTGTATGGAAAAAAGTCGTTAAACTTTCCGGTAAATCTGGGCATTCTTAATATCCGTTAAAAGAATTTATCGCGAAGATTCCGGTAAATCCGTTGAAGCGATCGTTAACCGTTAAACGCACACCCCTGGCCTGCAATAGTCCATCAAACAAGCCATGGCTGCCGGCATTGTGATGTCGTACTTTTCATGCATATCATGTCATGCATGAATTACACTTTTCACATAATTCAACAATTTCGCTTTGGCTTCGCCGGGAATATCATCGCCTACCGTCTGCAATAATTCTCAAGCCCTGGAGGAATGGTTGGCACCTTTGTCGATGTGAGTACGAGCAGTACAAACCATCGCAATGGACTTCTCAAACTCTATAAACTCGCGATACTGAGGTGGCTGTCGACAGTGGCGACAGCCACCTCGGTATCGCGCACCACAGTTTTAAAGGCATATTTTTGGCCGCGATGAAGGCATATGAGTGCGGACTCCTTTTGTTTCTAAAAGGCACACTAGAACACGCACCGCGTTTGCTTGAACCTCGTAACGGATCTGACTGCGTGATCTATTACGTTTACAACTGCGAGCGGATTCATGAGTTTTACACGCGGCTGCAGATTTTGGCGTAATTACACGAGTGTGCCGCAGTGCAGTGCGTCGTCATAGAAAAACTTGGAAATGATGCGCATGAGGTCAGCGTTCGGACGGTATACCGTTCGGATGGTACAGAGCGTTGCCCCTGCGGTATGCACTTCACGCATTGGCTGTGAGCAGAGAGCCACAGAACTGGTGAAGTTGTGAACGCTTCGATACAGGGGTAATTGCTTACTATCACGAACGAGGATGTAGCCTACATGCTGAAAAAGCGAGAGCAGTGCAAGGAATGTGGCCTCTGGGATCATTTATCTTCGTCTAAAGGCACCTATTCCCGTAAGCGGCGACACCAAAAACCCTTGCCAGCAGTTAAATTTATGGCGGAGGATATTGCACGGAGGAACACATTGAGTGTATAAATTTGAATAAATGCGCGGGTCAGATACTTAACACGTTGACGACAATGCGTCCCAAATTAGGACGCACTTTTCGGTCGCGCAAGACAATACGTCCCAATCTGTGACGCACCTCTAATAAAATTATTTCGAAAGCACCGATTTGGCTCAAACTTAGCGTATGGGGTTTTTTGGAGTGGTGAACACGAATCTGACGCCCATTTCACCGAATACGGCCAGAGGTCTTCCACATCGACAACTAGGGTGATCGGGTCAAAATCACAAATTTGGCTCAAACTTCGTCTAGGGTGTCACGGTATAGTGGCGACCGCCTCTGTAAGCCACGCCTCTACATGGGTTGGAAGGTTGGCAGTCTCCCTAACTGCATTCTTGCTAGATGGTTGTTGTATATAATATAGACTAATAATAAAGGTTTGTAAATCCTCACACCCAGGCAGGAGCATGACATGGAGGTCGCGGGGAGATCCTTTTGACTTTTGCTCAAAATTTCTAAAAGAAGTTAGCAGTAGGGGAGACTCCGTTTTGAAGGATATCAAAACGTATTTATATCTCGAGATATACACACCACACCGCATGCACATTGCACATTTCTCACGAAGCATGCTGGCATGATTTTTTTTGTGCTGAGCATGATTTTTATCATTTCCACTTTTTCGTTTGTCTTCGTCGTGGCGCACGAATGAGGCAGGGTATGTAACTAAACAACTATTTTTCAAAGAATTACTATTACTATTTTAAAGAATTTGAGCCGCTTACTCTATGCTATTTTTTAAACTCTAACTATCGATTGCGAAAAGTACGACTTTCGCTATTCGCGAGAGCGATTTAAAGCGAATATCGTATTTTCCGACCTGGCGTCTTCAAAAACACTAAATGTGCGGAAAGTACGTTCTTCACGTGAGTCACTGCCGAGTGCAAACTATCTCCCTTGTGAACCTCGTACTTTTCCGATTTTCCCTTTTGCGCACGTCCTAGATGATTTCTTTGCATTCATGCTTCCGTTATCACGTTGAAAGCTTAATCAAATCTTTCACTATTAGCTTATTAAAACTTCTAATTTATAGCTTATGTTTCTAACCTTCAATTCTTAACTTATCGTCAATTCACTTGCTACATTTTACTCTGCCATTCATGCCACTGCTAGCTTGTATATAATCTGTACATAGGACGTCCAAAAAATCCGAAAGAGAACAAAAAAATTATCTTTTAGATTTATTTTTATCCGATGTTAATAGAACTTCGCCCATTGGCTACACTACCGTATACTAGGTAGTGTTGGCATTACAAAGGAGCCGAAACGTGGCTTCGAGCAAACACTCGAAGGCGTCGACCAGGGCTCACGTAAGTACCCACTTAAAAATAGCGGCGTCAACGAGGCTATAATAATCCCACTCGTAGGGAAAAGAGAGCGGTAACCCATACTAAGATCATCTAACGGTAAGAGGCATTACATCTTCGTGACTGCAGTTGGACGGTTAGTTTCAACTGCGTTCTTTGCTTACTGCTTCTTCAGCTCTCTTCCTGTCTCCTATTTCTTCATCTTAATAGCGATTCATCAACATAACGGGTACTTATTTAGTGCCGAACAGCTCACCAGCTGAGAAACGGTTTGCTCGCACCGAGCAAAGAAATCAGACGAAACTAACAAGTCGACTTATTAACGAATCACAGGAAATAGTAGAACGGTTGCTCATTTCGAACATGGCGAGATCTGATAACGAATTAATCGGGGGATCTGTTGGGAGCTTAGACAGATCTCTTAATATTCGGGTCAATATAGCGGATTTGTTTCTTCCCGCATTGCAGTGCTGGTCGAATTATAACGGAACTAACATGTCAGTGGTGAAGTTTGTTAGAGAGATGAACGAAAAAGTCAATGCGGCGGGATATGACGAGCAGAAGCTGGCGAGGCTCCTTCCTCTGCAATTAAGCGGAGCAGCCAAAATAAAATACGAGAACTATGATAACGATGTTAAGCTGGACTACAGAATGGTTGTTGACCAGCTGAAAAAAGACTTTCGTAACCCTAACTATGTCGAAATAGCGAAAGCAAAATATTTATCACGTGAAGCAGGAACCCGATGAAAACGTGATCATTTATGGTCAACGGGTGAGAGATTTAGTTGCCGACGCTTTTTTCCGAAAGCATTCCCATCGCCATTGAAGAAATAATGTGTGAAACATTTGTGCGCGGCCTTACTACAAATCTTCGAATCGCGGTAATGAAAAAAAAGGCAGTCATCCCAGACTTTCAAGGATCTGTAACAAATTGCAGAAAACGAAAGTCATCTTCTTGAAATTGTGCCTCTTGAGAGGGGAGTAATTGATAACGCCCTAGTAAATGCGATCACGAAAGCCGTTCAAAAGGCACAGATTAGTGAAAGCTACCCACATCATCTTTGCCATCGCATCAACTTGCTCCTGACAAGTCAAAAGCGCTTGTCGGAATTCTCGTACCTCTTCTTCCAAGATACCAGTTCGAGCACTGGTATCTTCGCATAGCTCCTTCAAATATTGATTAGATATCGTTATGAATTTGGTTTATGTTAAATCGTTCTTCTACCAATCGTTATTTTTCCGACCTTCTGGTGAAAGTGTTTAAAGTTACCTCGAAATGAGTTTTTGCGGGAGTGTTATCACTGTCGTAATCATAGTCCGAATTTCCCTATGTCCTTATCAGTACTACGGACATCGTTATATTCTGTAAAATGTCAAAAACATTTCGAAATCGTTATGACTTTACCTTTTGGTAAATGACGCGGCTTAGAGCAAAACTTGCTAATTCGTTATTTATTTTCTTCCAGTAAAATCGTATGTGAATCTTACTGCAAGGTATTTTTACTGCTCAAGTAACCTCCGGCAAAGGGGTTTTCGTGATTCTGCTACAAAATCTCTTTTTGGTGACATTCGTCTACTTTACCTAACCGAATATTTTCACCTTCGTTATAAGATAGGGCGTTGTTTTGAATGCAATAGGCTTTTATGCCATCACAGTGACTTCTCAGTTGTGCGGAAATTCATTAGAATAATCCCGATATCGACCGTTATCATGTTGGTCATCATAATTTCTCACGTAATTGTGAGAAGCGTTATTTCTAGGGAATTGAGAATCGCGTTCGTGATGTCCACGTGGGCTTCGAATTCCTCCGTTATTGTAGTAACCGTTATCGTTATAGGATTGAGGACTACGTTCGTGATATGCCCTATTACTGTTCCAACGTGGTGAAAAATTTGGCGATGCACTAACAGCAGGGTATGGCGATTGATTCCACTCTTGACGCTGGTAGTTCCCTTGATTTTGGTAATTTCGATGTGGGTAGCTTTCACTAATCTGTGCTTTTGAACGGCTTTCGTGATCGCATTTACTAGGGCGTTATCAAATTACTCCCCTCTCAAGAGGCACAATTTCAAGAAGATGACTTTCGTTTTCTGCAATTTGTTACAGATCCTTGAAAGTCTGGGATGACTGCCTTTTTTTTCATTACCGCGATTCGAAGATTTGTAGTAAGGCCGCGCACAAATGTTTCACACATTATTTCTTCAATGGCGATGGGAATGCTTTCGGAAAAAAGCGTCGGCAACTAAATCTCTC
>OX375869.1:54432688-54590348 GCA_947359475.1 Heligmosomoides polygyrus bakeri | reverse complement strand
ACGTCACGGTTGCGGGGCCACTCGCCCCCCCCCCCCCTCCTCCCCCCCGGTTCCGAACGCGGTAGGTTAGACTCCAGATGGGAAAGTCCGGCCTTTTCCGCTGTCGCGGAGAGCATAGATTGGGATAGGGAAGGGACTCCGGGTTTTGGCGAGTCACCATACGCGAAATAAAACAGGGCTCGTGCGCCGAGACTGCGGTCGCGGGGGGGCGGGATGCCCGGAGACCGTACGCCATGGCATGCTATGGTACCCCCCCCCCAAGGAGACGGCCGCGAATGCTTGCTGGTAGGGGCGTCTTTTACCAGCGCGCGCTATTTCGCAAGGCCTTGGGCGATTCCAGCTTAGGCGTATGTCATACGACCGCTCACCCCCGAGCGAAGCCTAATGATAAGCTCCATGTTGATCGCGCGAAGCGATGAGTCGATATGGAAGCCTATCATTAGGCTTCGCTCGGGGTGAGCGATGGTATGACATAGGCCTTAATGTAGCGGGCTTTAAGGCATTTCCGCAAAAAAAACCACTACGACATTCGTTCTTCTCATGGTAGATTACCCCTAGTAGACCTATTCTGAACAAGATTTAGTGCGGTACACTAAGTACACTAATGCCCAATAAAGTAGTAAAAAGTAGAGAATTTGAATGAAAGGCGCTTCAAGGTACAGTTTACATACCAGTATCATCCTAAATCCAGCCTACGGATTAGTGCTCTACGGTTTTACCGTCCAAAGATGCTTCCAAATTGTGCTGTGTTCATTGTTACTTTCGATGCATACTTATGGAGAGCTTGCCTCATTCTTGCATCTGGCTTGGTGCTAACAGCCAGATGCAAAAAGGTTCGCTGACGATTTACGAGATGACTGATACTCCTGATCTGAACGCTGCTCAGATAGCAGCTGGTTATATTAGCTGCTACTTGCTTTGGATAGATGAATGGCAACCACTTTGGTGCAAATCTAGAGCGGCGGAGGGGTCCGTTCTCTTCATCCAAAGCATCCACAGAGTTCGTAGGAAAAAAAGAACGAAGCAGGGTGCAGTCATAGTTGGTGGTGGCCGCTCTTAAACGATTTCTCGCCATAACGAAACACAATAAATAGGCAACAACATATAGAAATAAGTAAACTATACCAGCCCGATTGCGCAGACAAACTCAGTTTTCAAATTCCTATGCTGGAGAGGGAAATTTAAAAAGGACCGTTCTCTGTAAGGGAGGACCCCTTGCTAGATTTGCACCTGGAACTGATTATCTCCTAGATAAAAGAGATAATATTAGCAAGATAAGAAAACTAGCAAAAGACAGAATAAGTCAATTAATGTTTTGGACAGAGTTAAGATAATTACTTCACCTCCTAATCATTTGCAAACGTGCCAACCTAGCTCATAAATATTATATATTCTCATGTTTTCTGTGTCACTTAATTTGATTTTGTTAGTGAAGTCATCCAACTACTCCCATTCTGTCACCAAAGGAAGGGGAAAGAATGTTCGGAGTATGACCGATATTGTCTGGACACTATCTCGGAGCTCATTATCATGACGTGTTCAGAGCAAGCAACCCAGTCATATCCTTGCCCGCTTGTTTCCGTTACTGCGCCACCCTTTGAATTATAAAAATCAGCCATGCCACGGTGGCCCAGACCAGTGTCTAATTGGGGCACGGCTGCGGCGGTCTCGTTATTCATAGCGGATAATCGTCACACTTCTGGTGTTCTCTCGGACATTCACGACATTCTATGATACTCGTGTTTGAGCAGATTTGATTTCCACATTAACGTGGCTGCCGTGGAACCCCATGTGCTTTCGCAGGACTTTCAACTACTACGTACTACCGCTATTCCAAGGTTACGTCCTGTCCACACCATTGTTTCTTTTTGTGAGCACTAGAAAGCCGAAGATCATCTGACAAGGAAAGTAGAGCAATTGAAAACCGCACCATCTCCTGGTTTGATAGTTTCGATGTCCACGCCCATCACAGCTGTCCCGTTCCCTGAAGAACAACCCAATATGTACCGTGAAGTAGAAGGAAGCAACGAAATTGCGTATACTTGCATAGGCCGATTAAAAGAAGAAGAAGAAGTGAGAAAGCAACAATGAAAGAAACCCGGATAAGGTGCGGGAAAGTGAAAGTGAGAGGTGACCCGGGCTGTAGGTACGGAAGCCCGCCGTGCGGGCAGATACCAGCCCGCAGACGCGATGCATGCGGAATCGTGTTTCTGACACCTGCATGCATGCGGTCAATGGTGCCGCCCGAGTACCTGACTTTGTTGCGAGCGAAAAGAGCAGCACGCGAGCACCACATGGCCACAGGCCTGGGACAGACTTAATGTCAGTGTCGTCGTAATTCGATGCCAAAATGAGCCAGTCCTCATGAGGGGCCTGGCCCTTCCCCGGGATACGTTCCCCTACTGTATTCTCATGTTGCTTTGACACTGCGCCGTAAGGCCTATGTTATACTTCGGCGACGCTGTCATCGGTGACGTGTTAAGCGGGCACGCAGTGCCTGGCGCCCGCTCAACACTGTCACCTACGTCGCCGACAACAGCGTCGCCGAAGTATAATCCCTGTCGGGGTGGGGACAGTCCATTTCAATTATTAAGGTAATGCAACATGCACGGTAACATATAAATATGTATAAATATGCTTACCTTATAAAATGCTGCCCTTCCAATACCAAATACCGGCTTTCTAATTTCCTTCCCTAATCAGGGTGGGGGAAAGGAAGTAATGGAAACACAGTAAACTGAACAGAACCTTGGAATAATTACAGTACCATAAGACCACAAAAACTCGTTAAGACAACCTTATTACCTTATTCATTTAGTGGACAGCGTTTTGCTATTTCTTTCCAAAACAAATAGTTTTAGATCACAACCGTGCTCCCGCGCAGGCTATCTCCGGCAACGACGCTGCGGTCTCTTCATAGCCGGACCGTAGTCCCGTAATGAAATCCTTTTATATTTCAGGAATTTCCAAGGGAGGGTACCAGGTAAGTCAAGGTATTGATATATCGCATTGCATGTTGTATGTACAGATCCGTAGCTAACGTTAACAATTCATAATGGGCTGCGCTGCCCCCCCCCCCCCCCCTCCCCCCACAGGGTTGCACCAAGTATAACATAGGCCTAAAAGACTTCGTAGCACATAACAGTCGACGTAATGGAGAGCCGAGCCGAGCATGTGGGACGTCGCGGCGCAATCCGTGCCTAGAGCGGCGCCGCCCGCCCCTCAATAATCAATTTCGGCTGTCCCGCTGCGCACGGTGGTCTGCGTTGCGGGACCGTCGAGGGGAACGGGTCGTGCCGCCCTTGATTTTTCCTCCGATGCTCTATGGGGACCTCTGTTTCGGGTTTCAGCACTATGCAAGGGGGAGGGGGGGGGGGGGGGGGGTAGAGGCTCTATTGTCGACTAGATGAAACCTCAATACACAAAGAAAGAGAAATGTCGTGCTCGCATAATGACAGATATGAATCATCTGCTGACTAATAAATAACGGCTCATCGCGAAGGCACAGTTTGCAACTTTTTGTTGCACATGAAATCTTATCTGAAGCTCAAAGAAACTAGACAACACTGTGATTTTTACACAACGCTAGGTCTAGGTAGGAGCATCAATGAATAGCAGACCAAAGGTTGTTGAGTACGAAGAGCACCTTCACAGAGCAATAGGCTCCACGGTCTCCGGGCATCTCGCCCCCCCCCCCCCCCGCGACCGCAGTTGTCGTGCCGCAGGGGGGACCTCCGCCCGTACATCGGTGGAGGCCAAGGTCCCCTCTACGTCGCGAGCTATGGCATGTTGGATCCGCGGCTAGCGACCAGTGGGCCTGCGCTGACACGCGGTTATTCCTACCCGAAAGGCCCTTAGCGGATCTTGATTGCCGCGTGCCCTTTTTAAATGCGGCCTTATATTCCCACATGATAGCGTCTCTTTGTATGGTGGCGATGTCCGTTCCTCCACGTGGTGCCACTGGAAACTGCTTGCTTTTGCAAGCCGAGCCAATCACGGACAATCGAATGCAGGCGACAGGCCCTAGTGACAGGCCGGCCTACGAACATTCTGTGTCACATCATATGGTTGATGACGTTAGAGAGTTCTCGAGATAATGCTACGGCGTCCGCGGGAGCCGACGCGCACTCGCAAAGCCCGGCGAGTGTGGAAAGTATGCGAGGATCCCTGATGCGAGGACGGCATCGGGGGGCAACTGAGCTAGTCCGAAAGTCCCGCAACGTAGGCAAGACCCGCGTAGCAACGTTGAATGTGGGTACGTTGACGGGCCGCTCGTGCGAGTTGGTAGAAGCACTGGAGCGAAGAAAGATAGATTTCTGTGCGGTGCAGGAGACGAGGTGGTCCTGCTGCAAGTCGAGGGACATTGGCCGCGGCTTCAAGGCCGTTCTGTGCGGCAGTCCCAGGACCACCAGTGGTGTCGGTATGATCGTCTCCGAGCGTTTCCGTGACGCGATTGCAAGCGTAGAACGTTTCGATGACCGCTTGATGAAGATTGTTGTCGCCGTAGAAGAGCGACGGTGTCATTTCTTCTCCGCGTATGCTCCGCAGACAGGTTGCTCCGAGCAAACCAAGGACGAGTTCTGGTCCCTGCTTGATGAGAAGACAGCGGAAGTGCCGTCAGAAGATATGGTTGTTGTGGCAGGTGACCTTAATGGTCACGTCGGAGCAGCGAATGACGGTTACAGCTGTCATGGTGGTTTTGGCTACGGGTCACGCAACGCCGATGGTGAGCGTATACTTGAGTATGCAGACGCACATGACCTCACCATCGTGAATACCAAATTTCGAAAGCGTGACTCCCACCTCATCTCGTTTTATAGCGGGAACGCCAAAACGCAGATTGACTATGTCCTTGTTAGGCGTCGCGACCAAGGTCTTGTCACAGACGCGAAGACCGTGCCGTGTGAGACCGTTGCCACGCAACACCGTCCACTGATCTGCTCGCTGAAGATCACACCTCCGAGGTGTAAACGTGTCGAGCGGTGTGGAACCGCTAGAATTAAATGGTGGCGATTGAAGGAGAAGGAAGCAGCTGTTATCTCTCGCATTCGGTTGCCGACGGTAACAACCGTCGACGAAAGCTGGAAAGAGGCTACCGATGCGATAACCCGGGCTGCATGCCTCGAACTCGGTACAACGAAGCCTGGACGGCGTTGGGTCGACAAGCAGGCTTGGCTGTGGACTGACGATGTCAGAGAGAAGGTTAGGGAAAAGAAACGGCTGTATCACGTATTTGTCGGTGATAAAACAGTCTGTAATTGGCGGAATTATCGAGAAGCGAGGAAAGCGGCAAAGAAGGCAGTGGCTGCTGCTAAAGCCGCATACTACGCTGAAGTCAGCGAAAAACTGGAAACGCGCGATGGTGAGCGCTATCTTTACCGACTCGCCAAGGCTCGCTGTCGCCAAGCAGAAGACATCGAAAAGTTCTCTGGTATTAACGATGAGAACGGCCATCTTCTGATGGATCGTAAAAGGGCTGTAAAGCGATGGCGCGACTACTTCGAGGAAATCTCGAATGAAGAATTTGAACATCCTGCCGTTCCTTTTGCTTCACCTGTATACGGTCCCGTTCAGAAGATCACAGTGAGCGAAACTGAAGCAGCCCTGAGGAAGATGAAGTCAGGCAAAGCCACTGGTCCCGATGACCTGCCAGCCGACCTGTGGAAGTCGAAGGGCTGGTGCCCTGCTGACTGGCTGACTGAGTTTTTCAATCAGGTTGTTGCTGAGAAGAAAGTGCCTGACAGTTGGCAGCAAAGCACGACTATCCCGATTTGGAAGAAGAAAGGCAGCCCTGCGGACTGCGCTAGCTACCGTCCGATTCGCCTACTTTCACACACCATGAAAGTCTTTGAGCGAATTGTCGATAGACGTATTCGGGATGTCGTTCAGCTTTCCAATAATCAGTGTGGTTTCGTTACCGGCTGTGGGACGGTTGATGCCATACACGCCGTTCGTCTTCTGCTAGAGAAGCACCGCGAGAAACAGAAACCGGTGCATTTCGCCTTCCTGGACTTGGAGAAGGCCTTCGACCGCGTCCCGCGAGAAGTTATATGGTACGCTTTGCGACGACACGGCGTCCCTGAAGAGCTTATTGAGTGGGTGCGCATCCTCTACTCGTGCCCAATAAGCCGAGTACGAGCACCAGCGGGTACCTCGATGGAGTTCCCGATCTCCGTCGGAGTGCACCAGGGGTCTGCGCTATCCCCGCTGCTCTTCGTGGTCGTCATGGATGCAATTACACGAGATCTCCAAAAGGCTGCTCCTTGGACGTTGCTGTATGCCGATGACGTCATGCTTGCATGTGAAGACAAAGCCGAACTCGAGCGACAGGCACAGGAATGGTGCGATCGCTTGGCATTATTCGGACTCAAGCTAAACGTCAAAAAGACGGAGTACCTGACGACGGATGTGAATGAGCTCGGATCTATCGAGATCAATGGTACTGAGCTCTCACGAGTCACATCTTTCAAGTATCTCGGATCAACAATTACGCCCGATGGCAGCCTAAAGTTGGAGGTGAATGCGCGCGTAAGTGCAGCCTGGTCCAAATGGCGGTCGTTGACTGGGGTTCTCTGCGATAAGACAATACCCGAGTACCTCAAGTCGAAGGTTTATAGAACAGTCGTCCGCCCAGTAGCGACATACGGTGCTGAGTGCTGGCCCGTGACGAGGGAAATTGAAAGCCGCCTCAGTGTAATGGAGACGAAGATGTTAAGGTGGACGGCCGGAGTAACGCGATTGGACCGCGTTCGCAATGACACCATACGACAGAGGTTCGGTGTCGTCCCGATAGCCGACAAGTTGCGCGAAGCTCGTCTACGATGGTATGGCCACGTCCTTCGCGCTAACGACGACACTGTCTGTAAGATTGGCCTGAATCTTGAAGTCCCTGGAAAACGGCCCAGAGGACGCCCGAAGCAACGTTGGCTAGACACGTTGCACTTGGACTTAAAGATAGCTGGTGTGCATCCCGATCAAGCATTTAATCGGGAGAAATGGCGTCACCACACCAGAAGAGCGGACCCCGCCACGAAGCGGGACAAACGCTACTGAAAATGATGATGATGATAGCGTCTCTTTGTATGTCGACTTCCTCCGGAGGAATCCCCGTTGGTCGAAGCGTCCCCCGACCCTTGGCGATCCCTCCATTTGCGACGCTGATATGACCTTCGACTTGACCCTGATAACTTCGCAGACCACCTCACGAGTTTAGATATTAGACCTTTTGAATTATGAATTTATATTGGCTAAATATTTAGTAACGACCGACATAACATTAACAAAATATGAAGACGACCTAGACTACGCGTTACGGGCCAGGCTGCACCCAACCTACTGAGGGAATCAGGACCGCGACACGTGGGGCTTAGCTGGCCCAGGTCCTGTGGCCTGCGGCAAGTCAGGACCGACGACGCCAGACGGAGGCCCAGCGTTACCTGTGGAACGACGACGGCGACGGATCCTTGGCTCACTGAGGACGGCTGGCGGGTACCGACGATGATGACACTTGACGACAATAGCGACCAGGAAGATGCAATTCGACGGCGACGAAGTCAGAATCCAATCGACGGATGGGACTTGCCCTCGGAAGCGACGGGCGACGGCGACGACGAAGCCCGGCCGCTCAGCGGGAGCGGCCGGGGACGATCACCGCTCAGCGGGAGCGGTGGTGGCAGGACTAGCGACCAAGCCGGTCAGAGACGACAGAGGCACGCACCCTCTGCGTCTCTACCGGCTTCTAGAAGCTTCGGCGGCGGCGACGTATCGATCGATACGTTTGACCAGGTTTGACCTGATCGATCGACCGAACCGAGGGGCGGTCTTTATGCAGGAATGGTCACCGCGCCCGCGGCGACGACTGCCGCGTGCGCGATGAGCTCCGCTGCGGTTGCGTGAGCTGTGCCCCATGACCTGCCGCAGACGCTAGGTTTGAGTTGTTGATATCCCTTTCTGCTGTCGCAGGAGCTGCGGGAAAACATGCTCTGGTTCAGAAATTGAGTTTGAGTTATAAAACTAGACAACGTTCTAATGCTTTTTTTCGATTTTCAAAATTTCGAATTTCGAATGATCGAATAATATTCGATTTTCAAAATTTCGAATTTCGAATGATCGAATAATATTCGATTTTCAAAATTACGAATTTCGAATGATCGAATAATATTCGATTTTCAAAAAGTCGAATTTCGAATAATCGAATTTCGAATTGTCGAATATTCGAATAATCAAATGAACACTATTATTTACTGTCATCACCCAGTGGTTGACATCTAATTATTTTTTATTACCCACTGTGAAGGAAATGGATGGCTGCTCCATCCATTTCCTTTATGAGACCAAAGGACAATAATGGCAATGAAGCACGCTTTGCTTCCCTAAGAATTCGTGCACCGAGAAGAGAGAAACACCTTGGGTAGGCAGAGCTAGATTGTTATAGGTCTTTCTCTATAGGTTGCTATCTTTCCTTATGTTATAGCGAAGCTTCCAGGTGGTAAAAGAATGATTATCATGGGCGGAGAAATGACACAAAGGCGATCTGGTGCAGAAAGGGCGCACTGGAGTCTCACGAATGGCATTCAGTTTGTGTTCTAGCTCCGTTGAAGAGAAACGGACCTGCGTTGGAATCTAATCTGACAAGACACTACGACTTGAACAGTGTTAGAGCGAAAATGGGGATGGCTCACTTTCATAGGAAACGGAGTATGACTGGCTCTTGTACTCCATAGCCATTGCTCTTCCTCTCTTCTTCATCGTGTTTACTGGCAGAAAGCAGGAGCTTTCTAGGCCCCTGAAAGTTCTACCTCCCTACCGCATCCCCTTCGGCTCTAATCGTTCCCTTGTTGTAACGGGGGTAGAAATACAAAACGAAGGTTCTCCCGTAGTATACTGAAGGTAAAAATATCTGTGTACAGGCATAATACTAATGACTTGCGATTCACGTGTATGGCCACAGCACGCTCGACGGCCGTTTACAAGGAAGCAGGTGCGCAGCGGAGGGCCGCGCTTGCAGCGCTTACTTCGCGTCAACTCACAAGGGAGGTCAATGAACCTCCCGTGGGAATCTTATAAGTGGTACAATGGTTGCGAAGCAATTCCTGTCCAAGAACTGAGTCATCATGCCGCTCCACAATCTTTTTTACTGAACTTGACGGTTGTCCAGAAGTAGTATAGTACGAAAGTTGATGGTTTTTTCTGAATTGATGTTTTTTCTTGCGTTTCTTCTTCATATGTTCAAAGTGTCATTATGCCCGTTTTAAGCCCTTTCTGACCTACTTCCTTCCTTGGTCGGTTAGCGAGTATTCAGAGCTTATGTACCGAGGAGCCTATTAAGACCCCAAATGCTTTCACTCTTTAGTCACTTATTTATAACATATTTAAGACTGGACTCCTAGGTGTTTCCTCCTTATATGCTGCTCGAAAGTGATTTTTCTAAACTAACCGGAATCACGCCATAGCTATGCTGAGTGCCTAGCCGACCTCTGCACTGCTATACCATGATCAGCATAATGCCGTAAGCTTTATTAAATTAAAACATTTATTACTGTCAACGCTATCACATTTCTTTGGGCCGAGTATTTAAACTTCTGAATGCTGCAGAACACTTGAAAATAACGTAATTGTATTGCATTGTGATTCTACGTTCGTTTTACATTGTGGTTTTCTCGTTAGGTTACCAGTATTGTGCAGCATTGCTTACTTCGCTTCCCTGTTTTATGAGAGCATCAAGGTGCAGTTATAAATAAATAGGTAAATAAATAAATACGCATTCAAATCGCTCCACATCTAGTAGAAGTAGATTGCGTAGCACATGTCAAGGAAACTGAGTAACGCCGTCCTTCACCCTTTATCCTTTATCTGGCCTGCAATGACTTGCTGTGACCAGCCGATAAATAAGTCATTATCCTGAATTGGTACCGAACAAGTCTAGTACCAGTTCACCGAAATCCGAGGGATGAGACGCTTAGTTAGCCCGGGCGGGTTCCTAATCAAGAAACTGGAATCGGTGTGGACGCGAAACTTCATCCGATTGCGCTACCACGTCCCAATGATTGTAGGATATTGGCTGAGAAACGCCGCAGCTGATATGATCTCCCTGGAACTAAATGTCGGAATGTGACACAGTATGTCGTGGGTGTGAATGCTTTACCTGCAGCATTTACGCCCACGACATACTGTGCCACGTCCCTAGACGTGGTTCGCAGTTCATAAGTTGGGTGGGTGGTATAGAGAACAAGAGCCTGAGTGATCCCGCAACGAACCACCGAGTAGGAAAACTCGTCCATTTCTCAACAACTCACTACGCTTGGCTGTTTAGTCGCGAGTCGATTATTCCGTGGTAACAGCGAACACAACCTTTAGAGCTGTTTTATTAACAACAGGGCAGAAAAAAATAACGAACTGAAGAGGTGATTGAGAGTCACGCATAGGTCCTGGTCGTTCGAATCCTTCCTTTATATGCATGACCTACCAGGTATGGCTAGCTTGCCCACACCTGCCTATATGAAGGATACGACGACCACTTCTTCTGTGTTCCTTGTCTAGGTTCTCCCTCTTTGCTTCAAATTGACCGCCATCTCTGGAGTCGGCCTTACCGTAGGTACTTTTCCTGAGGTACGTCCACCTCTGGATTGATGTTCATTGCACCGAGGTTGTCCTCAGCAGCGAGTACATCTCTGTCGCCACCGACAGCAAGTCGTTCTACCTTCCACCACGCATTTACTCGTGTGTTGGCGGTGTGGCCTACCAAAGGACAAAACCAGCGGAAACGCTGAGTGTTACGCCGTCGTGCTGGTCTGAAAGCGTTTTCCAAGGCAAGAACTTTTAAATGAAGTTTTTGTTGCTTACGATTTCGCACCATGGCCTCCTTCAAAGCCCGTCCGCTTTGTCTTCGGCAGCGCCATGTTTTTTTTTGTCGAGCCAAGCATTCCGATGTACGTACCGACCAAATTTGGGTTACTTAGGCAGTTGCTAAATCCATTGTCTACAGGGTGCGTAAAAAGTATTGACGCAGTAAATGACGGTTGTGGAAATAGTATTGCGCAGTAAGTTTTCAAATATTCACTTGAGAAATATGGAAAATGATCTTGCAAACACGATAGAAAAACTCGTAATTGACATTGGCTCCTTTACTGTGAATACAGAAGCGAAAACGACGGAAAAATTCATGAGCACGCGCCGCAAGTACTCGCTTGGATTTCGTCCCGTGCTTTTAACAGGGTAGCCTTCTGCGACTGGTCACTTCTGTTGAAAGTAGCACAGACCTCATTCTCCAAAATCGCCTAAGAAGAGTAATCCAGCGGATTCATGTTTAAGCTGTGTTCGTCTGAGAAGCTGTCCACACCTGCGCGCGTTACCTGTTTGCCGTTATTGGACAGAGATTGATAATTTTGGATTCGAACGTTATCGTGCTTGAACATATTGTAATCATTATCTGTTATAACAGAGCCGTGGCTGACGTTTAGGTTGCTGACCTCTTTCCTCACCAACCGTTTCGAACAGCGCCTAATTCTCTTGTTAAGGAAATATTCAGCTCTTTGGGTAACAGACAAAAAAGGGCCACCGTAGCGACGATGGTCATGTTTCATCAGTTTTTTTTTCGTGAGTGTCTTTTGAGCACAATACAGGAAACAAAAATAACACACAAAAACCTAGAGAGGTAGAAAGAGAAAGCTGGAGCTGAAACAAAATGTAGGTGCGTCAATACTTTTTACGCACCCTGTACAGATTACAGTTGGAGAATGACTTGATCGTATAGGCAGT
Source organism: Heligmosomoides polygyrus bakeri (assembly GCA_947359475.1). NCBI lineage: Eukaryota > Metazoa > Nematoda > Chromadorea > Rhabditida > Heligmosomidae > Heligmosomoides > Heligmosomoides polygyrus. The sequence continues at coordinate 54,578,591 of OX375869.1, read as the reverse complement.
TGGATTTGAATATTCAAAAAAGTTCGCGTTTTCTGAATGCATTCGAATTCGACTGTTCACAGCGGATAGAGCGCAATTGGCAAAGTTGGATCTATTGTTTTGCAAAGCACAAACATGATATTTTACATTGGAAGTCCAGTAATTGTAAGTGCAATGTCTTCGTGCTACGCGACGTCTCCCTCTTACTCCATATACGATGCAGTCTCCAGATCATCGCCTAATCCAACTCCTACATTACGTCACGTGAAAGAAGCGTTAGTGCATCAGAAGTTGAACCTTCAGGAGCTTCAATCAGAAGACCGTTTACACTTTTAATCCGTTGAGAAAATTTCGATTTGTGTTGGACCTCAAGAACCACTTCTCCGTTTGACGCTGGCTACGACCATTCTTGTTTTTCGTCGTCATATTTGCACCACTAAACCTATGCATGATCTCTTGTCCTCTAATTTAGATTCAAAACCCATCAGGATTTTGTGCACAGCATATTAGACCTTGTGCTCCAAATTCTCCACCTTTACTCCGAACTCCTCTACTAGCTGAATGTAGCCTTTCTATGCCTTATTTTCACATCAAGTTGCTTTTTAATTCTAACGTGCAGAGGTCACCTTGCTTCCATGGTGTGTTCGCCGCCCGAGGGTTGGCAGTTCAGAGTCGCCTCGCGGTGCAGCTGCCTTCTCTACCTTCCCAGGTAACCCCACAGTTGAGATCCCGTAGAGATGATCATGTAGTGCTTTGAGGTATACGAGTCCTAAGTGGTAGATCGATCAGCAACCGGGTTTTAGAACTCTCTGACCCTTCAGGCCGGAGGTGCTAACTTCGTAAGAGACAAACGGCATTACGAAGAGGTTTTCGGAACAAGGGTAGGGCTGTCTTTTTGAACCACTCTTCTCTGCATCAAGATGAGCACTTATGCACAGCGTGATCATTAGGAGAAGCTATCTCTCGGAACTTCATTAGAGAGGTATTGCCTTTCCCTACCATGTACCCACCCGTGCAAAATGTTTCTTTGATCTCCCTTTTGTCAAGTGAGATAAAGTCAATGTTCATGGAAAAGCGTGTTCTTTCTCTTGAATATCCCAGTGCCGAACGAGGTCGTAAGATTGATCACTGCTTATTTAGTTACCTAACATTTCGACTCGTTCATCGTCTTTGCACTCATAAAATTGCTCAACGATTCGGCGATTTTTATCTACTCCATCAAACACCTCATAGGATGGAGCCTTCGGCTGTTGTTCAGGCGCATAACGGGAAACCTGAGTCGACTGAAAGGAAATTCATCCAGTGATCCAGCCATCCTTGAGGAACGTTTAGGATTCCCAATACGAGAAGCGGGCGAGAGGTTGGGTTGCTCAGGATTGATCTTCTCTTATTTATTTATTTATTTATTTATTTAAAGCATGCATTCAACACGAAACAATATATTATACAATGAACACATCCGAAACGAAATAAAGCTTGCAAAAAAAAACGAGAAGATTAATGCAGATCGAAGGTTTCGCATAACGAACGTTTTAAATGCACTTTTCGACGAAGTAAGAAGATTGTCACTTTTGGCTAGTAACGAGTTCATCACATTCAGACACCTGTAAGTGATGAAACATGATCTAATCCGTGTTCTAGCAACCGAGACGTACAGCATTGTTTTTGTTGTTTTTTCCTCTCCTACTTCTTGACAGTGGATGACCAAAGAATGTTATTGGGTCTATAGACACTTTCCCAGTGAGAATTTTGTAAATCATTAAGAGGTCAGCTAGTTTGCTTCTTTTGAAAAGTGTTGAGAGACCAAGAGTTTTAGATCTGTCATTCCCTGGTATATGGAGGTAATCCATTCCGTAGCACCTCATAAATAACTTTCGTGTAAAACTGTTTTGTACACTTTCAAGAAGGCAAATGTCTTTTTTCTTACATGGATTGAAGATAGTTGTTCCTGACTCTACAGTTGGCAGCACATATGTTTTGTAAGTACGCAGCAGCACTTGGGAGTCGTTGGTCTTCAAAATTTTGAAAAGATTGTAGATTCGATGATTTGCCTTGTTTGCCAACATCTTATAATGTTTACTGAAATTCAAATTGTTAGTTATCATAAAGCCTAAATCTCGTATATCATCTACCAATTTAAGCTCAGTGTCTCGAAGACTATAAGATTGCGGCTTATTCCCTGATTTTGTTCCAATGCGAAGGTAGCAAGATTTTTCGGCATTAAGCGATGGTCCCCATTGGCCGGCCTATTCACTTATAAAATCGATAGCTTTTGGATTTTTTGATAATCGTCATCATTTTCTACTGTACTGTATATCTTAACATCGTCAGCATACATATTACATCTCACTCCTAACCGTTCTATCGAATCAGGTAGCTCGTAAGTATATATCAGGAACAGAAGCGGGGACAGTACCCCTCCTTGAGGAACGCCACTATAAACGTTAAACACAGACGAGAGCTGACCGTCGATCATTACCTGATACGTCCTATGTGAAAGGAAGTCTTAAGTCCACTCAACTAATCTAGGGTGTAATCCAACCATTCTCATTTTTCTTAGTAAATATGTGATTGGGACTTTATCGAACGCTTTCGAAAAATCAAAATAAGTAACATCCGTACGTTTCTTATAGTCAAGATTTTTGGACCAGTCATTTAGGACCGTCAGAACCGCAGTCTCTACCGATCTGCCTGGTAAAAAGCCGTATTGATTTCCTGAGATGATGTTGCTCTCTTCGAAATGTTTCAGTATATGCTTTTTAACAATTTTTTCGAATGCTCTTGCGAAAATAGAGGTGATGCTTACAGAGCGGTAATTTCCTGGATCATTTAAAGGAGGTTTTTTAGAGATAGGTGTGACAAAGGCTTGCTTCCATCTTAATGGCACTTTACCAGTTATAAAAAAGTTGAAAATATGCTCAAGTGGGTATACTAGGTGTCCAGCGACTTTTTTCACAAACGCGAGCGGCACAAAGTCAGGAGAGACAGAGAAGGAAGTTGGTCATTTTGTTAAGATTTCTAGGATATCTTCTTTATGAAACCATAAACCCGGACCCATTTGAGGTTGCACTCTGGGGGAGGGTATTTGAGACTGAGTGTCTGGACTTACTGGACTACTAAAGTGTTTCTGAAACTGTGAGGCCAATAGGTTTGCTTTCTGGGTAGGCGTTGTGTATGAGTGGCCATTTGCATCGAACAAGGTGGGAATAGTGACAACCGCTGCGGCTATGAATATATTTGAAAAACTTGGTTTTATCAGAAGACTGAATAATCTTCTTTTCAATATAACGGTTGTGTCGTAAAATAGCTTTCTCAACCTTTCTGCCGAACTCTGCGTATCGTCTCCAGCACTGAGTGTCATTGTGAACAGAAGCCATATTCCACAGTAAGGAACGATAATTTGTCATTCTTCTAAGGTAGTTTGGGAGCGTGAGTTCACCTGTCTTAGCTCTTTTAGAAGGCACAAACGAGTCAATTACATGGTGAAGAATTGCTAAAAATTTTCATACTTCTCATCCACTGTATCTAGCATGTAAAGGCTACCTATCCAGTCAACACGAGATAGTTTGATATCACCATCACCACCTATATATAAAAGAGTTTTTGTCCGTCGAGTGATCTAACCTAAGTGAGATACGCCGCATCATCCACAGCGAGGGCGATCGATGATCTAACCTGAATGAGGTACCCCTCATCATCTACTTACCTACTTAGTACTTAGTTCCTCCCGTGCTGTTGAGCGCATAGGGCGACGAACTCTTTCCACTGCTGCCTGTCTTGGGCTATTTCTTCACACTCCTGCCTAGAAATATTCATAACTTCCAAGTCATTCAAAAACGTGCGACGCCACGTGTTTTTTGGGCGGCCTCTGGTTCGCTTTCCTGGCGGTGTCCATTGCATGTCTGATCTTGGTAGGCGATGCGCCGGCATACGAAGAATGTGTCCGGCCAGGCGGAGTGGGCGTTGCACCACGATTTCGTAGAGGTTGCTCGAGCGGCAGCGTTCTAGTACTTCTTCGTTCGTCAAGCGGTCTGTATAGCGTATCCTCATTATTTGTCGTAGACATTTGCAGTGGAACGCGTTGATCCGTCTGATGATGCTAGCTGACATCATCCATGTTTCGCTAGCGTACACTGCAGTGGGCACGACTATCGAAGAATACAAACGCAGCTTGACGCTATTTGAAATTGAAGACGACGTCCACAGTGGCTTAAGCCTCCGGAACACTGCCGCTGCCTTCGCAATCCTGCATCGAACGTCAGCTTTAGCATCTCCGTTACTGGTGATCATGCTTCCCAAGTAGGTGAAGTTATCCACTACTTCCAAGCGATCCGGTCCTACGTAGATGCCGTCTCCCGAGGTCATATTTCCTGTGTGCATGACTTTTGACTTTTCGGGACTAATTCGGAGACCGATTTTGCTTGCTTCCTGGCTAAGGCATTCCGTGCTTCTTTGAAGAGTATCGTTGTCCTCAGCGAATATGGCAATGTCGTCGGCAAAGTCCAGGTCCATAAGGCGACCGCTAGACCAAGGGATACCCTCTTGTACATGGCTGTCGTTCTTCTCAGTACGTAGTCAAGTGCGATGTTGAAGAGCAACGGTGAGAGAACACATCCCTGCCTGACTCCTGTGGTGACTTCGAAGAGTCTTGTATTTCCGAGAGTTGTCTTCACGCAGCACGAAGAGTTGTGGTATAGACTCCTAAACACCTTGACGAAGGCCGCAGGGACTCCATAGAGACTGAGTATTTTCCATAGTGACTCTCGGTGGGCACTGTCAAATGCTTTCTTGAAATCGACGAAGTTTATGTAGAGCGATACTCCAGGCACTGCTCGATGATGTTGCGTAGCGTAAAGATCTGGTCGCAACACGATCTTCCGTTTCTGAATCCAGCTTGCTCCTTCCGCAGTCGATCATCAATTGCATCTTGAAGCCTTCTTAACAATACGGTGCAGAATACTTTGCCTGGCACTGACAACAGGGTGATACCTCTTCAGTTCCCGCAATCCGATAAGCTTCCTTTCTTCGGCAGTTTGACTACTAAGCCTTTTTTCTAATCTTCTGGCACTTCGTGTTGATGCCAGCAGCTATTGAAGAGTGTCGTCAATTGTTCCGCTACCGGTGCGGCTCCAGCTTTTAACATCTCCGCTGCAATTTCGTCGAGGCCAGGGGCTTTTCCGTTTTTGAGACCTCGTATTGCTGTCTTTGTTTCCTCTACCGTTATGTAGCCGGTATTGACGTTTAGCTCTCCCATGGCGTTTTCATCATCGAACGTAGGCGTTGCGGATGGCTGGGGCTGGTTGTACACTTCACGGAAGTGTTCAACCCATCTTTCGTTTTGTTCAGCTTCGCTGACCAGTAGTCTGCCACTTTTGTCCTTTATAGGGACGCATGTGTTGAGCCTTGTTCCCGCCAGCTCCGATACAATTCGATACAGTGTTCTGGAATCACCACGACTAGCCGCTGTTGGTGCCTCCGTTTCCTTCTGAGCGATCCAAGCTTTCTTGTCGCGGCGACACGACGCTTTTACCTGTCGATCGAGTTTCGAATAAATTTCGCCCGCTTCCCTTGATTCGTCAGGTGTCTTGGCGCATTCTTTTCTTTGCTTGACTCGCTTCCTCTCATCTATCAGCTTCCAGGTTACTTCTCGAATCCATTGCTCCTTTCGCTTGCCTCGTTTGCGCCCGATGGTCGCTTCAGCACTTTCACATAGCGCGGTCTTGACGGCTTCCCAGTGTTCGTCAATGCTTTCGCATTTGTCAAGCATACTGAAACGGTTTCGTAGTTCAACGCAGTAGTTCCTTGCGGCTGTATGGTTCTTGAACTTTTCGACGTCGTATGGTTGTCTGACAACCGGCCTTTTTTGCAGCTTCAGCTTTAGCTTCAACGTAGCCCTAACAAGATAGTGGTCTGTGCCTACATCCGCACCTCTGTATACACGTACATCGTTGACTGATGTCCTCCATTTGCGGCTGATGCAGATGTGGTCAATTTCGTTTGCCGTCGTGCCGTTTGGCGATCTCCAAGTTTTCTTGTGGATGCCTCGGTGGAAGAAGAATGTATTCGTGATGCATAGATCGTTGAAATCGCAGAATGACACGAGCCTTTCTCCGTTGTTGCTTAGGCGGTCCGACGATGCGAATGCTCTGACAGATTTTTCCATGCCTTTTCGGTCGCCTCCCACCTGCGCGTTGAAGTCGCCTAGAACAAGCTTGAGGTCCCGTCGTGGCATTTCGTCAATGACATCTTGTAGCCGTTCATAGAAATCGTCCTTCTCGTCGTCGGTTGTGCCTTCCGTTGGAGCATACCGCTTGTATCATTGCGACTCTGGTATGCCTCGTTCGAAAGCGCGCAGTGATAATTCTGTCGTTTACTGGCTCCCAACTAACGAGAGAATTTGAAGCTCGTTTGCTAAGGACGATTCCTACTCCTCTTTCATGCCTTTCTGGACCAGAGAACAGGATAGTTTTGCCATCACTAATCAAGCGTCCACTTCCGGTCCATCGGACCTCACTGATTCCGAGAATGTCTAGGCCGTAAATATTGAATTCCTGGAGGAGTTGGGCGAGACGCCCAGTCTGGTGAAGCATGCGTATGTTCCAGGTACCAATACGCGTGATGTTCTTCGGAGAGAAAACCGAGTCCAGTATCAGGTCTCCCGTCACAAAGCTCGGCGATTTTCCCTTTTCAGCAGTATCCATATAGTCCATCGTTTCTGTAGCATAATGGTTTTTTACGAGGACGGGTTGCTGGCCCGTCGCCCAACCCTCCTCCTTTTTCATCCGAGCTTGGGACCGGCAAAGGCGGAGTTAGTGTGCGAATAAAACATATAACATCATCATCATCTACAGCGCGGGCAAAATTTGCTATTAAACGTGGGATTTTGCTGCAGCAGGAGAAACGCAGCCCTTTACTGCTTAACACAACGGCATCTACGCTCGTTTCTGAGCGTCCAAATTCAGAAATCGACTTCGTGCCATTAGCATGAGAAGACTACTAAAGGGGTAAGGGTAGAAGGGAGACTTTGAGGGTGGAGAACCGACAGCGATCAGGAGGCAGCGACCAGGAGGAGCATTGGGATGGCCGATGGGGGGGGGAACAAGGAAGCAAGCCAGGAGGTGGCACCAAGAAGAGTTTAGGCAATATGTAGGGATCATTAGGGAGTTACCAGTCATGGGGAGGGGGACAGTAAGGAGGATCAGCAAGGGGATCCATTACCATTAAGAGAGACCGGATTTAGAGGATGTGACACCGATGTCACACAATGGGCGTTCGCTCGCCGTCGTCGTGTCGTGAGCGTGGGAGGCCTACTTAATTGGGGCGGAGTAGTAGTAAAGATCCCGAAGGGGGGGGAGGAGGGGGAGGAGGAGCAGGAATCTACCTGGAAGAATGGACCTGAGGGGGACCAGGATGGGGAACCAAAAAGAAGGGCTCCGTAAGGGAATTCATACGGAGAACAAGGAATCTGTCATACGCATACATAGCCTCATCATGCTCGACAGAGCGGCGACTGCGCGCGCTTCTGAGCTCCTAGGTCCAGAAGACGTGCCCACTACGTCGCGCAGCAAGCATCCGATTTTGAATACGTGTCACCGACCGTGCCGTGAGCATGGGAGGACCACTAAGGGGGTGGTGGGGAAGGGCGGTAAGGGGGACCTCTATGGTGGACCAGGAGAGCGACCAGGAAGGAAAGAAAGAACCTGGAGGAGCGGCCAGGACGGGGAAACTAGCAAGAAGAGACCTGTAGGTGTCAATAGTGGAAACAAAGAAGTGGGCCAGTAGTTGGGACCAGGAAGGTGGGGGACTAAAGAGGGGAGGGAAGACCTGTAAAGGCGGACCAGCAATTAGATCCAGTAAGAAGAAACGAGAGAGGGGAATCTGGCTTCGAAAGGCATGACAACGACAACTTGAAACGCTAGCTGTTGAGCATGAGAACGATTGCGAACGAACAAATTGAGGGATAGAAGTACTGCGCAGCACAAACCAGTGACATTACTGGCCGGTCAGGAAAGAATGTCTATGATGAAGGTACCGAAGTGGTGAACGGCTTGATGCCGACAAAGTACGCACCAAGTCCTAGATGCTAGCGAATTTTATGTTTTATAAAACCTACTTTCCAGTCAGTCAGTGATGCTACAAAGTCGCGCGAAGCGCGCAAGTGCGAGACACGCCGTTAGGCGTGTCTCGCACTTGTGCTAGTATAATTTGCAGCATTGAAATCCCTTATCCACCTAGCGTCGGGTTTATCAGGACTACTGATACGGATATAAAAAGTGCTGCATGATCACTACCTCCTATTGGTGGGTATATAGCAATTTCTGAAACGCAGTCTTCTTTGTTACATAGAATCAGGTCTAATATAGATTTTACTCTTGTGGGTATAGTGACAAAATGCTTAAGGCCGTGAGTTTCAAATAGCTCAGAAAAAAGAGAGGCACTTTGTCCCGTATTAACTCTGGTGACATCTGGCATGTTGAAGTCGCCTAATACAAGGTATGTCACAAGAACAGAAATCACTAATAGCTTTTGCAAGCTGACTATTGCCTATCGAATCACAACATGGGGCTCTATAAACACCAATGACCCTGTATTGGTCTGAAAAATGCTCAACCTCACATACTAGTAACTCATAGCAATTCCTCAGAGATTCACTGAATATCAAATTGCAAGAAAGGAAACGCTTTACTAAAAGAAGGATACCGCCGCTTTTTTTGAAAGTTCTGTCACATCGTAGTCCTAGGTACTGACTAGCAGCGACTCCAAGTAAAGGATTTAGTTCGTTATGGGAGGTGAGCCACGTCTCGGTTAACAGATCAATATCAAAAATTTTTTTCACACATGTACAACACAAGAAAGCTGCTATTTTTCACCACGGATCTTATGTTAGCAAGCAAAAAAGAAAGATAATAGCGTGATACCCTGGGACAACCTAATAGTTTCCCGAATGAATGTTGGACGCGGGCTGAGATTGTTGTTGGCTTGATGACTGTAGTACATCGGAAGTTTGAGTAGCCTGAGTTGTCCCTGTACTACGATCATCAGGCTGCAGTCCGCGTGCAGAAAGACGTTCAGCTCGCATACGCTCCCTCTCCTCCTTCGATAGAGACGGCTGAAGAAAGATCCCTTTACAAGGAAGGAAGAAACGTAGTCGGGGTGCCCGTCTCACTGCTTCAGCTCGGTGTCTGCTTGATGGTAATACAACCTTTATTAGTCGCGGTCTATTTAGTTGTGGGCTTCCCATACGAAATACTAATAAAGGCCTGCATTCTACACCGATAAAATCTTTATGTATCCTTATGCGACGTAGAAGCACGAAAATCATCTAAGCATCAGTACTATCCATTTCCCCCGTTTAGACATACGCCAGAGACCTTCGCAGGTAAGTTGGGATGCCCTGAGGGCTCCGATGATTGCTTCAGTTTCGGCCGAGTCGAATGCCTTCAAGTCGATAAAAGTAAGGCACAGCGGCAGTTTGTACTCTCGCGACACTTCGATGAGCTTCGTAATGGTGTGTATGTGGTCGATCGTGCTGAATCCTCTCCGAAATCCTGCTTGCTCGCATGGTTGTCCTTCGTCCAGCGTTCTGCTGATCCTATTCAGGATGACTCGAGTGAACAGCCTGTAAACTACGGACAGCAGGCAGATCGGACGATAGTTGCCAATATCGTGCACGTCTCCCTTCTTGTACAGCAAGACGGTCTTGCTGGTCTTCCACTGAGGTGGAACCTTGCACTCCGACAGGTAGCGCGTGAAGAGCCGCGCCAGGGTGTTGATGAGCGCTGGCGGGAGGTTCTTCAAGTGTTCGGGTCTGATCATGTCGGAACCGGGTGCTGTACGCTTCTTCGCCGACAAGATGGCGTGTCGGATCTAGGAAGGGAGAACAGAGCATCCTGCGGAAGACGGCATGGGGCAGGTGGACGTGGCTATCGAAGAGATCGGAGTAGAAGTACATTTCGAATAATCAAAAAATCGTGTTTTCCGAATTCGAATATTCAATATTTGTAACCATTCAAAACCATCCGAGAATTCCAAAAAATTTCGAGAGCACAGCTGTGTTACAGATCCACCCCTTGTGCTTTCCAATGTATGGGCGTAGCGGTTGGCAAAAGCGATCTCTGTGCTGCCGTTCCGCAATGAAGGAGCTTTAAAGCTCATAGTAGGTATTTTTGACCAAAATATCGTTTTCCCGATTTGGATGGTTCTTCCAATTCCATTATGGCGTTTGCTCAAAGAGGTACTTCTATTCGTATTTATTTTCGTTTTTTTTTATTCCGATCTTTTCCGCGAGACCTCAACCAGCTGAAAGGCTGAAAAAGCTTGAAAAATAACGAGCGGATGCAACCTTTGAGGTTGAAAAGACGAAACGGGAAAGGGACAACTACAGTACCGCGCATATCTTTTGGTCAATTATCGAAAAGAACGCTTTGGATCGTTCCAAAGCGGCTTTTTTAAATAACTTTCTTTAAAATCGAGCACGTGTGAAAAGAAACATATATTTGAGCTCAGCAGCTCGAGCTCTATTTTTTGACATATAAACCAACAGAGTTGAACAATGCATATAGGCCGGACATAATCAATCGAGTGGGCGCGACAGCTTGTAGGGTGAGGACAGCTTGCAGAATGAGCGCTTGAGGAGTTTTATCGGAAATTTTCTGCCGTCCTGCTCAGGTATTGCTCTAAGGCTGTCCAGCTTGCCTTTAGAGTGCGCCGTGAACAATGCATACCGAATCGAACCTATCAATCGAGTGGGCGCGACCGCTCGCATATTGCACTCGCGGACGTGTTCGGAGCGCGATAACTCTGTGCAAATCTTTCCAGCTGCAGCTTACATGTTTTGTAGGCAGTAGAGAGATCTAGAAGATCGCAAAAGTACAGTGCTGCAGCTTATAAACAGGCGACATTACAGCGGCGCGAAAATGCAGGTTAGCGTTGTGTGACGCGATTTTTTCCGAATTTAGTCGATCACTGCGGGAAGACGCGACGAGCTAAGGACCTCAAAATGCGTGAACAAGCAGATGACACAAGGTACTTTACGAGGAAGTGCTCATAACTCCCTAACTGCCTAACCTGCCTTAGTCCCAGCTGCCATTTTAAAGCTGCGGAGGGCTGCGGTGGAGTTTCTTCCGCCCTTATTTGAGTTTTTGACAAAATAGATGGCACCGTTCTGTTCAGCTCAAAAAGATCTATCGAACGGTATCAATCTCGGCCAATTCCGGGAAAACTGATTTTTTGACAATTTCCCTCGAGGACAGGCGCTCTTCGCCAAGCCTGCCCGGTCGACGACGTCATCGAAAGTAGACGATTTCAAAACTTGCCAAATTTTCTTGTCCAAACTTCGTCCAAGATTATACAGGGGGTTATTTGGTGCGCTGATAAAGAATCCGACGCCGATTTTGGCATATTACAGCCACTTGAGGTTGGCAGGGTAGCGACCGCTGACCACCCTCAGTTATCGGTATGGTTGATCTCCTGCCATAATCGGCCAAATAGACTTCGGCATCGTATTCGGTGAATGACCCTTTCCCTTGAACGTAGTTTGAGCAAAATCGGCGTTCCTGACCCGACCACCCTCAGTTATCCAGTAGAAAATCTAGAACCTGTCGAAATCGGCGGAATTTTCAAAAACGGACATCGGATTCGTAATCAGCGCACAAAATAACCCCTGATTTTGGACGAAGTTTGGACACTAAAATTTGGCAAATTTCGAAATCATCGACTTTCAGTGACGTCATCGTCCGGGCAGGCTCGGCGAACAAGCGCCCTCGTCCTCGAGGGAAATTGTCAAAAAAAACCAATTTTCCCGGAATTAGCTGAGATTGATACCGTTCGATAGAGCTTTTTGAGCTGAACAGAACAGTACTATCGCTTGTGTAAAAAAGCTCAGCTGTGGGCGAGTAAGTAAGAAAGTTCACCGCTGCGCTCCGCAGCTCTAAAATGGCAGCTGGAACTAAAGCAGGTTAGGCAGCTGGAAAGTTTTGGGCGCTCCGTCGTAAAATACCTTAGCTGATTTGCTAGCCTATGCATTTGTATGCCGTTAGCTGAGCGAGTATTCCTACAGTGGTCGATTGAAATTGGAAAAAATCGTGTCACACAACGCTAACCTGCATATTCGCACCGCTGTAATGTCGCCTGTTTAAAAGCTGCAGCGCTGTACTTTAGCGCTCTTCTAGAGCTTTCTACTGCCTACAAAACCCATAATCCGCAGCCAGAAAGATTCGAAATTGACAGAGTTGTCGCGCTCCGAACACGCCCGCGCGTTCAATTTAGCACAACAACTGTCGATGTTCTCTGCGCTCTTTCTCGCTTAGATCACAATTCTCAATACTCCCAAAAACATCGTTAAATTTAGCATAAAAAGTTCTATCGAACGGTACCAAACCTTGCCAAATCTGAAGATATCGATTTTCGATGACGTCATCTTCCGTCTGCCACTGCCTGAGGCGCCTGCGTCCTCGACGGAAATTCACAAAAAATCAATTCTTCTGAAATTGGTCGAGAATGACACCGTTCGATAGAGCTCTTCGAGCTGAACATAAAGGTTCCATTGCGAGTGTCGAAAGCTCAAGGGCTGAAGGAGTAAGGGCGGAAGAAGCTTCACTGCTTACGTCCGCTTTAAAATGGCAGCTGCAACTAAGTCAGTTTAGGAAGCTGAGGGCCTACGAGTTGTCATCGTAAAGCACCTTAGGCGTTCTGCAGGTCTACGCATTTCTAGGCCGCTACCTCCTCGCGTCTTTCTGCAGGGGTCCACTGAAGTCAGAAGAAATCGTATCGCAGAAGCTTAACCTGCATTTTCGCACCGCTGTAATTTCGCATGCTTAGAAGCTACACCGCGGCACTTTTGCGATCTTGTAGAACGTTCTACTGGCTACAAAACCCACAAGTCCCATCCGGAAAGCTTCGCACATGACCGAGTTATCGCTAGAGATTTGAGGACGATTTGAGAAAGCTATGGTAGTTCACAGTAAAGCACTTAAAACGCTGAGGACTTTTCGGACAACCTATTATTATAGGGTGAGGACTGTGCATTATGCCGCTTTCTGTCCTACTTTGTCCAATGGTCTGGTATTTTCAGAGTGCTGAGTGACTGAGGTTCTTGGGGAGGGGAAGCGGTGCCTTATAACACGCTTTAACGAAAGGAATAAAGATCTAATTAACAATAATAATGCTTTATTACGCCGTATAAGACACACGTCAGAAAAAAAGACACGGCGCAAAGAGAGACATCATGGTTCCCAAAATTTTAAAAGAGAAGCAGCTTCTTCTCAACCATACGTTTGAAAGAGCTGCAAACCTGCTTGGCAGCACAAAAATTGTGTTTTAGGGACAAATAAGTCGATCCTGCTCAACAAGTAAAAACCTCTAACCTTTGTGTAGTTCTAGAGCTTCGAAAGGAGATTTTTTCCGAACCACCTTTTTTTGGTTCTAGAAGGAAGGAGAGAATAAAATTGAGAAGCATCGACGTCCATATTTCCTGACAGCATTTTGAAGATGGCACAAATATCTTAAGCTTTCTACGGAATTCCAATGTGTGCAGATTGGAATATCCATTTCTAATGCTCCCTCGAGACGCTCTAGAGTACAGAAAACGGAGATCCTTATCGAAGTAGGATTTTCCTTGTATAACTATTCTGAATCTTCTCCAAAAAAGTAATGTCCTTCTTTTTATAAGGAGAGAACACGGTAAATCCACTCTCAAGGATAGGTCTTAGGTATGTTTTGTAGGCATGTTCCAGGATTGCATTATTGCGAGTGCAAGGACATTTGAAAATTTGGAATATACGTGACTGTGCCTTCTTCTAGATGACCTTGTAGTGTTCCGAAAAATCAAGCTTATCATCGTTATGGGATCCAAAGTCTGTCACTGACTGAACTTTGGAGATGGGTGATCGCCAGCAAAGTACTTAGACGGTGCGGCCGACGATCCTATTCTCATAAACATCTCCTTTTCTGGCGCGAAAGGGAGAATCCATGCAGTGGACCAGTCTAGCAGTTTCTGAATGGCCAACTGCAAGATACTGTGGTCTTCAGAAGATGGTTCTTCACGGTAGATCTTGATATCGTCCCAAACTGCTTGACTATACCATCATTGCTCATTAGGAGTTCTAGTATATCGGAGGTATAGATCATGAATGGCAATGGAGAAAGCACCCCACCCTGGGGAACATCACTCTTAACCACCTTGCAGTCAGATAGAGCTTTCCCTACTTTAACTTGTGAAACGCTCTGTTGGCTGAAATTCGTGTAGCCAGTAGCCAATTACAAATAACTGGGTGAATACCAAGCTTAGAAATCCTTTGTAGCAGCTTACTGTGGCTAACTCTATCAACAGCTTTTGAAAAGTCAAAATACACTACATCGCTTGACTTTCTTGTTCCTAAGTAATTAGACCAGTCATTTATGCAGTCACTTATGCATGTATGTTAATTAGACCAGTCACTTATGCGTTCCAACATATTCGATTCAACCGACAGCCCTGGTATAAATCCATGCTGACTTTTGGCATAATTTTATTTTTTAGAAGACAATCAAAAATATAGCTTTTCAGAACCCTCTCAAAAGTTCTGCAGAAAAATGACGATACTATTCACGGTTTGCAATTATTAACATCGCTAGCAGGATTCTTGTTCAGTAGTGGAAGAATGTTTCCATCTCGTAGGCACTTTAGCATATGTTTTAACACATGTGCTTAAACCTTCAACGGCTGGTAGAGAGGCTTATCTTGTTACAGGATGTTTTGATCGCAACAAAACATCCTGTAACGACTTGAGCATATATTAGGGATTGATTGAATAAATACGAAGGTGCGCTCACCACAACGTGGGCGATCTTTTTGATGAAAAAGGCTAGAATAAAATCAGGTTAGAAAATCAGTTAGCAATATGTTAGATTTCCTACAAGAGGTAATAATACGCTCGACCTTATATTGTCAAACGATGATACGTTAATTGGCAGTGTTAGGCTTGAGCCTCCTTTGGGATCCAATGATCATAATAGTGTGGCATTCGAATTGTATTGCATTTTCCAGGAAGCGAGGTTTACGTACTTCAGGCATTTTTCTGGATGTGATCACAGTAGGTTGAATGAATATTTGTATGGTATTGATTGGAGATCTTCATTTGAAATGGCCGCATCGGTAAATGATTAATATGAAATGTTTCTTGCTATCTTACATCATTCTATTGATATGTTTGTGCTATGGAAAAAAGTTCCAATTTCTAAATCCTTCCTACCGAAATACCTCCAGAATATGGTTGAACATAGAAGCTGTTTGTTTAAGTTGGCTTGTATTACTCAACTGGCCGGAGATTGGGAAAACATTCGTAGTTTTTCTCTTAGATTTGAGTCACGTCTGAAGAAGTACAGCAGAAATTTAGAAAAAAGGATAATCTATTCTAATCATAAGAGAGGTTTCTTTAAATTTCTAAACAAAAGAATGAAAACAACATGTAGTATTCCTAGTCTTCAAAAAGAAGAGTCTAGGGCATTTTCTGATATGGAGAAAGCCAACGTAGATAAGTTTGCCGAGGTGTTCATTCAAAGCGATGGCAACAATTCCACCTTCAATGCTGCAGTAAATATACCTATGTCTCTCTTTCCGTGGTGTGATGGTGTAACAGTATATAAACTTCTCAATGATTTGCCATACTCATATTCTATTACACCAGATCATATTCCCGCCGCCTTTATACGAAAGATAGCTCACGTCATTGCCGAACCATTAGCATATTTGTATAACCAATCTTTGATTTGGTCGGAAGTTCTATTAAGGTGGAAACATTCTTTTGTAACACCGCTACTCAAAAAAGAACCGGCTAATTCTGTTGATAACTATAGGCCTATTAGTATCACCTCTTTCTTCTGCAGAATTTTTGAAAAAATTCTCAACAAACATATAGTGTCCCATTTAGAGATTAATAAAATCATTCCTGGTAATCAGCATGGGTATCTATTGGAATGTATAAATGACTGGACTGAATACTTGCATAAGAAAGGATGTTGCGATGTAATTTACTTCGATTTTTCAAAGGCTTTCGATAGGGTCGACCACAGTAAGCTACTACACAAAATTGAAAGTTTGGAGTTCCATCCTATAGTAGTCAGCTAGATAAAAGACTATCTGTTAGAGAGGAGTTTCCAGGTTAAAGTCGCTCACAGCTTTTCCACTACTAAATCTGTTTCACCACGGATCTCCCTCGATAGAGAGCCTTCGGGCTCTCTTGTTAAGAGGGATCTCGGGCCGCTTGACGCAGGGCCACGTGGCGCGTCCCCGGGTGGTGGATAGGGGAATTAAACGCGAACCAAATGCGACCGTGTACTGCCCAGAGACGCAGGTGGGATGCAGGGGATGGACTCCTTGCTCCTGCTGTGTCGGGTCGATGCGTTCCTTGTGCGTGGGAGCGGCATGTTCGTGCACAGTGTGCGCGGATGTGTCCGTGACTGTGCGGATTGTAACTGTGTCGGCTCGGCCAAAAGCTTGCACTCGGTAGACTGGGAGTACATGTAAGGCGATTCGAGGCCGCCTTAAGTCTCGCCCCGTCCCTTCGGGCAGTCTGGCTGGCTGCCCGGAGTTCTTCGCCCGCACACAGAGCCTGACTAGCTACCCGTGTTGTATTCCAGTCAAACACAGCAGCACAAAAGGGCCTCATTCCCCTGACCCCGAAAGAGCCCCCATTTCTGCAGCGATGGGAAGGACGAGTACGGAGAGGCTGCTAAAATCTCAGGGCCTAACCAGGCTGCGCAAACTGAGAAGGACTAGGATGACGATCTGTACTTACAACGCCCGCACGCTTGCGTCGGAAGCATCCGTCGAGGACCTGATGATGCAAGCCAGGAAGATCAAGTACGACGTCATCGGACTGACCGAGACGAGAAGACACCACCCCCTACACGCCGCCTACGACTCCGGAGAAGAACTGTTCCTCGGAACATGCGACAGCAGGGGAGTAGGCGGCGTTGGTGTCCTCGTCAACACGCACTTGGCCATGAACATCGATTCGTACGAGTCTCTGACAAGCCGAATCGGACGTCTGCGACTGAAGCGATGTGGCTCCGTGCCAGCCTTGACTGTGTTCGTCGCGTATGCCCCAACATCCGACTACGACGACGAAGACGTCGAGGCCTTCTACGTGGAGCTGGAGAAGTTCTATAAGGAAGATCACACCTTCTACAAGGTGATCGTCGGCGACTTCAACGCCAAGATCGGGCCACGAAGGTCGCCGGAAGAACTTCACATCGGAACCCACGGTTTGGAGTGGAACGAGCAAGGTGAAAGGCTCTCTGAGTTTATCATGTCGACCAAGACCATCCATGGAAACTCGCAGTTCCAGAAGCCTCCCTCCCTACGATGGACCTGGGAATCCCCCGGTGGCCAGTTCCACAACGAGATCGACCACATCATCTTCAATTGCAAGTATTGCCTGACCGATGTCTCCGTTGTCCCCAAGTTCTACACGGGATCGGACCACCGCCTCCTTCGCGCGAGGTTCCGCTTTTCGCGTCAAGGAGAGAAGGCCGCGAAGTTCAAGAAGAGGAGTCCCAGAACGACTATCAACTGGGATCTCTACACCTCTCTTGTCGGCCTTTGGGAAGATGCCGTCATGGACAACGTCGACGAGGAATACGATCGCTTCGTGCACCATCTCCACGATAGTGCTAAGGGAGCCGCCGAGAGCTTGAAGACCACCAAGAGACGCCTGTCTCCGGAAACTCTCGAGCTGATACGCCAGCGTGGAGCAGCACGAGCTTCAGGCAACTATCAACTGACGTCCGAGCTTGCAAAGCTATGCAGAGCGGCGATAAAGGAAGATCTGAAGGAGAGAAGGGCGGAAGTGTTGGCTGAAGCAGCAGAGGCAGGGCTGAGCATCCGCAATGCCCGCCGGAACTTCGCCAACTTCAAGACCAAGATGACCGCTCTCCGACGTCCTGACGGAACCGTCACCTCTTCCAGAAGGACCATGGAGAAAGTCATCCACGACTTCTACTCCGATCTCTTCGATAGCCACGTCCACCTGCCCCTACGCCATCTTCCGCAGGATGGATACGTCATCCCCTCTGTTCTCCCTTCCGAGATCCGACACGCCATCTCGTCGGTGAAGAAACGTACAGCACCCGGTCCTGACAGGATCAGAGCTGAACACCTGAAGAACCTCCCGCCAGCGCTCATCAACACCCTGGCGCGGCTCTTCACACGCTACCTGTCCGAATGCAAGGTTCCATCTCAGTGGAAGACCAGCAAGACCGTCTTGCTGTACAAGAAGGGAGACGTGCACGACATTGGCAACTATCGCCCGATCTGCCTGTTGTCCGTAGTCTACAAGCTGTTCACTCGAGTCATCCTGAATAGGATTAGTAGAACGCTGGACGAAGGACAGCCATGCGAACAAGCAGGATTTCGGAGAGGATTCAGCACGATCGACCACATACACACCATTACGAAGCTCATCGAAGTGTCGCGAGAGTACAAGCTGCCGCTTTGCCTTACGTTCATCGACCTGAAGAAGGCATTCGACTCCGTCGAGACTGAAGCGGTCATGGAAGCCCTACTCACCCAGGGCGTTCCTACTCAGTACATCAGAGTCCTTCGAGAGCTGTACAGTGGATTCACGACCAAGATCTCACCATTCTACAACGACGTCGTCATTGACGTGAAGAGAGGGGTTCGACAAGGGGATACCATATCCCCGAAGCTCTTCAGCGAAACCCTCGAACACGTCATGCGCGAACTAGAATGGGATGACATGGGAGTGAAGGTCGACGGCCGGCAACTGCACCATCTTCGCTTCGCTGACGACATCGTGCTCATAACACCGAGCATCAGTCAGGCGGAGCGAATGCTGGCCGACTTCGATCGTGTATGTGAAAGCGTTGGACTGCAGCTGAATCTTACGAAGACGATGTTCATGAAGAACGGATGGGTTTCTGATGCCCCATTCTCGCTCAACGGAACGAACATCTCCGAATGCTCCAGCTATGTGTATCTGGGTCGCGAAGTCAACATGGCCAACGACCTAGCACCAGAGCTGAGCAGGAGGAAACGAGCGGCTTGGGGAGCTTTCAAGAGCGTCGAAGAAGTCGTGAAGAAAACGAAGAACGTCCGACTCCGTGCCCACCTATTCGACTCCACTGTTCTTCCTGCCCTAACATACGCCTCAGAGACCTGGGCTATACGAAAGCAGGATGAACACGCGATCAGCGTCGCGCAGCGTGGAATCGAGAGGACGATGCTCGGAGTGACACGACTCACGCAAGTGAGAGAAGGCCTCCGGAGTTCCGAGCTTCGCCGACGTTCGAAGATCAGAGACGCTGTCGCATGGGCCAAGTCGTCGAAAATTAGGTGGGCCGGCCACGTAATGCGATTCGCAGACACCCGGTGGACGAGAGCCGTCACAGACTGGATTCCGCGGGATGTCAAAAGAACACCAGGACGCCCACCAACGCGTTGGTCGGACTTCTTCGTGAAAGCCCTGAACGACCGATATGACGCTCTTCGTGTCCCTCGAGCGAGGAGGATCCATTGGACCACTCTGGCACGCGACAGGGACGAATGGAGACGCTGCTGGCGCCCGCTCGAGCAAGTCGATGATCAACGGGACGACAGGTGATACAGGTGAAATCTGTTTCAAGTGGGGTGCCTCAGGGTGGGGTGCTGTCCCCAATTCTTTTTGCTATTTATACGTCTGATCTACCTGTAATTTTAGAAGGATGTGGTGTTAGTTGTAAGCAGTTCGCAGATGATGTAAAGATATATAGAAGTATCAGAGGCCCAAGTGACATAGAGTCTGTTCAGTCTGCCCTTGATGCTATACAGATGTGGTCTGAAGCATGGAGACTTCCCATGGCACCTGAGAAAACGGTATTTATGAGGATGGGTAAGTCTGATTATGACGCCAACTATAGCATCAAAAATCACTCATTAACACCCGTTTCCCCTTTGTATTTTTGTAATGACCCTTTGTATTTTTGTAAAGCTTTGTTGAATGTTTTAGAAAACGAATTGTACTTCTCTCAATACTGTTCTGCCTGAGAACGAAAAGCCGCGTTGAAAAGACAGAAACGATGATCCAACATATTTTGAAGATACGGTGGTAAGCATGTGTGTTTTACGCTAACACGACCCCGTGGCACAAACAAATCAATGGAAAGCTGAAGTATTGATATGAAGTACGCATACTTCTCATTCACACTATCAAAAGTCTCACACATCCTCCTCCATGCAACTGCAGCCAAATAATCACAGACCTTATCATAGTCGCATCTATTAAACTGACAACTGTACGTATAGACAGGTTCTGTTAGACCTCAATCGAAATTAACTTAATAACTGATACATCAGTAGACAGAACAAGGTCCAAAGTGTGACCACCCCTAGTAAGTTCAAGCACATGATGAACCAGACCGTGACTACACACCATTTCTACGAACGGATGAGAATTTCGGAGTAACGATTGAGACGAAGGAAGTCTAGACCAGTTCATATCGGGGTAATTCAAATCTCCTCAAATGACTGATGCATGTTCACATGCCAGCAGGTCACTAATAATCTCGACCAATTGTCCGTTTTCAGTTGATTTGCACTACATTAAACCTAACTGAAATACCGTCAAGAACCAGGTCCGCCGATAGTACCTTAGGAATTGGAATAGATTCCGAAAATATCTCAACGAAGCCCAAAGAATTGTTGAAAATGATGGCAACCCCTCCTCCAGCTTTCCTAGCTCTGTCACAACGTAAAGTCTCATAGTCGCCACTGATATGTAGAAGAGACGAGACAAGGTGATGAGATTTCAACCGCGTTTCAGTAAAAACTTACACACCAAAAATGTTCGCCAGAGCAAGGTCAACATGAGCTGCATTTTTAGTGAAAGAGCGCACATTTGAATAGAAACAGGACAACAGTTTGGAGGTAGATAGTGGTTCACGATGAGGAAGGGAACCTAGTTTAAATGAAAGGGGAATGTTGGGTATCCGACATACTGGCGCAGCTCACTGAACTTCGCCTATCCCCTACCCATGGGGAAGGAGTGACCGAACTCTTGCGAACTCCGCTATCAGGACGGAAACAACATAACTGCTCTTGTGAGTACGATTTTCTAATATGAACACCAACTTTAGGATAAAGCGAATTGCACGATGGAGAGCGATTTTTTGAAAAATACTGACGATGAGTGGAGAGACCACCTTAAGAAGCCTATTAGATGTAGGTTTGCCCAGACGATAAACCGCAACAGGCTTACACTGAATAGCTAAAAAATCTAAAACACTTCTAACACTATTGAAATCATACACAACACGGTCTTGCAAACGGCCGCTCTATGATTTAAGAATACCACTAACAACAATGAATCTATGGCGTTCCGCTTCTTCGACCACGGAACTCATCCACTGCATTACTACACACGACCTGCGACTCGAGAGGGACATTAAGGACTGATGAGGCTTGAGACGAATTTTGAGATGACATCTCAAAACGGGCAAGCTTCATACATAGCTGCTCATTTTTGCTGTGCAGAACATCAACGAGCTTGCACTTAGCTTGTAGTTTTGAGAGGATTTGGACCTCCCTAATCGCACCCATCCTCTCGGTGAAGTGGACCCCGTCGTCGTCGGTACTCGTGAAGAAAGTTGCTCCAGTTTCTGGATTGCGCTTGTAGAGTGAGCGACAGCTTGCAGAGTGAGCGTTTGAGGAGTTTTATCGGAAATTTTTGGCCGTCCTACTTAGGTATTGCTCTAAGGCTGTCTAGCTTGCCCTTGGAGTGCGCCGTGAGCAATGCGTACCGAATCGAACCTATCAATCGAGTGGGCGCGAAAGTTTGTAGGGTGAGGTTATTAGCTCGAAGAAAACAGCCTATCCAGAGGTGCGAAGAGTATAGCAAACCAATTAGCTTGCCTAGCCTACATTGAGTTCTGCAATTCCATCGAATATGGCGCAGGTTGGAGGGGTTATGTTAATTGGACGCGAGGGCGTGTTCGGAGCGCGATAACTCGTTCATGTGCGTTTATTCTCTCCTTCCTTCTAGAACCAAAAAAAGGTGGTTCGGAAAAAATCTCCTTTCGAAGCCCTAGAACTACACAAAGGTTAGAGGTTTTTACTTGCTGAGCAGGATCGACTTATTTGTCCCTAAAACACAATTTTTGTGCTGCCAAGCAGGTTTGCAGCTCTTTCAAACGTATGGTTGAGAAGAAGCTGCTTCTCTTTTAAAATTTTGGGAACCATGATGTCTCTCTTTGCGCCGTGTCTTTTTTTTCTGACGGCGTAATAAAGCATTATTATTGTTAATTAGATCTTTATTCCTTTCGTTAAAGCGTGTTATAAGGCGCCGCTTCCCCTCCCCAAGAACCTCAGTCACTCAGCACTCTGAAAATACCAGACCATTAGACAAAGTAGGACAGAAAGCGGCATAATGCACAGTCCTCACCCTATAATAATAGGTTGTCCGAAAAGTCCTCAGCGTTTTAAGTGCTTTACTGTGAACCACCATAGCTTTCTCAAATCGTCCTCAAATCTCTAGCGATAACTCGGTCATGTGCGAACCTTTCCGGATGGGACTTGTGGGTTTTGTAGCCAGTAGAACGTTCTACAAGACCGCAAAAGTGCCGCGGTGTTGCTTCTAAACATGCGAAATTACAGCGGTGCGAAAATGCAGGTTGAGCTTCTGCGACACGATTTCTTCTGACTTCAGTGGACCCCTGCAGAAAGACGCGAGGAGGTAGCGGCCCAAAACATCCTGTAACAAGATAAGCCTCTCTACCAGCCGTTGAAGGTTTAAGCACATGTGTTAAAACATATGCTAAAGTGCCTACGAGGTGGAAACATTCTTCCACTACTGAACAAGAATCCTGCTAGCGATGTTAATAATTGCAAACCCGTGAATAGTATCGTCATTTTTCTGCAGAACTTTTGAGAAGGTACTCAAAAGCCATATTTTCGATTGTCTTCTAAAAAATAAAATTATGCCAAAAGTCAGCATGGATTTATACCAGGGCTGTCGGTTGAATCGAATATGTTGGAATGCATAAGTGACTGGTCTAATTAACATACATGCATAAGTGACTGCATAAATGACTGGTCTAATTACTTAGGAACAAAAAGTCAAGCGATGTAGTGTATTTTGACTTTTCAAAAGCTGTTGATAGAGTTAGCCACAGTAAGCTGCTACAAAGGATTTCTAAGCTTGGTATTCACCGAGTTATTTGTAATTGGCTACTGGCTACACGAATTTCAGCCAACAGAGCGTTTCACAAGTTAAAGTAGGGAAAGCTCTATCTGACTGCAGGGTGGTTAAGAGTGATGTTCCCCAGGGTGGTGTGCTTTCTCCATTACCATTCATGATCTATACCTCCGATATACTAGAACTCCCAATGAGCAATGATGGTGTAGTCAAGCAGTTTGGGACGATATCAAGATCTACCGTGAAGAACCATCTTCTGAAGACCACAGTATCTTGCAGTTGGCCATTCAGAAACTGCTAGACTGGTCCACTGCATGGATTCTCCCTTTCGCGCCAGAAAAGGAGATGTTTATGAGAATAGGATCGTCGGCCGCACCGTCTAAGTACTTTGCTGGCGATCACCCATCTCCAAAGTTCAGTCAGTGACAGACTTTGGATCCCATAACGATGATAAGCTTGATTTTTCGGAACACTACAAGGTCATCTAGAAGAAGGCACAGTCACGTATATTCCAAATTTTCAAATGTCCTTGCACTCGCAATAATGCAATCCTGGAACATGCCTACAAAACATACCTAAGACCTATCCTTGAGAGTGGATTTACCGTGTTCTCTCCTTATAAAAAGAAGGACATTACTTTTTTGGAGAAGATTCAGAATAGTTATACAAGGAAAATCCTACTTCGATAAGGATCTCCGTTTTCTGTACTCTAGAGCGTCTCGAGGGAGCATTAGAAATGGATATTCCAATCTGCACACATTGGAATTCCGTAGAAAGCTTAAGATATTTGTGCCATCTTCAAAATGCTGTCAGGAAATATGGACGTCGATGCTTCTCAATTTTATTCTCTCCTTCCTTCTAGAACCAAAAAAAGGTGGTTCGGAAAAAATCTCCTTTCGAAGCTCTAGAACTACACAAAGGTTAGAGGTTTTTACTTGTTGAGCAGGATCGACTTATTTGTCCCTAAAACACAATTTTTGTGCTGCCAAGCAGGTTTGCAGCTCTTTCAAACGTATGGTTGAGAAGAAGCTGCTTCTCTTTTAAAATTTTGGGAACCATGATGTCTCTCTTTGCGCCGTGTCTTTTTTTCTGACGTGTGTCTTATACGGCGTAATAAAGCATTATTATTGTTAATTAGATCTTTATTCCTTTCGTTAAAGCGTGTTATAAGGCACCGCTTCCCCTCCCCAAGAACCTCAGTCACTCAGCACTCTGAAAATACCAGACCATTGGACAAAGTAGGACAGAAAGCGGCATAATGCACAGTCCTCACCCTATAATAATAGGTTGTCCGAAAAGTCCTCAGCGTTTTAAGTGCTTTACTGTGAACTACCATAGCTTTCTCAAATCGTCCTCAAATCTCAAATCTGGATTTAGTCGAAATAAGCACCGCTCAAATCAGCACACTTTGCCAACGAGACACCAATCGACCTAGTCTATCCGCGAAAGAAGTGGGTGGTCGAGACTCGGCAGAAAACAAGGAAAGCTGTTTTGGTTTGGTCCTCATTGATGAAGGTTTTACCAGCGGGAAAGTTCTAAAGTGTTTGAAAAGACGGTAGTGGGTTGGTGAGCGGTCTCGAGAATATGGCGAGTGAGGCAGAACTTCAACCCTTAGTTTGTCCAGCCACTGTCCTGAACGTTTCCTGTTATCACACAGAATCCACTTTTGATCACAAATGATGATTCGATCCAAAAACGGGTCAATTTTGTTGTGCAAAAATAGAGAAGAACAAATCTCGAAACATGACAATTTCTGCCGCTCACTCAGCTCGTGGGCGCCCACTTTTCGAGCTATTTCACCTTTCACCAAGGCATTTCAAAGCATCTGCAACAGCAGTTTTACTGACATGTAGCTCTTCTGCGATCCCTCAAACTGTTTGGGATGGTTCAGCATCCACCAATTCCTTCATTCTCGTCGTCCAGGATTGCACTAGGTCCACCGCTGATGTGCTGAGACGGGGGGGGGGGGGAGGTTATGGTGCGACTCCCCTGTGGTGCAGAATTTCTGCACTTTCTAAAAAAGATCTGCCACGATCAACCAAAGCTCTCTATGTCAAATCCCAACGGAAAAGGTAATCAGAAAGGACTCGTCTTCATACTGACAACTTCATACTGGGACGACAATACAATTTATCATGAACAGTTGCTAAAAACCTGTCGAGAAGACAAACAATACGTTGCACTAGCAACTGTGAAATAATAGCTCTACGAAATGTTCGAAACATAACAGCTGTTGGCAATGACTGCAGCGGACAAGATCAGTGCAGCCGCTGTAAGAGCAGTGCTCTACGATGTCAGTAGCGAAACAATATTGAATTGGTGGATCATATGTCGCAGGGTGACTGTGCAGGTGTCCTGCAGCGTACCATGAATACGAGAAAAAGTTCTGAATCTTGGGCAGAAAATTGAGTGTAAATCAGCGGTACAATTCGAAGAATTGAGTAGCGGGAATGAAGTGAGAACTCTATACCGTATATCAATACATGACACCTTCTTCATCCTCTACGTCAATGCTCCCGCACTGCGCATCTCACTGGCCATTTTCTTCTCTTGCCTTGTAGGAACGCGCGCAGTATCGGAAGGACCGAACTCCTCCAAAAGGCACGCCAACACAACAGCTGATGAAAACATAGTTTGGAAGATGTGTCGGCAGTATTGACCTTACCGACCCCGTGTGTCGAAAAGAATTCGCTTAAGGGGGTTATTTAAGGCACTGATCACCAACTTGTAGGTATAGGTGGTGGGATCATGGTAATCGATTTCGTCCAAACTTCGCCATTTGACATAGAGAGCTTTGGTTGATCGTGGCGGATCTTTTTTAGGAACTGTAAGAATCCTGCACCACAGGGAGGCGAACCACAAACCACGTCGCTCCTCTACCCCTGCGCCATCACTGCTCGGCCGACAGCGCAGTTTTAACCCTACTTGAGCCCCCTCTCTTGTGAATGGCCCGCTCTACGTGATCCTAGAGAGCAAAAGAGCCTGCTATGAAAATGGTCCATAACTCCTTCACAGATGCGCACAGCAGAAGCGGAACACATATTTGGAATCTGCGTTTAAAGCCGCATCCAGCAATATACGTATCATCCCAAAGTCCCATGGTCACCTAGTATTCTTCTCTTGTTGGATGGTTGAGCCCGCGCGTTGGGGAATTTGTGTACGAACACATATTGAAGCTATTTTATTGAACTCACATAACACCTCCTTAAATCGAACATCTTTTCTAGGGAACCACACAAAAAATTGCGGGCCCTACTCGCCCTGTTTAACTAACGTCAATGCTTTATGTCTAGAGCGGAGGCTGATCCTTTTAATACATAAGTTTGCGGAGCATCGACGGCTTCTTGACAGCTTCACCGTGGTAATAGCTTCTCATCATTAATTGTAACTGCCACCTATGTCGTGGTTTCCTCAGGAAGAACATCTTAATTACGTCGATTGGGGTAAGTCAGAAAAAATGGACGGCATTCACCGAAAACGATTGTTTGACCAATATCGATTGATGGCGATTGATACTTCAAAAACGAACTTTAGATTCGTGTTCAGCGACCTTGATCATCCCAGGGCTGAAGTTTCGTGCCGCTTGAACGACATCCATAAAAATCGATAATATCGATGATACCGATTGGTCGACTTCAGATTCGTGTTCACCGAGCTCTGTTACTCCCAGGGCTGAAGCTTCAGACCGCTTGAACGACATCCACAAAAATAAATATCGATATCAATTGCCTCCCCTGTTGTGAACGCCTCCCATTGATGATCATCTAAATGCCCAGGCACAGTTGCTGACGTGTTCGGCACGCATCGCCAGGCACGATGTCGATGTTCAACAATCGTTTCCAATGCGCAGTGCCCCACTTTGCAGCTCGCGTCACAGCACCTCGTACGGAGTTTTATTTCTTATTCGTTTCAAAAAAGATATTGAACAATAGTTTTCCAGGCTTCACTGAGCAGAACATTTTCTTCAAAATAGTTAATAACAAAGATTAAAGATCTAAAGATTCAGGAATTTCACAGCTAGTCTTTCGCAGGTGCAATATTTTCCACATGGACTGAGAACCGCTACCACGCCCTGTTCTTTTGCTGTTAGAAGAATCGCTTTGCCAGAATGTGCATTTTGCCTTTAAACATCGCGATGAAGTCTCCAATATATGGTGTTATGTTTTTGTTCCCATCAAACGAACATCTTACTGATTTTCACTCTTTCTACACAAAACCTAGGGTGTTGCGATCGGTGGCCCCGCAGGCTGAGGCGTCCCTCATTGCCTTTGCGGCTCCGTGTCGCTCCAAGGGCCGCGGAGGGTTCCCAGAATCGCACGTATTGCCCATGACGTATTGGTCAATCTCCAGCAGTGCCATCTGGCCTCTTCCCTTGGCCTCGAGCCACCCGGCTCCTCAGCTCCTACTCCGCCTCGGAGGGAGAACCAGATCCCAGGGGAACCCAGATGACAATACATGACATGTACATAAACACAACGAATGCCCTTGATACAAAGGGACTCACCCAGTTTCTCCACACGCACACTGTATCAGCCATGAAGTTCATTGACTTCGCAACCAGTAGACATCCAATAATACGCTGACGAGAATAGAGGATAGTCAGGCGTCCTCCACTGCCGTCGTAGGTTAGACTCCTGGAGCCACGGGGTGAGCGTGATGCTCACCAGGCCCCGGGGCCCTCTCCTGGCGCTTCTATCCGTAGTGTCAGCAGCGAATATCGCAGCAGCGAGGCCCCGCGGTAGCCATTCGGAATCAGGAGCAGGCGAGATCGGCAGACTTCGTCGCGAGAGCGCAGGGACGTCGAATGCGACCGCGCGCTGGTCGAGAGGAGGCGGCGCGCCGATCGACTGTGGTACGTCACCAATTTTCCCATGCTTCCATCGAGGGTGCCTCATCGACAAGCTACCGTGGGAACAGCGCGCACGGGCCGGACACGGACCGAGGAGCTATCGCGGTCGCGACATAGAGTGTGAGGGAAGACATTTAGGAAAATCGTGTATGACAAAAACCTGTCATGCGTGGCCATTGTGTTTACATCATAAGGTTTCCGCAAAGGTAGTGTTAAACGCACTATTATCTTTACCTTTTTGGGATCCCTCAACTTTGAGAAATTTTTCATCAAATGAGGCAGAGGCTGAATACCGATTTCGAACGACGCGCTCTGCGCTTACAAATTCTTCTCTCCGCTTTCTTCTCCTCATGGCTGAGTCTTCGCTCCACTTGTGGCCATGTAGAGCTTTCCTTGTAGTTTTCTAGAAACTACATATTGCTGCATCGTGTATGATCAGAAAATTAACAGCGTTCTTCTATTGTAGTTCAGATCCGTTCATCTAATGTTCACTCTTGAGTAGCCTCTGAACTGCCCTACACAATACCACCATGCCGTATGTTCAACAACCAATCTTCTGAAATTTAGTCACATCGGTATGGGAGCGCTCCACCACGGCCCAGAGAAGAATTTTCGGTAGTTTTACGTGAGTGCGCATCACTTTGTAATAAGAGCAGCTACAACCATGATACTTTCCAAAAGTATAGCACTAATTATATGCTACATAGAAGTTGGTATGCGGTTCTTTGCAATTGAAAAAGACAACCAATAAGGTCGCCTAATTTTGTTGCAGGACTTATGGGCCACCCTGTATAGTAGGATAGCCTCAGTGTTGACTGCATTGCCAATTCTCACAAGAGAAGCCCATGAACGTCCCCCAAAGATTCTCGAAGAGACCTATAAGGTCTTGTAGGGCATTGGGCGAAGATCACAGAACTGTGCTTCGTTTTCACTAAGGGAAACTGGGTGGCCCGAAAATGGCAAAAATGGTGCCGCTTTAGGTGAAAGGCAAAAGTGACACCTGGAATGGTCCTGCCGTGGTCTGAACTTAACTTACAAAAGTTTTAGAGCTCAAATTAAAGTTAGATTATGGTAATATGATAATTTACAACGTTTCCTTGACGAAGCTGTGGGTTGCATTCAAGTGATTTATTTGCAACATGGCAGTAGCGAATGGATGGACGAGTGGATAGCGAGGCGGGATCACGGGAGGGAGTCGAGGGCCCGACTCCGGGGCGGGGTCTCTGCATTTCTTTCAGTCAAACTTCATTCGCCAACCTTCGACTTTAGCCTTTGATGGAAAGTAGTGCAAGCAAAGTGATAATTTAGAAAAAATAGTGGCAAATTCATGGCCAGCAGCTTAAATAATAGCCCATAGCCCATAGGCGAAACCTGGGCGAAGTCGGTAGTCATGACTTCGTCACTCTTATTCACTACTACCCAATAATACGGTACTCTACCGCAGCCAAAATGGTGCTCTTCATTTGCAAAAATGGGGCAGACCACAGACAAATCCCGTAACCCGCTCCGGAATGGAACTTTAGACCTCGCTCCCGCAATTCCGCATCGTGTCCACGCCGCCATCCAGTCGCTACCGCCATCGTTGTAAATGAATCAATCGAATGTATCCCGCAGCTTCGTCTAGGAAACGTCGCAAATTATCATTTTACTATAATCAAACCTTAATTTGAGCTTCAAACTTTTGTAAGTTAAGATCAGAGCATGGCAGCGCCATTGGAGGTGTCACTTTTGCCTTATCAGCCCGCCCTGAAGCATTGCCATTTTTCGCCATTTTTGGACCACTCAGTGGCTCGTAGCAAAAACGAAGCATAGTTCTGTGATCCTCGTCCGATGCCGACCAAGACCATATAGGTCTCATTGAGAATCTTTGGGGGAAGTTCATGGCTTCCCTTGTCAGTGCGGAGCCTAACGGTAATGTTTTTCTTAAAGCGGCTTTCACACTGCCGTTGCTGCTGTTGCACAATCGATGCTGTAATGATTAAGCACAGCGTAGTGACGCAGAGGAGCGACAAGAGCAACGAGGGGAGCTTTCACACTGCTGTTGCCGCAACCCCAAATCAGCAACACCGGCATCGGTCGCGCGATGGTTGCGTGGCCTCATCATCAAGGAATGATCGCCATCATTCCTTGTTGCTGATGGTCGTCAACGGAGGCGCGGGGTGAGATGATAAGATAAGATGATAATGATGATGTGCTGGATATGATTCTAATTAGACCCATCGCTTCCATGGGCGAGAGCTGCAGAAAGCAAGAGAGCCGCTCGCAAGCCG
The DNA here is from genome assembly GCA_947359475.1 of Heligmosomoides polygyrus bakeri. Taxonomy (NCBI): domain Eukaryota; kingdom Metazoa; phylum Nematoda; class Chromadorea; order Rhabditida; family Heligmosomidae; genus Heligmosomoides; species Heligmosomoides polygyrus. The sequence continues at coordinate 54,548,325 of OX375869.1, read as the reverse complement.
CGTCGGGTCTCACCGTGTTGCGGCTGCAACAAGCATCGGACTCCGACCCTTTCTCATTGCTCGTTGCTGCAACAGCAGCAACGGCAGTGTGAAAGCCGCTTAAGGTCATACATAATCTCATCGTTTGACTGATTGTGCACGGCTCTTGTATGCACTGGCTTTGCAACGTTATGAGCAAACTTGAATAATATGCTTCACGTCAAGACCTAACGTTATATGCCCCGGATATCATCTGGTTAGTTAAAACCTAATTTGTTCAGGACCAAGGAATGACCTGTTCGCATGTTCCACTCTGATTTTGAATTTAGCAGCTTTCCGATTCTTTGTGACGTATTAATGCTATAGTCGCAGCATCTGCCCTACAGTGCTATTCACTCATAGTCATGCGGCAATGGTCGAATGCCTTGTGAAGGGTTTTTTTCCACTTTTTGGTTTAATTCAGGGGAATGTTCGTTTATATGACATGAAGTTAAACGTTTTTGAGAATCAAAGTCCCAAAAACCTCCATCCGAACATTTCTCTGCACCAGCAAAAAAATTAGGTAGGGACCCTTCCGGGCGCTGTTAACTTCAGTCGTAGCTCAATTGGCTGCTTTGAAACACTGAAGGTGTTGGTACTGCCGTATCAGTTGCAATGTTGCCTTGAGACCAGAGGCCGAATTCATCAACAACTAACCCGTGGGTATGCGGGTGATAAGGGGTAGAGATAAGATAAGAGTCAGGCAGAGATAACGCAAAACTCAGAGACGCAGGCTTCATTGTGGGTATCTCTACCCCTTATACCCGCGAGTTAGTCGTTGATGAATCCGGCCGCAGCACCCAAGTTGGACTGCTTCCCTCTCTCTACTGTACCATCATTGTTCGCGTGTTATTCAACCATCGAGCGTGGCTGAACTCAACGATCGCAGTGCTATGATCGCGAGTGTGTTTGCTCTTTTGTTTCCAATAAACAGAAGAAAGGCTGTTAAAAAGCTTATGTCCTTGGCATACAGGACAACTACTTTCCTACTTGGGAAGTGAATACGATGATGAAAAGAATTGGCTTGTGGTATTGGTATTTAACGGGAGTTTTTTTCTCATCATTTCATAAAATGCAATCTAATATTCAACTGACTTTATGCTGCAGTCCCCGAAGGTGTTGCAGTATGACTCCGAAGATTTGGGAGTCTTAGATTACTGCACCAAAATATAGGGAATAGCACATCGTGGGAGCTGTACGCGATAATAATGCGGTGGTTCAGTGGATGAGAGCGAGTACAAGAGAAGAGACAAAAACAACTGTTATATGCAGTGGTCGAGAGAACGAACTCATGTAAGTCCGTAGTATGGCAGTGTCTGCGCCTCCTGACTTTGCATGGCTTGAACATCATAGCACACAACGATGATATCCATATGGAGAATTATTAGGGTGTCCAGAAAGCATCTGCAGAAAACTTCTCAATGTTCCGGAATTTTCTAGAATGTTCTGAATATTTCAACATAAGTGTTATATAAAGACACTATCCTGCTGTATCTGCATAGCATATCCAGCTCGGTCTTCCTTGCCTACTTCACTGTACGATGGCCGAACTGTCTACCCATATTGGACACGTACTCCTTTACGAGTTTGAATCTGGGCACTCCGCTACAGAAGCCTATCGAAACTTGCGTCGTTCGTGTATTCGGCTCTAAAACTCCTTCTGTACGGTCTGTGTGTAGCTGGTTCGAACGCTTCAGAAGCGGGAGCAGGAGTCTCGCAGATGAACCTCGCTCTGCTCGACCGACAACGATATCTTTGGACGAACTGAGGAAACTGGCGGAGCAGCATCCATATGAAGGTGTGCGTTATTTTGCTGTTGCTCTTGGCTGTTCCCGATCCACCGTGGACAAGACTGCGATCTCTAGGAATGGTAAAAAGCTCGGTCAGTCGCTCGCACACGAACTGACCGACGACAACCGGCGAAGACGTCTGGACATACGCACTCAGTTGCTCTCCCGATGTCGCACCTTCAACTGGCTGGACACCATCGTCACAGGAGAAGAAAAATGGGTCCTCTACGTCAACCACGCTCGTAAATGTGCGTGGTGCCAACGAAGTGCGATGGTGTGCCGAAATCTTTCGTAAAAGGTGAAATTCATGCGAGGAAAGTCATGCTGAACGTCTGGTGGGGAGTTTATGAGATCTGCCGTTTCGAGATGCTGCCTGACAGCATGACTCTAACTGCCGAGGTCTACGCTACCCAACTGCAGAGACTGGCCGACAACAGCCCAGGCTCGAAGTTCGCTTGCTGCACGATAACGCGCGCCCACATATCGCGAAGACTTCTCAGAGAATTCTGGAACTCGGATGGGAAGCTCTGCCATATCCACCGTACAGCCCAGATTTGGTCCTAAGTGACTACCACCTTTTTCGATCACTTCAGCATCATCTGGAAGGGAAGTGTTATGAAGATCGTTACCACCTGGAAAGTGACCTCCCAACCTTTTTCGTCTCCAAGTCGCCGAATTTCTACGCCAGAGGTTGTTTTTCGAAGTCTTGTGGAACACTGGCGGAGGGTAAACGATGCTGATGGAACTTATTTGGTTGATTAATAAAATGTTGATAAAAATTGTGTTATTTTGAAAAATTGTCGTATTTCAGCAGATACTTTCTGGACACCCTAATAGTTACTTCCGTGAGCATGCAGTTATACTAGACTTGACTGCTCGTGCTATGACTGTTTCTGTGCACCAGCCGTGGACTTTTTCTTTTACAGTGCTGGTGGGCGGCTCCTGGCTTTACTTTGGTGAGTCAGTGCCGTTATTAATAAGTTCCTACGGATATGAAGTGTTGACATACAAATTCCACTTCTGATTGGAGCGAGAAAAGTCTTCTATAATTGCTGTGGCTATAAAGGGCAATTGACTTATACGACTATCAGTATTTGAACATTATTCCGGAAAGTAGTATAAGAGACGAACGGGTTATTAAGGAAATGACTCCTTTAAAAAAAAGAATGAGTCTGACGATCGATCGGTGACAGCGATCAGGTGAAGAAACCGGTGAGGTCTGCTGTGAGGTAGTGGAAGGTTGCCGACGGCCGAGTGGGGTACACGTTCCATCTTCCACGCGAGGACTTCGCATGCATCACGGCATCCTCGTTTGTCTTCGTGCAAATCGTTGCACGAGCTGGTATGTCGGCGTGGCTGGTGGCGTGCGGTAGAGTCTCACCTGGCGGGGTGAGGAAATCTGATGGTCTCGCTGAACGATTCTTTCCCGAATGGCCGCATCCAGTCGACGACTACGTTGCGCACATTCCTCCAGTAGTACTTCGCGAAACACGTTACGATCAATTTTCCAGCAATCCATCCTCGGTCTGAAAAATCTCGCTCGCTAACTACTTCGCTCACCTTGAACTCTTGTTCGAACAGCCTTGTAGCGAATGAAATGTTTTTTCATGTCTTGGTTCTGAAACTTGCGATATCTCAGAGGAGTAAAGAGCGGCAACAGTGCTTAACGTACTTGTTGAGCAAGAAAGAAAAAAGCGCGTGAACGAAAAAAGGAAAATGGGGAAGCGTAAAATTCAATGAAAATGTGTGGGAATACTTAGGAAAGGTGGAGTCGCTAAAGTCGTACGCTAAATAGCTACGGATGACCTTGTACTATCGAGGACGGGCGATCGTTGCTGGACCTTCAATTCCGTGCACTCTCCTTCCTCTAGTACGACATATTGAGTCGTAAATCGCAAATTTTCGTGAATGTTATTGGTCTACGGACAACTAACGTCTAAATGACGTGATGCTGTCCGGAGTAGAAAGATGTTCACTCTCCTTCCTCTAGTAGGTCATTCGCACGTCGTTTTAACGTAGTTTTTTTTTTAATGTTCTAATATGGCACAACGACAGATGACACCGTGTCCTGCGCAGCCTTCTCGGGTTCGACTTAACTTTTCTGAAAACATTGGCGGGACATCATTGCAACACTTGGTCGAGAATTTTCATGAAGAAAGTAAACATCATCCCGTCCTGGGGAGATTCATCAACGATTTACATAACTTTAACAGAGAATTCACAGCGGAAAACTCAGATAGCGCGGCTTATCGCTCACCATATCGCTTGCTAAGCCGCGCTATCAGGGATTTCGGCCGTAATGTTCTCTGTTACATTCCTGTAAGTCGTTGATGAATCCGGCCCCTGGTCGTATCCGTTGCTAGCCTCACTCAACTCTTGCAGTTGGACAACGCGAATGTTCGTAGTCACTGATGTGCCAGCTCCTCGTGGTAAAACATTCCCTGGGAGTCCCACCCACAGCACAGATTACCTTCTTCTGGTGAGGTCGGACTTTGATTGGTTCGGAGGTGGTTCTCGTTGGCGCACCCACTGGTCCTCAGGGCATTGTTGTCGGAAGTTCTTAATACGAGAGCGGAGAAGGAGAGACTGAGCGATGCTCAATGGCGACGACCGGTCGGAGTCAGATCGTGGGCCACTCAAGTCGAGATCACCTTTAATATATTCTAGAATACTCTAGAATGTAGGACATTGTGTTCGAGAATGTTCGAGCTATAAGCCTGTAGCACTAAGCCAGGCCGTAACAGGTTTGCTAAATTTAGAAAAACGATTGAAAATTTTGTTGCTAGACTTTACCGACACCCCAATAGAAAATCTAAGAGTTTTTGGTGCATCATGTCATAGAGTTGCCCCATGCATTAGCTCAGTACGCGATGTCCGTTGAATTGCATGCACAGTTACTGGTTTCTCCGATTAGCGAGCGGTGAAATGATTTTTATTCTTTTTGTTCTGATGGTGCTCTTTTTATAATTGCTTCTGCTAAATCCTAGATCCTACCCTGACGCATCTGAGGAACCGCTGAGAGTGGAAATTGAATGGTCATTCGAACGATGGAAGCCTTCCGTTGAAACACTATGCATAGGTTAAGGTAAAGCTTTTGAACCAACTTTTTCGACTTTCCTATAAGTGTAATACTTAATTTGAAGGACCAGAAGGAAAAGTAAAAGTGAAATAGTGAAAAAAGTTTGGCAAGAAAACTGCCCCTGCTTGTGCTACTGCCCGGCAGGTTACAAATAATAATAACCCCGGATCACCTTGTATTAAGATTAGCAGAAATCATATAAAAATTCTGTTGTACCGCACTACGATGGGCACGTGTAGCGCAGACGGAGGAGCCGCCGACTGTCGCTTGCACCCGATACCAAGTTCCTGGTTTGAGTTTCCCGCCCGGGCTAGCCAAGCCTTCCATCCTTCTGCGGTCGGTGAATTGGTGGCAGACTTGTCTGGAAAGGATAAAGCGCCTACTTGTCCATCGGCTGGCCTACGGAAGTTATTATATGGCCAAATACGCATTCAAATCGCCTCCGAGATATCCCGTAGAAGCAGAATGCGCGGCGCATCCCAAAAGAGACTGAGTAACGCCGTACGTCAGCCTTTATCCCTTATGCTGCACTACGCGTCAGGTAACACTCACGATTTAAGATTTACGACTGTTTTTTCTTAGTTACGATCTACCGTTTACAAGGTTTTGGATTTCGTTTACGCGCGCCGCTGTTCGCGATACAACGCAACAGCCCTGCTTGCAGTTCCAGGGCTTCGTAAGCTCACCACCTTCGACCTGCATCGTTGCAGTGTGCGCGCGAAAGATACAAGCACGCATTACAGGAGGAAGCCTGACCGATCACGTGGTACTGGAGGATGAAGGATTTCCGTAATTCGGAAGTAACAGTATCGGATGGTTACGGTAAACGCGCGGTAATCCCCGTGCAATAACTGTAATCCAATCAGTAGTCTGTCGCATTGAGAGCTGATAACCGCAATGCTCCAAAATTGAAGAAAACATGAGTACCAGCGGCCTCGCGGCCTCCAAACGTCTGGTTGGTGGCTTCGCCCCTAAACCCCGAGAATAGAAAATTCCGAACGTCTTCTTCCCGAGAGCAGATCATTTCCAAGCATCTAAAACAGATAACACCATTAATATAAATTAAAAATAGGCCAAGACACCACCAATCAATGTTTTGGACATAGGAAAGACAATGTGCTTGATGTCCTAATCATTTGCAAACGTCCTGACCTAGCTCACAAACGCTATATGTACATATGCTCTGTGTTATTTGTTTTGGTTTCTTCAGTGCAGTTGTTTTCTAGGGAATGATGAGTTCAATATACTTCAATACTGAGCATAATTAGTTCTTATAGCGGCTTTCACACTGCCGTTGCTGCTGTTACAACAACAAGCAACGAAGAAGGGGTGAGTTCGATGCTTGCTGCAACCGCAATGCGTGAGATAAGATAATGAGATAAGGCCTGTGATAGAAATACGGGAGGCGGTCGCAGCCTACCGCGCAATTCGTGCAGATGCCCGCACTATTTAACGAAATGTGCGTGGACAAAATTGAAGCTAGTCAGGAAGAAATTAGAACGAACGCTCTGGAGGAGTTTAGACTGTAGCTAACATATAAAACGGATTCCGCCCTATTTAACCTCTGTTTCCGTCGTTTATTCCCAAATCGGCGCAAATAGGTTCGGAGAGGGGGGGGGGGGAAGGTGGTGGGGTTCACCGTGTAGGACAGCTTTACACAACGTTTTGTATTGAACGAACCAAAGAATTTTATGCAGCACTGGTGTGTTCTACCCCCACGGTGAACTGAGGTAGGCCATTTCTGAAGTAATTGGCACGGCCGTTTCCACCAAGGTTAATATCCACTGAGTACACGGTGACCCTCCACTCCCTCCCGAGACTATTTGCGCCCCCAAATCCGTCGCCGACCCGTAGTGCGACCTTTGTCGGTCGAAGTCGACCGGGAAATGGCTTCCGTACTGCTCGTCCTCTGGCAAACGTCATTGATGAGTTGAAATTTAGTGTAAAGCGCGTTATACACGTCAACACCACTGCAGCATAACTGTCGTTATGGCGCTTGGGTGCAATGACGCAAATGGATGTGCGTGCAATGACGAAATGAGTAGTACTGCGAGAATGCCCACTCTTCATATAATAGAAAAACATGTTTCGTTTTTGCTGAGTCCTTGAACAGAAAGAGCTACGGGCCGTCGAAGGCGGGGGTACAGTAGTGCACCGTCAGCACGTGCCCACGTGCATGCGTTCGCTCGCGATATTGTATGGGAAGCGGCGAAAGGTACAGCAGCAGGCGATTCGGTGGCGCAGCAGGGTATGGGGCTGGTTTAAAGATGCTAGACCAGATGTTCGACTCCCGTGCTATGTACTAATTTTGCATTTTTCATAACCGCTGCCTCCTTCACCAGTTTGCTTCCTACACATCTCCTATGTACACATTTATTTCACTCTAAATTGTCAAAAGGGCCAGATTCGTGATCAACACCCTAGGACCTCGACAGCCCTAGTTACACGTACCTGCTGTAACCTACCGTAATCAGCTGAAATTTCAAAAGCGAATGCCAGATTCGTGATCAGCACCCCAAATAACCCCCCTAGGTGAAGTCTGGGCAAAATCGGTGACTATGACCTCGACAGCCCTAGTCGTCCGTACCTGCTGTACGTACACTGTTTAACATTCGCTAAAAAACACAAAACGTAAAATTCAGAAACTGGAAAAAGTGAGTGAACAACAGCTCATAGTGAACCCTTATTTGAGAATTTAGAGTGAAATAAATGTGAAGGAGATGTGTAGTAAGCTGATTTAAACCACCTTCAAGGCACTATTGTACTTTCACGACTCCAAAGGTCGAAGAGAGGTTGAAATTTTTTTTCGGCCCAAACCTCCCGGATGGCTGTTATTTGGGGTGCTGATTACGAATCCGACATCCGTTTTTGAAATTTATGCCGATTACGACAGGTTACATCAGGTACGGGTAACTAGGGCTGTCGAGGTCATGAAATGTTAATCACAAATCTGACCCTTCTGACAATTTAGAGTGAAACAAATGTGCAGGAGATGTGTACGAAGCAAAATTAAGAAGCAGGCAGCGGTTATGAAAAAATGCAAAAATAGTGCGTAGCACAGGAGCCGAACATCATGCGTCTGGGTCTTGCCCGCGCGTGGAGGCGGTTCGTGTTGCTCCGACGGTGCAGTTCCAATAGTAACTACTGACTACCGCTCACTCGTCTGTTTCTTCACGGTTGTCGTTTGTCAAGGATCGACTACAGCTCCTCCATTGCTGGCTGGTATTCTTATTGGTATTCTGCCGAATTACTTTTCTTCTAAACGGTGGCCCATCGACTTTCCGGCCACGGGTGTGATCGATCGACGAGGTCTCGTAATCTCTAGTGGCAGGATATTGTTTTCAACGACTAATTGCCACTCTGAAAGGTGACTTCTACCACTACAAGCAGTTAACAGCTTCCGTTGCTCCTGAGTTATCACGTGTGACTCAACATGTCACTGCTTTCCTCTGTCGCTGAACATGTTAAGGAGAGACGACGCGTACCGAAGAATGGCAACTCGGATGATCATGATCAAGTCGATTTCGTCGCTGCTGTTAGCCAGATCATGAACGACAAATCGATTCCAATTGCCATGACAACGTTCATGGAGATCGTTGTGGCTAGGGGTGTGCGTAATTACGATTTACGATTTACGATTTTACGATTTAGGGTGATTTTTGGCAGATTTATTACGATTTACGATTTACGACATTTCGGGTCGTAACTCGTAAATTTTCGTAAATGTGATCTTCGGCCCACCGATCACAAACGTTCACATAACGTGATACAATTCGAATTATGACGATGTGCCTACTTTCAAAGACTTCCCGCATATATCATTGCTATTTTCTATTTACTTTTTTACGTTCTGCTATGGCGCTGTGACAGAGCAACGCAGCTTTGTGGATAAGCTGCTCGAGTTAATTCCGGGCAATGGAACGGGGCTAGCGTTTTTCTGATCACACTATCACAACATCCTACATTCGAATTGCCTGAAAGCACTTTGCTCCAGTTCACAGAAAGGCATAAAAATTCTCCATGTACTGGAATGAAGATGATCACCTGCTGAACCATATCCTATGCTGCAACCACCGCCTAGTCAACTTGTAACTTTTTCACCACTCGTTCACCACATAGGCGGCTCTCTCCAATGCATATGAGTAGAACTCATGCAAAGCCATCAAGGAATATTGGACTTGATTGGAGGATGTGGAATAATTGCTAAACTGTTGGAAAGAGCAAAACACTCATGTTTCAATCTGATTGTCACTGCACGTCATAGCGCGAACTTTATTTACGTATGAGGTGCGCCTTAAGCAAAACGTCTGACATTTTCATGATAAAAGTGAAAACGTTTGACACTTTTGGTCTTGTTCTCACTGGTTTGATTGAGGCTGTTGCGTTAGCCCTATGCAATCCGTTGAGAATACTAAAGACTGGGGAAAGGATACGATGGACTTTGTTGCAAAGGTAGTGGAGAGCAGGACTGGCGAATGCAAACAGTCATTAATTAGTAATGCAATATTTTGGAGGTTCCGAAATTTAACAAGTGCAAGCAAACATGCGAGCGAAGTAAAAGCCGAAAGTAATTGCCTGGTATCGTCGAACGACGATCTTTTATTCCAGAAGTTGCGGTTGCCTTCAAAAATGATAGAGGACAAAGCATGACGTTAACCAGTCCCTGTTTGAAATACGTCATCCATTCTTTCTACTTCTGCGGGATAACGTAGAGGTCATTCGAGTGTGGGTTTGCCTTATAGAATGAACTGCGGTTGCCAACGATGTAGAGGTCACTGCTTTATCCTTCCCTCAGGTGCAATTCACAACCCAGCAGGTATGGAAGACTTGAATGTCCGTGGTAGGGTCCTAATCAAGAACTTTTTGGAGCACGTGATAGCCATCATTCTCCGACTTCTCCACCATGGGTTTCCCCTATATGTTTAAAATGCGCCTTGTACGAATCAGTTAAACCACTTACAATTCAAGCTGCGCCTTGCTTTTCAACTTTACTTCTAAAGAATGCTATAAAAAATCCTCTCTTATAATCTTAAGTCAACAAGTCTGCTACAAAAATGCTGTTGGGTACAATTTAAAATGTGGGAAGGCTTAGAACTTTAGGTGTGTCATACCATAGAAATGTGCCATGCGCTCACACAGTAGGGGATGCTCATTGGATTATTTGAGCAAATACTGTTTTCTTCGAGTTGACCAGCGATCAAATTATTTTTTTGGTTTTAAATGGAATGGCTCTTGTTGGTTTATTCGTAGTTGTTGCGGTTGTTTCTACGAAGTCATAGTTTTATATGCAAACCATGGATATTAGAATGATAAACACTTTTGATCGTCCAAGCAGTGTAAGCTTTTTATTTTGGCACCCTGTATAGGCGCATTTTAAGATAGCGTTTTGAACAAGCAGTTTATTTTGATTGTCCTAAAACTTATCCAGTAGACATGGGATCCGAATCATGCATTTTCGGATATCCGGCCGGATTTATCCGGTTTCGGATTATCCGAAATCCGGCTCGGTCGGAAATTGCCCTCATCCGAAGTTTCGGGGTTCTGAAAAACGCAATGATTCGGATAAAATCGGATAAAAATCGGATAACAGGAGGTTAGCGCGCCATGCTGGCAAACTCTGCGCCATTGATAACCTGACTTTTTCGGGCAAATTTGCAATCATTTGGCGGGAATTCTCTCACAAGGGAAGGATCTGATAGCGTATATCTGGATGAGGAGAGGGAGTCATTCTATTAAATAGGAATAATCGCCACCTCTCAATTAGCATAAAATCTGTTTCATTTTTGCCAGGTCGTTAAACTCAAGGAGTGAGGGTTCTTGAAGTCACAATTGAACGGCGCATCACGAATTTGGGTTCTTGTACCGCGCTTCGACCGCGGTGCCTCTGCCGGCAAGCAGCTCGGAGCGCAACGGGTAGTGACGATGCTTCATGGGAGGAACGTCGGGGTTCGATCCTCATGCGCTGCTGCATTCCTGCTTTTTAAATGATTGGTTGAGATTTGAGGGATTCTGACGTCTATACAATTTCAGATGTTTTCTGCGCACTTTCCAGCTGCTTGCTGTGGTACTCAACAGGATGATGCATAAATATTCAACACCAATGATAAACAGGTACAACGTGCATAAAGCAGCACTGGACATAATGGGCAGGGTATAAATGCTGCAGGCTCCTCTCAGTCTGTTTCCATACATCGGCCAATTACCTCGTGTAAAACCATCCTACTCGGATTTTCAAAGGAGACCATGATGTGAGGTTACATGAGGTTAAGACGAGAAAGTCTGTGGATCCCGGAATTTGACCTAAACGACATCAATACACTCTTTCTCTCATCTTTGCCTGTCATCTGGAAATCAGAGGTCTGCTGGAGGTTCTCTAAAACCTAACACCAACAAAGTCGCCGACGCTCGAGTGGTGATCCACTTGCTCACGCTGAAGTGTGGTCCACCTTTAGATAAGCAGCCTTCATGGGAATGACACCAACCTGACCGAACGGATGGCTAGCATACCAAAGGACTTCGAAGCACGTCAACTTGAAGTTAACGAAGACGAACGGCTGGAAGTGGTGAAAAACCAGAAGAAGGTTGGGATCAGCAAAATGAACTGATAGACGTGGAAAGGCTGGCAAGCAGTGGGCAAATGATGACGTTTTCGGCTGGAACTCTTGTTTCAGAGGAAAGGGAACGTCTTCAAGTGGATTTCGCCTATGGAGCCGATCTCATTTGCCCATATATGGAAACAAACTGTGTGGAGCCAGTAGCCTTTATGCGCTGAATAAATAAATAAATAAATAAAATAAACCTGAAGTTGACTGCGATACGTGTGTGGATGCATTATCTTGTTGGAAAATGAGGTTGTGCCTACGAAGTCTCCTTAAATATGGCAAAAGATCTCGGAGCAATTCCTGGTAGTCTTCACCGTTCATCCTGCACGAGACGAACTTCCGAAACGAACGAGACAAGTCCGCATCCAGAAAACTCAGCCCAACCATGAGACTTTCGCCGTCAAAGTTGCGTCTAGAGGATACTCGACCTCTTTTCTCAGATCTCTCCAGTAGTGTAAAAGAAGTGGAATCTTGATAGGCCCGACGGGTACAGACACTATTCGAGAGATTTGAGGAGAGAGAGAGAAGCGAGTATTCTACAGGTGTTACTTTGTCGGTGTCGGTGGTCGGTCTCATGGTTTCGGCTGCGTTTTCTGGATGCGAACTTGTTGCCTTGGAATTCGTCTCGCGTAGGATGAACAGTGCATACTACCAGAAATTGCTCGGAGATTACCTTCTGCCATATTTCAGAAGATTTCGTAGGTACAACCTTATTTTCCAACAAGATAATGCATCCATACACGTATCGCAGTCAACTACAGGTTGGCTCAACTCCAACAGAACTCAACATTTGAAGTGGCCTAGCTGTTCTTCAGATCTCAACCCGAAAACTAGAAAGCTAGTGGGACATTCTTGTACACAGTGTACAAAAATGGAACCGCTGAGACATCGGTTTCTGATCTGAAGAACGCCATACTTTATGCATGGGCCAATTTTGAGCGAACTGTTATTGATAACCTAATCAGTAGCATGCAAAATAGAATTTTCGATATGGTTGCAACAAAGGTGATGTGACGAAGTACTAATTCTACCTTGTTTGTAGGTACTTTTGTGATTAATCAGATTTTCTATGAAGCGAACTTATATTTTGCACCGGTCTCCATTTCTTAAATTTTCAATAAAAGTTCGTGGTATCCTGCACTGATGAGATAACTTGCTTAAAATTCTTCTATAGAGGCTTTCTATAGTGAGGAATACGATGGTAACATTACTGGACCTCGGCAGCGGGTTCTTCGGGTACCAATCGACAAACCAGGGGTGAACCTATTTTGCACCGGGTGTATTAAGTTATAATAAAGTTTATTCGATTATTCGATTTTTTCGAATATTCGATTATTCGGAAATTCGAATAACCAAAAAATGGGGTTATTCGATTATTCGGAAATTCGAATAACCAAAAAATGGAGTTATTCGATTATTCGGAAATTCGAATAACCAAAAAATGGGGTTATTCGATTATTCGGAAATTCGAATTTTCGAAAAATGGGGTTATTCGATTATTCGTTCATTCGGAAAATTTTAAAAAAGCACAAGTATACTATCCACTGCGCTATGAGCCGCTTCCCGCCGGCGGCATTGCGGGCGTACAAGACTCCCGAACTCGTGAGGCGCCAATTCCACTGCAACTTCAAAGATCTTCTACTCCTCGGGCTTATCGATTTGGCAAAAAAGAAACACATTTTTATACTAATTGAGAAGTGGCGATTATTCCTATATATATGTTGGGATGACTCGCTTCTCCGTTCAGACATACGCTTCAGACACTTCTCTTTTCAGAGCATGAGAAATTTCTTGCGGGGCGTTTCGGAATCGTTTCATCATTGTCCTTTACAAGACATCGCTGTGCATTACCAACTCACTATTGAGCTGGCATTGGCTCTTTGGGGTCCTAAAGCTGTTTTTTGTTTGTTCTGGAAGCGCAACATAGCTCTGCGGAGGGCTCCCCTCGTAAGGCAGCCAAATACGACATCTTTTACGTAGCGCTGGTGTGTTCCACTTCATTGGTGAAATAAGCTAGGCCAGATATAATGTAACTGGGCATTCATGTGCCTTGCTACCAGGGCATATGAACACTTAATTCAAGGTGAGGCGCTCCAAGCTGCTTTGCGCGCTCATGACTTCAATTGGTCAAGGAAATAAACGCAGAGTTACTGATGTGTTCCGTTTTTAAGAGGTTGTGTGCCCCTATTATATGTCCGGCTGTATCCGAATCGGATATCCGAAATCCGGCTCGGCCGAAAATGGCGTTATCTGAATCATCCGAAGATCCGGGGTTTTCGAAATTGCCCTCATCTGAATCATCCGAAGATCCGGGGTTTGAAAAAATGACCTATCCGAATCATCCGATTATCCTGAAAATCGGTGTCGGATCCAATGTCTATTCAGCTTGATTTGAAAGGAGCTAGATGATTTTAATGGCTTTCATCTTATTTAGAAGAGTGTCCAGCTCGAGAAGAAAACGTCTCAATAAAACTTCGTAACTAGTTAGTTCGATTAGCTTTAACATAATAGAAAAAAAACGAAATTAGATGCATTATAAGTCAGGCACCTCTTACGATTTACGGTTTACGATTTACGATTTACGACGATCTTTTCGTAATTACGATTTACGATTTACGAAATTTCGGATTTCATTTACGCACACCCCTGGTTGTGGCGAAGCTAGCTAAGATAGATGGTTTGATCGAAGAGAACAAGAAGCTTCGGATGGAGGTCGAAGTTCTGCGTAAGGAAAATTCTGAGTTGAAAAAGTTGAACATGAGTTATAGGTCAGTGTCTTCTTCACCTATGGTTGATTTTTCCACCCAGCATGATGCCGCCCCAATTCACGATGCATCTTGTTGTAAAGCCAAAGAAATGGCTAGGTCACTATTTATTGTTGGTATACCAGAATTGCGTAATGCACTGTCGTCTGCTCAGGTTTTTCATGACTTTGATTGTGTACATCGCCTTTTTAACTTCCTTGGTATCACCTGCCGTCCTGTCACAGTATATCGTATGGGCAGGCGTTCGCCCCGACTTTTAAAAGTTATTCTGCCCTCTCATACTTTAGGAATGAAGCCTTGAGACGTGCTCCTTATTTGAACGTGCTCCCTTTGGGAGCACGTTTATCCGCCTTTCTCTGCCAAAAGCAGAAAGAGATAGACTTCGTGCCCAGAAGTCTGAGAGAAGGGAGAAACGTGGTAGTTTATCCTCAAGAGCTGTTTCACAAGTTATGGATGATATTGTTTCTACTCTATTGTCCTCAGAATCAGCTATTCCTTCTCATCGGCGCCCTGTTTTAAACGGATGAATTATTCTCGAAAGCTGGAAACTAGTTTCTCTTGTCTCCTAAGCAATATCAAATCAATGATTACAAATGCCGAGCCTCTTATATTTCGAATTAGGCATTTCTGCTTGGACGTGATTGCTCTCACCGAAACATGGCTCACCTCCTCGCTTGACAGCGCCACAATTCTAGGACTATTATGTGCTGAGTACAGCGTTGTGGGATGTGATCGTGTAAAAAGGAAAGGTGGCGGAGTCGCGCTTTTGATTCGTAAAATTCTTTCGTATAACGTTGTTCTTACGGAATCAGTAGACGGCGGCTATGACATTCTAGGTTGCGACCTCGCTACTCGTGACCGTCTGTTCCGCTTTTGTGTGGTCTACAGGTCACCTGACTGTACAGCTAGCAGAGCGGACCAACTTCTTAAGGCCATAGCTGATCTGTCTACTACGGATTACCCATTTGTCGCTTTGGGGGATCTAAATATGCCAGACATAAAATGGGCTGATGTTAACATAACTAGTAGCTGCAGCTTTTCTAGGGAATTTATCCGGATGTGTGAAAATTTGGGTCTGACTCAACTAGTGCGGACGCCAACTCATCAAGAACGCATTCTGGACTTAGTAGCCTCTAGTGATCCTCATTTAATTGACAATGTTTTCGTTAGCCAGCCGATAGGAACTAGTGATCATGCTTCAGTAACCTTCAACCTTAATATGCCTGCTGCCGCACCGGTTCGCTCTAGTCTTCGAAGAAGGTTTTCTTGCGCGGACTATGATAAAATTTAGCTTATTTAAGCGACGATGACTGGCTCGCGTCTTTTCAGGCCTGTAGTACTGTAAATGACATGTATGAAATGTTTATATTCATTCTAAGGCATTCCATAGAATTATTCGTACCGGTTATCGAATGCACGGAATCTAGGAATTATCTCTCAACTTATCTGTCCAATTTAGATCACATTTGTGCAAGGGCTTGGGAAAAAAGCTGTTGTATCTCAGTCTGAGACGGATTGGACCAATTATGAAGTGCTCAGAAATCGCTTTTGCAGGAAACTTGACAAATATAATTTCGCAATCGAAAAGAAAGTCATAAATTCTGGTATGAAATCCGCGTTTTACAAAATGATGTCAGTAAGGCTCAAGTCCTATGAAGGTGTTGCACCGTCAAGAGTGACTGCCGGATATGGCTTACTCAGACCATACCAAAGTTGAGATGTTGGCTCACTATTTCAAATCCGTTTGTGCCGATAATAGTACCTCCAATCAGGACATGGGCAACATCCCAAAATTCCCTCTTATGACAGAGTGCCCCTGGTTCTATGAATACGAGCTGAGTGAGATAATTCGTAAATGGCCGCCATCTTACTCGCTCACGCCCGATGAGGTTCCTTCTGATTTTATCAAACGTGTCTTAGATGTGATTATTGGGCTGCTGAAATACACCATGAATCTCTTATCAGAGCGGAAATTCCCACTAAATGGAAGCATTCCTATGTTACACCACTCTCTAAGCGTCCTTCCTACGGTTCCCCCAATAATTACAGACCAATAAGCATAACATCTATTTGCTCGATCGGCTGAAAAAGTTATCAAGAAGAAGATTGTCGAGCATCTGGAAAAGTATAATATTATTAAGGAAAATCCGCATGGGTTTGTTAAAGGAAAATCAACTGAAACTCAATTTTTAGAAGCTCTGAATGATTGGACTAATGCACTTGACGCAGGGAAGACGGTTCATGTGGTATACTTTGACTTTATGAAGGCGTTTGATAAAGTTCCACACAATAAACTTTGGAAATGATTGGCTTCTAAAACTGGAAATGATTGGCTTCCATGAAGTGCTGCTGAAATGGCTTTCTGGGTTCCTTACCAAAAGGACGTTTCAGGTGCGCATTAATAATTGTTTCTCCGAATTAGGTACGCTGACAAGTGGGGTACCCCAAGAGAGTGTATTGTCGCCTGTCCTATTTAATATTTATACCTATGAAATCAGCTCTGTAGTATCCAAGCTAGTAGTTACTACACAGCGGGTGTACACCAGCGGTGTGCGTAAATGAAATCCGAAATTTCGTAAATCGTAAATCGTAATTACGAAAAAATCGTCGTAAATCGTAAACCGTAAATCGTAAGAGGTGCCTGACTTATAATGCATCTAATTTCCTCGTTTTTTTCTATTATTTCAAAGCTAATCGAAGCTAACTATGTTTTATTGAGATGTTTTCAGCTTGAGCTGGACACTTTTCTAATTAAGACGGAAGCCATTAAAATCAACTAGCACCTTTCAAATCAAGCTGGCCAAGTTCTCGGAGAACCAAAATAAAGTGCTCGTTCAGAAACGCTATCTTAAAATGCGCCTATACAGGGTGCCCAAATAAAAAGCTTACACTGCTTGGACGACCAAAAATGTTTATCATTCTACTAGCCATTGGCTTGCATATAAAACTATGACTTCGTAGAAACAACCGCAACAACTCCGAATAAACCAACAAGAGCCATTCCATTTAAAACCAAAAAAATAATTTGATCGCTGGTCAACTCGAAGAAAACAGTATTTGCTCAAATAATCCAACAAGCATCCCTACTGAGTGAGCGCATGGCATTTTCTATAGTATGACACACCTAAAGTTCTAAGCCTTCTCACATTTTGAATTGTACCCAACAGCATTTTTGTAGCAGACGGGAAGGAATTGTGTGACGATTGAAAGAGTATAATCACATTTTGGACACTTATCATAGCCGGATTTTTGACTTCAAATTATAAATGAAGATATTTGTGTGGCATTCTTTAGAAGTAAAGTAGAGAAGCAAGGTGCAGCTTTAATTGAAAGTGGTTTAACTGACTCATACAAGGTGCATTTTAAACATAAGGGAAACCCATGGTAGAGAAGTCGTAGGAGGATGGCTATCGCGTGCTCAAGAATAGTTCTTGATTAGGATCCTACCACGGGCAATCAAGTCTTCCATACCTGCTGGTTGTGAATTCCTGATTTGCCTGAGAAGGATAAAACACTGACCTCTACATCGGCGGCAACCGCAATTTATTCTATAGGGCAAATACACCCAATGACCTCTACGGTATCCCACAGAGGTAGAAAGAATGGATGGCGCATCTCAAACAGGGACTGGCTAACGTCATGCTTTGTCCCTTATCATTTTTGAAGGCCAGCACAACTTCTGGAATGAAAGATCGTCGTTCGACGATACCGCAATTTCTTTCGGCATTTACTTCGCTCACAGGTTTGCTTGCACTTGTTAACTTTCGGAAACTCCAAAATATTGCATTACTAATTAATGATTGCTTGCATTCGCCAGCCCTGCTCTCTACCTTCACAACAAACGCTATCGTATCTTTTGCCCAGTCTTTAGCATTCTGAACGGATGCATAGAGCGAACGCAACAGCCCCAATCAAACCATTGAAACGACACCAAAAGTGTCAAACTTTTTCACTTCTATTATGAAAGTGCCAGTGCTTAATGCGCACCTCATACGTAAATAGACTACGCTCCATGACGTGCAGTGATAAGCAGATTGAAACATGATTGTTTTATTCTTTCCAACAGTTCAGCTGTTATTCCACAGCCTCCAATCAAGTCCAATATTCCTTGACGGCTTTGCATGAGTTCTACTCGTGTGCATTGGAAAGAGTCGTCTATGTGGTGGTTGCAGCATGGAATATGGTTCAGCAGGTGATCGTCTTCATTCCAGTGCAAGGAGAATTTTCATGTCTTTCTGTAAACTGGAACTCAAACAACTCGGATGTGAGATGTTGTGCTAGAGTGTGACCAGAAAAAAGGTTACCCCAGTTCCATTGTCAGGATTTAACTCAAGCGGCCTATCCACAAAGCTGCGTTGTTGTGTCACAACGCCACAGCTGAACATAAAAATTGAATAGGAAATAGCAATGGGCTATGAGGGAAGTCTTTAAAAGTGAGTACATCGTCATAATCCGAATCGTATCACATTATGTGGACGTTTGTCATCCGTGGAACGAAGATCACATTTACGAAAATTTACGACTTACGACCCGATATGTCGTAAATCGTAAATCGTAAAAAAATTGCCAAAAACCACCGTAAATCGTAAAATCGTAAATCGTAAATCGTAATTACGCACACCCCTGGTGTACACTGCAAGGTATTTGCCGATGATGTCAAAATATATAAGGTTATCGAAACTGAGGAAGACAGGAAGACTCTTCAATGTGCCATAGATGCGATATACAAATGGTCGGTTGAATGGGAGTTGCCGCTGTCGGCAGACAAGTCTAGAGTCTTAGCTCTTCCCTCAATTTCAGGTGAGAAGCACAACTATCGAATAAATGGGGTTCCACTAGATTTTGTGCAAAAGGTGTATGACCTCGGATTTATCATCACGCAGAATTTGAGTTTTGAAGATCACATCTGCGAGATAACTAGAAAGGCTCACGTAAAACACATAATTTGTTCAGAGTGCTGAAGACCAAAAATCCATTAGTGCTGATCAAGGCCTACAAAACCTACATTCGACCCATTCTTGAATATGGCACCTCAGTTTATTCACCACATAAGAAGATTCTTATTAGAGCTTTAGAAGAAGCTCAAAACGACTTCACCCGCAAGTTGATGTTGCGAGTCCACGGATTTAAGTACAGCCGAATACCTAACAGTAGTGAGAGAAACAAATTGTTGGGGCTGCGTACTTTGGGCCTAAGGAGAAAACGCAATGACCTAATACTGCTTCTTAAAATTTTACATGGATTGGTACTTATAGGCAAGGGGAAGCTGTTTTCATTTCAAGCTTCAGCGACGCGAGAGGACAATTTAAAGATTCTCCTGACTAGACCTAGTTCAAACCTCAAATTGCATTTCTTTTGTCATCGAGCCGCTTCAGAGTATAATAAAATTTCAAAAAGTTTAAACATTCCCAATACACTTCGTCGATTTAAAAGTCTAGTGAGCCAGCGTCTGATCGAGGCATATCTGTTCTTAACATTAGTTGTGTTTCAATCTTGTTTATGTGAGTTTGTTGTTATTGGTGTTCTAGTTCCCGTTCACATGACGGTATATTGTTATGCTGTTCATGTAATAAATAATAATAATAACATCTGGTCTAGCATCTTCCCCACCTTCGAGGGCCCGCAGTTCTTTCGGTTCAGGAACTCAGCAAAAACGAAACATGTTTTTCTACTATATGAAGAGTGGGGATACTATTCATTTCCATCCATCCATCTACTATCCATTTCCCCCTTTCAAACCTACGCCTGAGACCCTTCCCTGGTCAGGGCAAATACTAGTTCGCCTTTGCTAGTCCCTTTCACTGCTCTCCCTTCACTGCTCTCCCCTTTATTGGACCCCCTGCCGGCACTCCTTCACTGGTCCCCATTCACAGGTCCCCGTCCACTGGACCCCCTCTACTGCTCCCCCTTCTTTACCTGTCCCTCCCTTCACGGCACCCACCTTAACTGGTCCCCCCGCTTACTGGTTATAGTTGTGTCCGAATGAATATTCGAACATTCGAATTCGAATAATTTTGTACGAAATCGAATATCCGTATTCGAACGTTCGATAAAACGCGATTTACGAATGTATTCGAAAATAGTCGCTATTCGAATATCATCGGTTATTCGAAATTTTTGGGAGACCACAACTATATTACTGGCCTCCCCTTTAGTGGTCCCCCATTATAAGTGTTCGGAATTCGGACACCAACTGCGCGACATTAGTAATACCTCTTCGGAACCCAGACCACCATTACGCGACATAGGTGACACGCCTTCTGAATCCGAACAGCCCTTGCATGACATCGATGGCGCCTCTTCTAAGCACGGACGCCTGTTGAACGACGTCGGTGACATGTCTTCTGAACCTGGGCGCCTGTTGAGAGATGTCTTTGACACCTCTTCTGACGCTGGACGCCCTTTGCGCGACATTGGTGACATGCCTTCTGAACCTAGAATGCCTGCTACTCGACGTCTATGAGGCAAGATGGACAGACGGACGGACAACCACTAACTCTGTTATATATGAATAGGATTTGCTATTTTATTGTTCCTGTCGTTTATTCCTCATCCTCTCTCAGTTGCTGACCAAAAAAATTAAATAGGGCAGGTAGGGCAGCGCGACAGGAGGTACACCCGCTCCCTGCTGGGGGCGTGGCGTCAGGAGGTACACCGCTGTTCTGCGGACCGGAAACTTTTGTATTGTGCGTCAAACGTTTCGTAAGGCAGCCGTTAGACTCTTGGTGAAGCCTAGGGGGTTGGGGGTGGGGAACAAGGGGGATGAGAGGAAGATCGCACGCCCCCCCCCCCCCCCAGCAGGGGGCGGGTGTACCTCCTGACCGTCCCCCGCAGGTAGTGTGCAAGTCTGCCTTTTGAATGATGACCAGGGAGTGCGGAATACGGCTGCTTTGGAAACAGCCATGAGAGGTAGCGGAATGTCTTGTTAGCTTTTACAGCGGGTAAGTTCAGCCTTCGAACACCCGGATGCAGGTTATTCATATATTCATACGTCATAAAGTTGTATCACAATTTAACACGACATGGTAGAGATAATGTCATAAGCGTCAGAGAACACAACTTGCACCAACGTCTTAACAACGTAGCAGCGTTTCTCGCAACAATGATTATTAAGCAAAAAATATGGAAGACGCAAGTAATAAATGTGGACGTAACAGCTAGATGTGGGACTTAAGCAACAGCACAGCACCTTACTCCAACGAAAAAGCCGCGCCCGCAGTAGCAATTCATAGAAAATGTCCAGCGACAGGGTGCTTAAATGCGCGTTGGGACGTCGACTCCTCAGAAGCTAGCATAGCTACGCATGTGAAACTTTTTGTATGTAATCGGCAGACATTTTCAATCCTTGGTGGCGATGTCCGTTCCTCCACGTGGTGCTACTGGAAACTGTTCGCTATGCGAGCTAAGCTAAGCACGGACACTCGATTGCAGGCGACAGGCCCTTGTGACAGGACGGCCTATGGATATCCCATGTCACGTCACGTGGTTGATGGCGTTAATTCTTTGTCGAGATAATGGTACGGCGTTCGCGGGAGCCCACGCGCACTCGCAAAGCCCGGCGAGTGTGAAAAGTATGCGAGGGTCCCTGATGCGAGGACGGCATCGGGGGGCAACTGAGCAAGTCCAAAAGTCCCGTAACGTAAGCAGGACCCGCGTTGTTACGCTGAATATGGGTACGTTGACGGGCCGCTCGTGTGAGTTGGTAGAAGCACTGGAGCGAAGACGAATCGACTTATGTGCGGTACAGGAGACGAGGTGGTCCTTTTGCAAGTCGAGGGACATAGGCCGAGGCTTTAAGGCCATTCTGTGCGGCAGTCGCAGGACTACCAGCAGTGTTGGTGTGATCGTCTCCGAACGTTTCCGAGATGCGATTGCAAGCGTGGAACGTTTCAGTGACCGCTTGGCGAAGGTCGTTGTTGCTGCTGAACAGCGTATGTATCATTTCTTCTCTGCGTACGCTCCGCAGACAGGCTGCTCCGAGCGAGCGAAGGACGAGTTTTGGACCCTGCTTGATGAGAAGACAGCAGAGGTGCCGACAGAAGACGCTGTCGTTGTCGCAGGTGATCTCAACGGCCACGTTGGGACTGCGAAAGATGGTTACAGCTGTCGTGGCTGTTTCGGTTATGGAGCACGTAACGCTGATGGTGAGCGAATTCGCAGACTCGCATAGTCTCATAGCGGACTCGCATAGTCTCACCATTGCGAACACAATGTTTCGAAAGCGTGGTTCCCATCTCGTGTCTTTCTATAGCGGGAATACCAAGACACAGATTGACTTTATCCTTGTCAAGCATCGCGATCGAACGCTGGTCACAGATGCGAAGGTTGTGCCATACGAGACTGTCGCCACGCAGCACCGTCCGCTGATCGACACAATTAAGATCGCCCCTCCGAGGCTGAGGCAGGTCGAGTGATGCGGTCCAGCAAGGATCAAGTCGTGGCGGATGAAAGAGAAGAACGCAGCTGTTGCTCGTATTCGGTTGCCGACGGTTACCACGGTTGAGGAGACATGGAAACGTGCAACCGATTCGATGCTACAAGCTCCACGTTCCGAACTGGGCATGACGAAGCCTGGACGGCGTGAGATTGAGAAGCAGACTTGGCTGTGGACTGATGACGTCAAGGAAAATGTCAAAGAGAAGAAAAGACTATATCACGCTTTTCTCAGCGACAAGACAGCCGACAATTGGCGTATGTACCAAGAAGCGAAGAGGGCGGCTAAGAAGACTGTTGCCGTTGCAAAAGCTTCCCATTATGAGTATGTCAACGAGAAACTCGAGACGCGCCATGGTGAACGACAACTTTATCGGCTTGCCAAAGCACACCATCGCCAGAGCGAGGACACCAAAAAGTTCTTTGGCATCAACGATGAGAATGGCCATCTGCTGATGAACCGCAAGAGGGCTATGGAACGATGGCATGACTACATCGAGAGAATTTCAACAGTAGTTTACCAATCCGCCTATCCCTTGCGCTCCTCCTACGCACGGTCCTGTGCAGAACATCAATGTGGAGGAGACGGAAGCGGCTTTGAAGAACATGAAGCCAGGCAAAGCAACGAGCCCTGACGAAATAGCGGCCGAACTATGGAACTCGAGGTGCTGGAATCCTGCTGAGTGGCTAACGAAGTTTTTCAACCAGGTTGTTGCGGAGAAGAAGGTTCCTGGTAGTTGGCAGCAAAGCACGACGATCCCAATCTGGTACAGAAGGGCAGTCCCACGGACTGCACAAGTTACCGTCCAATCCGATTGCTCTCGCACAGTATGAAAATATTTAATCGAATTGTGGATGGACGTATTCGCGAGATCGTCCGGCTTTCCACCAACCAGTGTGGCTTCGTAGCCGGCTATGGCACCATCGACGCCATTCATGCTGTTCGTCTTCTTGTTGAAAGACATCGCGAGAAACAAAAACCGCTGCATCTTGCTTTCCTCGACCTGGAGCAAGCATTTGATCGCGTACCGCGTGAAGTCATATGTTATGCCTTAAGACAGCACGGTGTCCCTGAAGAACTGATCGAGTGAGTGCGCATTCTTTACTCTTGTCCTAAGAGTCAAGTGCGAGCGCCGGCCGGCACATCCACGGAGTTTCCAATCTCCGTCGGTGTTCACCAAGGTTCCGCGCTTTCCCCACTCCTTTTCATTGTCGTAATGGATGCCATTTCGCGAGACCTTCAGAAGCCTGCTCCTTGGACGCTGCTATATGCAGATGACGTAATGCTTGCCAGTGAAGACAGGGCCGAAGTTGAGCGACAAGTGCAAGTTTGGTGTGACCGCTTGGAGGCGTTCAGGCTCAAGGTAAACGTCCAAAAATCTGAGTACTTGACGACAGACGTAAACGAGACTGGGTCCATTGAGATCAATGGCACTGCGCTCGTACGAGCGACACATTTCAAGTAGCTTGGATCTGCAATTGCGTCTGATGGTAGTCTGACGTTCGAGGTGAACTCGTGAGTGCAGCGTGGTCCAAATGGCGCTCAATGACAGGCGTTCTGTGCGACAGAAAGATACCGGAGTGCTTGAAATCAAAGATCTACAGAATCGTCGTCCGACCAGTAGCGATGTACGGTGCTGAGTGCTGGCCTGCAACGAAGGAGGTTGAGAGACGCCTCAGCGTAATGGAGACGAAAATGCTGAGCTGGACCTGGTGTCACGCGTTTGGATCATGTTCGCAATGTCTCCATACGCCAAATGTTTGGCGTCGCTCCAATTGCTGACAAGCTACGTGAAGCTCGCCTACGATGGTATGGCCATGTTCTTCGTGCGGACGGCGACACCGTTCGGAAGATTGGCCTCAACATAGATGTGCCCGGAAAACGGCCTAAAGGACGGCCTAGGCAACGCTGGCTTGATAAGTTGCACATGGACTTAAAGGAAGCTGGTATTCACCCCGATCAAGCGTTTGATCGTGCGAAGTGGCGTCATCATACCAGAAGAGCGGACCCCGCTGCTAAGCGGGATAAACGCTGAAGAAGAAGAAGAAGAAGAGACGTTTTCAATCCTTCCTTTTCTTAACTAAACGCTATCTCACCAGTGTGTTTCTTAAGTGGTCTAGGAAGCATGTAGGTGACATTCTGAGTCTATGATGAAACCGACCTCCATGAGTTAAGACTCCAGAAGTGTAGTGTGTTGACGGTCGCGAGGTATGGGAATTCTTACAGAATTTATTAGGGAGAGCAAACATGTTTGAGCGGAGATATTGAAGATTGAATGTGGCGGATCAATTCCTGCATTTAGGTGCCCATCGCACAGCTTCAGTGGACAGGTCCACGACACCGCGATGCCATTAAGCCGTTTACTTTCAAGACAGAAATTGCGTAGGTAATCGATTTTCAGTGGAGTCTAGAAGCTGGTTGCAGAGTACGAGCGACTTAGCCCTGTTCTTCGCGCCTTTCGTTTTTCGTGGACATGCACAGCAAACTCTATTCCAAAGAATATGAGCAGGAGGAAGCCGAGGTTTACTGAAATGGAAGTATATTCGTGCAGACTGCGAACGTTTGTTGAAAGAAAAGCACCGTAACGTACACAGAATCAGTGGAAGGGAGCGCACCCAACTGCGGAAGATTCGGCGTTGCACGCTCCGATGAAGCGAGTGCGGGTAAGACATGCGCCTAAAAAGAAGTTGCGGCTGAAATTTTCTTCAATGCTAGTTTGGAGCATTTATATTGCTCAGAGCGAAGTTGCGTTGCTGCTTCTGTTTGTGTAGCTTCTATCCTCTACTCAAACTATCTGACAGATAGGCTCCATAGAGAATATGGAGGAAGCTAAAGCTAATTCATTTAAGTTGTAGTGTCTAAGTCTTTTTTCTAGCAGTGAATCTATACGTTCTGCTCTTCCGTCCACATAATTACGGATTAAGGAGCTCAACATCGTCATAGGCTCTACAAGACGGCTCCTGTACTTTGATTTTGTGTGGAATACACGCAAAAAACCGCCCTTTTCCCCATTTCCCCATAACTTCTTCCAAAGTGAAGTATTCAAAAATAAATGTCATCGTTCGAATGCAATTCTATCCCATGATATAGGTATCATTCAGTGGTTTTGAAGAGATGTAGTTTTGATGACCTATAAAACTTGACGGCGGCGACCCTCCTCCTACCCTCCGAGATAATTGCACCGACATGGTCAGGTTTTATAGGTCTCAAATGTACTTTTTCTAGAACCACTGCATGCCTACATAATGTGGTAGATCGCTCACATTGGATTCGAATGGCAAATCTTATTTCTTGAATAGTCTCTTTTGAACAGAGTTATGGAAAAACGGCGAAAACGGCAGTTTTTTGTGAGCCTATTCCGCCTATTCTGCACTGTTGTGATGATGGGTTTTATCACTTTTACGTCTTCTTGTCGCAGAGAGAGGTGACAGTCGTGCAATCACTGGTGATATATGGTGAGTTCTGCATGAAGGAGACAGGTCGGTACTATTATACTTTCCCGACTCCAGAGTTCGAAGAGAGGTCGAAAATTCTCCTCCCGATCCTTCCCAAACAAAGACCAAGGGTGTTATTTAGGACGCAGATCACGGATATGACAGCCGTTTTCAAAATTATAGTTGATTACGATGGTTACGGGCTATCGAGGTCACCGTCACCGATTCCGCCCAAATTTTTCACAGTGGGGTTGTCTTGGATGCTGATCACAAAGGTGACGTCCGTTCAAAATTTCGGCCATAAGTTGCGGGAGGTATGACTGAATAAGGCTGTTCCCCTTAGCAGAATTGTTTCCTTCATAGTTTCCCAGCTTCTACTTCGGAACTAAAAGCAGTGCACGAGGAATTGATAATTTTCAAAAGGAGTTGCACTACAGCAAGTAGTCTCCATGGGCGAACTACGGGCGGTGGTGATGTCCGCCTCTCCAAGATATGCCACTGGAGACTGTTCGCTTTTGCAGACCGAGCTGAACACTGGACTGCAGGCAACAGGCCCTTGCGACAGGTCGGCCTCCAAACACCCATGTCCCATCACATGGTTGATGGTGTTCAAAGCTTCACAAAATAATGCACGGCGTCCTGCGGGAGCCGACGCGCACTCGCAGAGGCCGGTGCGTGTGAAAAGTATGCAAGAGGCCTTGTTGTACGGACACATCGGGAGGAAACTGGGTTAGCCCAAGGGTCTAGCAACATGAGCAAGACCCGCTGGCAACGCTGAATGTGGGCACGTTGTGGTGCCTCTCCTGCGACTTCGCAGAGACAGTGCAGCAAAAAAAGATTGACTTCTGTGCGTGCTGGAGACGAGATGGTCTTGTAGTAAGCCAAGATACATATGCCGAGGTTATAAGACCATTCGCAACTATCCTAGTCTGAGGGCACTACCAGAAATGTGAAGTATTAGGGTGTGCAGAAAGTTTTGCAAGAATTGAGTGATTCTATCCAACAAGTAATATCAACAATAGAAGCGAAGGATCACTATTCGCAGTAGTCGCCATCTGTAGCCACGGCCTTCCTCCAACGACATGTAGAGCAGCAATCCGGTCTCTCCAGAACGAAGAGGAACGGGGAGCGATCCACTCCTCCACCGCGCGCTCGACGTTGAAGCTCTTGCCTGCACAGAAAGCTTGGAGGCTCCTGATGGCGTGATAATCATAGGGGCTAAGGTCTGGCGAGTACGTAAGGTGTGGTAGTCATATGATATCCAGCCTGCGCAGCTCGTCCTGTGTTGCCGTCGCATGGTGGGGTACCGCGTTGTCCATGATCATGCAGAGTTTTTCACGCCGTAACACAGAATAAGGGATCTGGGCAACCATCTCTCGCACTTGTCTACAAAACACCTCAGAGGTCACGGTCTCGCCCTCAGGCAGGATGTCATAGTAAAGGCAGCCATCTGACCAGGGAAGGGTCTCAGGCGTAGGTTTGAACGGGGGAAATGGATAGTACTGCAAGAATCTCCACCCTTCATATAGTAGAAAAGCATGTTTCGTTTTTGCTGAGTCCTTGAACGAAATGAGCTACGGGCGCTCGAAAGTGGGGAAGGTGCTAGACCAGATGTTCGGCTCCTGTGCTATGCACTATTTTTGCATTTTTCCATAACCGCTGCCTCCTTCTTAATTTTGCTTCCTACACATCTCCTGCACATTTATTTTACTCTATATTGTCAAAAGGGTCAAAATCGTGATCAACACCCCAGATTCGTGATTAACATTCCATGACCTCGACAGCCCTAGTTACCCGTACCTGATGTAACCTGTCGTAATCGACATAAATTTCAAAAACGGATGTCGGATTCGTAATCAGCACCCCAAATAACAGCCCTCCGAGAGGTTTGGGCCGAAAAAAAATTTCAAGCTCTCTTCGACCTTTGGAGTCGTGAAAGTACAATAGTGCCTTGAAGGTGGTTTAAATCAGCTTACTACACATCTCCTTCACATTTATTTCACTCTAAATTCTCAAATAAGGGTTCACTATGAGCTGTTGTTCACTCACTTTTTTCCAGTTTCTGAATTTTACGTTTTGTGTTTTTTAGCGAATGTTAAACAGTGTACGTACAGTAGGTACGGACGACTAGGGCTGTCGAGGTCATAATCACCGATTTTGCCCAGACTTCACCTAGGGGGGTTATTTGGCGTGCTGATCACGAATCTGACATTGCTTTTGAAATTTCAGCTGATTACGGTAGGTTACAGCAGGTACGTGTAACTAGGGCTGTCGAGGTTCTTGGGTGTTGATCACGAATCTGGCCTTTTTGACAATTTAGAGTGACATAAATGTGTACATAGGAGATGTGTAGGAAGCAAACTGGTGAAGGAGGCAGCGGTCATGAAAAATGCAAAAGTGGTGCATAGCACGGGAGTCGAATCTAGCAGCACGGGTCTAGCATCTTTAAACCAGCCACGTGCCCTGCTGCGCCACGAATCGCCTGCTGCTGGACCTTTCGCCGATTCCCATACAATATCGCGAGCGCACGCATGCACGTGGGCACGTGCTGACGGTGCACTACTGTACCCCCGCCTTCGACGTCCCGTAGCTCTTTTGGTTCAAGGACTCAGCAAAAACGAAACATGTTTTTCTATTATATGAAGAGTGGGCATTCTCGCAGTACAACCCATTTCCCCTGTTCAGACCTACGCCTGAGATCCTTCCCTGGTGAGGGAAAGAAGAGTGAGAGCAGCTCCTTTTTACAGTGTCAACGTCTCTTGGAAACAGGCTGCGGCCTGCGGTCTACAGGAAGCCACTGCATTTTCATCTCAGGATTCTCGTGTGATATCCTTTTTTCATCCTGCGCAATAACGAAGTTGGTCCACGCCGTCGTTTTCTAACGATTGAGAAGATCCCGACAGACCTCCACTCGCCTAAGACGTTGCCCAACGGTAAGGATCCTAGGAATGGTTCCAGGACGCTTAGCTCGGTATCCACCTCTAGCGAGGATCGCTATAACGTCAAAAAGGAGTGCTTGTAGCCTTGCTCATTTCCCTTAAACACTCCGCTGGATTACTCTGCACGCAGGCCAGAACGGCACTGATTTTTGAAGAGTGCGGACGACCACAGCGAGAGGATTTCCAAGAAAAGTTGCCCTTATAGAATGGATTGTACCATCTGCATCAGGTAGTGTAGGAGGGGGCATGACTACCCATCGAAGAAACCAACTCACGTTGAGCTTCAGCTGCAAATCGGCCAGAACGGTAGCAACAAGGCAGTAGACGGCGGTAGTCGTAACGATCCGACATGGTTTGCACAAGGGGGGATTCAGCGACAGCGACGGTTTCAAGAAATGATTGGTTGGTGCTTATATATACTGACTTTCCCGTTTATCACGGCTCAAATTCCTGCAAAAGTTTCTGCACACCCTAATAAATACAGGCATGGTAACTTTTTTGGCTAGAAATTTGCAAAAAAGGTTCGATAGTAGGCTAGTTCAGTCTGTAATTTATTACAGAATATCGACTTTCAATAGTGTCGCCGTTGTCGAAAAGACTTATCAACTCTTCCGCTCTGCAAGAATAGATCCAGCTGTTCTGTTTTACAGTCCCAGGACCACCAGCGGAGTTGGCATAATCCCGCTATTGCTAACGTAAAGCGTTTAAATGGCCGCTCGGTGAAGACCATTATCGCTGCAGAACGGCGACTGCATCGTCTTTGCTCTGTGTGTGCTCCACAGACTGGTTGTTCTGAGCGAGCCAAGGATGAGTTTTGGAGGCTGCTTGACTAAAAGACAGCAGAGGTACCTTCACAAAACGTAATGACTGCGCAGGTGATCTTATAAGGAACATTGGCGCTGTGGAAGATATGCACGGTACTCACGGTGGTCGCGGTTTTGGTTCACGTAACGCTGATGGTGAGCGCATCCTCGAGTACACGGAATCGCACGACCTCACCATCGTGAACACCAGATTCCGAAAACGTGAATCCCATCTTATCTCATCTACAGCGAGAATTCTAAAACGCAGATTGACCTTGTCCTTGTGCGAAATTGCGACCAAGGACTTGTCACGGACGCGAAGGGGCACTATGAAGCAGTACACCACAGATGTTTAAGCAGGTCGAACGGTACAGTCCATCAAGGAACAAGTGGTGACGAATGATCGAGAATGAAGCAGGTGTGACTTCTCCCATTCGGTTTCCCGGGAGTGCCACCGAACTGATATTCAGTGGTGCGCGTTGCGAACTGGCACTACGAAGCCGGAGCGGCGTAAGTTTGAAGAACAGACATGGCTTGGACCAGCGACGCTAAAGAAAAATTCCGAAAAAAGAGATTATACCACGCATTCCTCGCGATGCGATGAGCCAACAAATGGTGTCTGTATCAGGAAGCTAAGAATGCGGCTCAGAAGCCGGTAGCCGTTGCAAGAATCATTCACTACGATGATGTGAACGGGAGATTTGAGTTGCGCGAATTTTAGTGAACGATTTCTCTTCGCTATCGCCGAATGAGGATTTTCGGAAGTTCTTTGGCATGGTGGGATTCCAGCGGCCCATGAGAAGATGGCCGTTCTCATCATTGATGCCGAAAAACATATTGATATCCTCTGCTGGCCGATGGTGATTCGACCTGCTAAGAATCGCCATCGACAGACCGAGAATATTGAGAAGTTTTTCGGCATCAACGTTGAGAACGGCCATCTTCTCATGGACCGCAAGAAGGCATTGAAGCGATGGCGCGACTGCTTTGAGGAAATCTCTACGCCAGAGTTTCCTCATCCAGCCATCCCTTAAACGGCTCCAACCCACGTCCCCGTTCAGAAGATCACCGTGGAGGAGACCGAAGTGGCTTTGAAGAAGATGAAGCAAGACAACGACCGAGCTCGACGACATGGCAGCTGAACTGTGGATGTCGAAGGTTTGGTACTCTGCTGAGTGGTTGACGAAATTCTTTAATCAGATTGTAGCGGAGAAGAAGGTCCCTGAGTGTTGGCGCCAAAGCATGACGATTCCAATTTGTAAAAAGAAGGGCAGTCCTGCAGACTGCTCCAGCTACCGTCGAATTCGTTCGCTTTCGCACAGCATGAAGATCTTTGAGCGAATTGTCGAAGGACGAATTCGTGACATCGTCTAGCTTTCCAGCAATCAGTGTGGCTTCGCAGCTGGCTGCCACCATTGATGTCATACATGCGGTCCGCTTCCTGACAGAGAAGCATCGCGAGAAACAGAAGCCAGTGCATATCGCCTTCCTCGACCTGGAGAAGACCTTTGATCGCGTACCGCGTGAAATGATATGGTACGCCCTACCATATCATGGAGTTCCAGAAGAGCTCACTGAGTGCGTGCGAACCCTCTACTCTTGTCCACCGAGTTGAACTCAAGCTCCACCTGCAACTTCGATGGCGTCTTCCATCTCTGTTGGGGTACACCTCAGGTTCTGCGCATTCAAAACTTCTCTTTGTAGTCATCATGGATGCTATCGCACGAGATTTTTAGAAGGGCGTCCCTTAGCGTTGCTGATGCTGATAACGTAATGCTCACTAGCGGAAATAAAGATGAACTCGAGCGAGAGGTGCAAGCTTGGTGTGACCGTTTGGAGCGGTTTGGCCTCAGACTGAACGTGAAGAAGACCGAGTATCTAATGACGAAAAACGAGTCCAGCTCCTTCAAGGTTAACGGCATCGAGCTTCCCCGTACTTCAGTCTTTAAGTACCTGGGATCAGCATTAGCGTCTGATGGCAAACTGATAGTTAAAGTGAATTCACGCATGAGTGCAGAATGGTAAATGTGGCGCTCGTTGACTGGCGTGCTCTGCCATAGGAAGCGCTTGAAGTCGAAGATCTACAGAGCCGTCGTCCGCCCAGTAGCGATGTACGACGCTGAGTGTTGCCCAGCGAACAAGTAAGTTGAAACGCGCCTCAGCGTCATGGAGACTAAGATGCTGCGCTGGACGGCTGGAGTCGCGCACACGGGCCGCACCCGAAACGAGGCCATTCGGCAGAAGTTCGGTGTCGCGCCAATAGCTGACAAGATGCGCAAAGCTCGCTTACGATGGTACGGCCACGTTCTGCATGGAAAAGAAGGCAGCATCCTCAAGATAGGCCTCGAGTTGGAAGTGTCAGGAAAGCGGCCTAGAGAGCCTCCGAAGCAGTGTTGGTCTGACACGTTACATATGGACTTAAAGGTTGCTGGTGTCTGCCCTGATCTAGCGCTGGATCGGAAATGTGGCGTCATGACACCAGAATAGCGGACCCGGCTACGAGGTTGGACAGACGCTGAAGAAGAAGAAAGATTGCTCTTGACATATCTTGCTTTATGAAGTTTTTGTTTGTCTTGGAGGCGTCTGCTGAACCAATGGTCATTGCTAAACACCGTTTCTAAAAAATTCGGATCGGGATGGAGTACCAATCAGTACTTCGATAGGTTGCTTATCTGGCTGGTGTGGTGGATCGCTTCTATTCCGTTTTGGGCAGCTTGTACAGATTTCGCAGCATTACGTGTGCTTAATCGTGGTCGAGGAACGCTCTGTGATTACTGAAAATGCATTTTGATGCGCATTACGGTTAACTTGCCGCCTCGAAGGAGCTAGTGACGTTTAGAAGCCAGCTTTGCCGAAAGACGGCCAATGCCAAACTTCTTGAACTGCGAATGAAATTGGAAAGGCTACCTATGGAATCGCATAGGGTTGAAGTATCGTCTTCTAGACACTTTCCACAGTGAGAATTCTGGTGCATACAACGACGACGCTGTCCACTAAAATAAGTGTAGGCATGCCATGCGAATCTCCATAAAAGAAGAAAAGAAGGAAAAACAAAAGGAAACCATAAACGTAAAAGTAAGAATAAGGATAAAGGATAAAGGACGGCGTTATTCAATCGTGTTGGGATGCGCCATCGCATTCTACTTCTACGGGGTGTCGTGGAGGCAATTTGAATGCACATTTGGCCATACAATGACTTGCAGTGGCCAGCCGATTAACAATTCAGCGCTCTATCCTTCCCAGACAAGTCTGGTACCAATTCACATACTCCGGAGGGATGGAAGGCTTGGTAGGCCTGAGCGGGAGATCCAAACCAGGAACCTGGGTTCGGGTGCAGGCGACAGTCGGCGCCTCCTCCGACTGCGCTACGCGACCATAAGAATAAAGGAAAGAGAATCGTTTGAAAAAATATTAACAAAGAGAAAGCCACTATTATACTGTCACAACTCAACGAGTCGAGGAAAGTTCGCCCCAGCTTCGCATAGGGGTGGAGGGGGGGGGGGGTTATTTGGAGTGCTGAACACGAATCTGAGACCCGTTTCCAAAATTTCGACCGATTGCTTTAGGTTACTGTAGGTACGGGTGACTAAGGCTGCCAAGGTATCATCACCGATTTTTTTTACCTTCGCAGCCTTAGTCACCCGTACCTACAGTAACTCACCGTGCTCCAGCGTAAAACGAAAAACTTATGTCAGATTCGTGACCAGCGCCCCAAATAACTATATTTGAGCTCGATTAATCGGGCCGAATAATTGTTCGAGCGATTTCGAACAATTAATCGCTCGATTACTCGAAAATCGTGAATCATTGTTGTTCGAACATTACTCGAAATCGTATTTCGCGATACACCGTTATTCGAACAATGTTCGAAATCGACTTTCGCGAAAAGCCGTTATTCGAACATTGTTCGAAATCGAATTTCGCGGAAAACCATTATTCGAACATTGTTCGAAATCGAAGAAGGCGAAAAAACATTGTTAGATTATTGCTCGAAATCGAACAATATCAACAGTAGGCCGCCTGAGTATGGATGTCTCCCTTCCCCGAAACCCCACGTTCAAACTTGCTCCACCTCTGCGCCTACGGTAATTGGCGGGAACAATTTGCGATTTCGTTTCGAGAGTTCTGGCGATCGACTCTCGACATTGTTCGACATTGTTCAATTTCGAACAATATTCGAACAATGCTTTTTCGCGATCATCAGTCTGCGATTTCATTTGGAGGGCTCGAATTTAAAATCGCGAAGTTTTGTTCGAGCATAGTTCGAAATCGAACAATGCTTGAGAGCGAAGGATTCGTCATAGTGAATTAGAGAGGGAGTTCAAACAGAGGTGACAGTTAACTAGAGGTAATGCGATATTTTGTTTGTTGCTGTTGAACATACCTTGGATGTAACTGTCCGATTTTTCTAGGTTATTACAATCCCTGAGAACTCTCGAAAATCTCATGAGCATGAAGCACCGCCACGAAACGGCTGCCTAGTCGATTCTGGTGGTGATATTATGGTTTTGAGTACTATCTCATCTTCATGCCTAGTGTTGTGTATAGTTTTGTTCAAATGACCTATTCGAACAAGTATTTCAATGATTTTCATTCGAGTCTGGATAATGAATTTTTTTGCAATTTAAAAAATCGCGTTTTTCGCATGTATTCGAATCCTAATCTTCATAAAACCACTTTTCGATTATGTTTAAATTCGATTACTCGCATATTGAAACCATTCCAATATGCGAAAATTTTGCGAGAGCACAACTATAGTTGTGCGTATTGTTGATCCTATACTGGGTGTTTCAACTGATAATAATAAGTGACAATAAACTATGATTTTGACAAAAAAGGCCTGATAAACGTCTTTAAGTGATAAAATACAATTTTTTTAGTGAAAGTGATGATGTATTACAAAATACATGTATGCATGTATCAGTGAAATGCTAACTTAAACTATTTCTGTGGGCCATTTCGAGCAGTTGGGCCTCGTTGAGAGCCCTTTCTTATTACTTGCTCCGGTGGGAATACGGCGTCCCAATTGCAACGAGTCTATGTGCCTGCGTATTCTAGCAATCCTATTGCTACGTCGATTTCGGTAGCTATTGTGTATTGTAATCGTATGCTAGAGTCTGCGTGTGTGTAGGCCGGCGCGCTTCTGAACATACAGAAGCTCGTCGAGATCGTTGCCGAGCGTCGCGTCCGCCGTGGTCGTAGTGCATTAGAAAATGTTCTGCTTTACCATGTGCAGGTCAGAGCAATTCCTCATTAAACGTGCATTAAAACTGCGGACAAATTGTCGCCGTCGGAAAACGCGCTCTATGACCGTTAATATCGTCATTCTTTTCAAAACCAACCCACGCGCGAATTTCAAGCCGCGTACAGTGACTACGCGTAGAAGAACACTTTTTATGTCCCCTTAATGCATTTTGTGTTGCGCGTAAATGGAACTGTTATTCGACACCACTGTGTCGTACGTTCCATTTTTGATGTAAATCGAAATTCATGGACCTTCTTACGAAGACGGAAAAACATAGACTGATGCCGTCCTTTATTCGTATCCTTTTCTTGTCCGAGCTGGTAAAAGCTAAACAGGAGCAAAGAGCTGACTCTTCAACATAATAGGATAAAAGCTACCTTACCAACCTTACGGCTTTATATATGAAAATATATAAGAAAATATGTTGAACATGAAGCCGCCAAGCTTGGTGTGGCCCGCACGTCGAGCACAGGCACAGGTGAAGCCGGTGACGAACGCTGGTAATAGGGTAATGCGAGAATTTACTGACATCGACTCGCAAATGAAGAACATGTGGCAGATAGCAAATTACGCGTAGAAGTGAGGAAAATCCCTTCCTTTGGTGGCACCTCAACTCTGGGAAAAATTCCACTACATGCAAAAGAAATGACCAAGTATCTTGCTATTCCGGTCTTCTAATTGGATTGTAAACGATTATTAAGTTGTCTTCCTAAATTCACTTTTTTCATCCACAATTTATTTATTTATTTATTTATTTATTTATTTAATCATGACGTGGACTAAGGCCACACGTGAAAATACAATGTTAGAATAAACCTAAGACTTCCTCAGTTCTGCTTAAAACGTGACTGAACTCCCTTAAATTTCTGCAGGTAAAAACGTTTTCTCGTGCTCGTCATTTTGCCACCGAAACATAAAACCTGAGCTTCATCTTATGTTTCTTGTTAGCCTAGTGCCAAAAAAGTTGAGTGGGTTTATAGAAACCCCACCTGTGAGTATTTTAAACATCATGAGGAGGTCTGCTTTATTCCTTGTAATGAAAAGGCTTGGTAAACCTAATATCTCAGCTCTCTCAGCACTATTTGGCATCTGGTAATAGTTATTCCCGCAGCACCTCATCATCAGCTTACGAATGAAACTATTCTGAACAATTTCTAAAAGACGAATGTTTTTTCTTCTTCGAAGAATTGAAAACTGTTGTTTCACACTCTACTATGGGTCTCACATATGTCTTATACGCCCGCAGAAGAATCTGAGAATCTCTGCTCTTCAGTGCTTTAAAAGGGTTGTAGATGCGGTAGTTAGCTTTCTTGACCAATGCTTTGTAATGCAACCCAAAACTCAGGTCCTCAGATATTAAAAAGCCAAGATCGCGAACGTCAGCAGTTGTTTCCAAAGTGACATCCCTTAGCATGTAACATGGGGTTTCGACAGTGCGACTGGTTCCTACGGCAAAGCATTTAGATTTTTCTGCTGCTAGAGGCAGTCCCCATTTATCAGCCCAGGAATCAATGTAGTTCACAGTTTCTTGAATTTGTTGTCAAGTTATTCGATTGCTCGATTTTCGAAGACAGCGAAAAATCGAGTTATTCGATTGTTCGATTTTCGAGGACGGCGAAAAATCGAGTTATTTGATTGTTCGATTTTCGAAGACGGCGAAAAATCGAGTTATTTGATTGCTCGATTTTCGAAAACTGCGAAAAATCGAGTTATTCGATTGCTCGACTTTCGAAAATTTCAAAAAATCGAGTTATTCGATTGCTCGACTTTCGAAAAAAATTGTCGAAAACCTCAACTCTACAAATAACCCCCTAGGCGAAGTTTGGGCGAAAATTTTTTCGACCTCTCCTCGACCCGTTGAGATAGATTAGCCTATGGTTTGAGTTAAGCCGCATGCACACTTTGCAGCGTGCAGCGGGCAGTGGAATGTGGGCGGAGCTGGTCTCGCACACTGCGGCACTGTTGAACTGCGCCGCGGCCGCACGCGGCGACAGTGAGCAATGCCCGGGTCATTCCTCGCTGCCACTGTCGCTGCGGCCGCTGCCAGCAGCACTGCGGCAGCGAAGCTGCGGGCTCCGCTGCCGCAGTGTGACTCCGCCCTTCCGCGCTATGCTTCAGCGTGGCTGCCGCACTGCCGCAGCGGAGTGTGCACCAGGGAAGGGCGGAAATTTTGAAAATTTTCCCAGAAAACAGAAAACAGAGAATCGCTTTCGTCAGAAAACAGAAATCAGAAAACAGAAAGGCCAAAAACGCCAGAAAATCAGAAAACAGAAAACAGAAAACAGAAAATTTCGAAATTATCACACGACCTAATTATTTTACTCAAAGATCCGTATTTCCAGTAGCAAATGCTTTTGTATGACTAGAAATGTAGTCGTAGACCAGCGTTTTAATTCGCAAGCGTTTATAAAAATTTATATTTCACTCCAGTGCACTGCAATCAGCAAGTTGTAAATGTGTACTGATAGATCCTAGGAATCTCGACCCTTGAAGTATACAACATTACTCATCAGCTCCGTTTCACCGCTAACGCCTCAATTAGATAATGGTCCCCCTAGTAAGAAACTGGCCTTTTACAGTACCGAACACGATGAAGGCTCAGTGATCACTGTTTGCATCAACTCAATTGCTGAGTTTGTAGACACACTCTCGCAACAACTCTAAAGCTGTGCAGAGATTCGTTGGTATTACTGGCTCCGCCAGAATCTGTATTCCTAGTTCGTTTCGTTCCTCGGGAATACCTTTCCTTGTAAGTGGCCTAGCTGAAAATTTTCAGGCCAACATAAATGCTCTTTACAGCACCTTACTACTTAGCCGACTAAAGATGTGAATTTCACAGAACAACACGAGATTGTGTCTGAGGGGGCTGTCAGCACAACAGGTTGGGCGGAGGTGCTTTCTTGAATGCGTAGACACCATATAATGAAGACCGAGCATATACCCTCTCCATCCCTTCTCCTCATATCTACATATCATATTACATCTCAGTGGAAGACCAGAAGAACCGCCTTGGTGTACAGAGGAGTGCACGGCATTAGCAACAATCGCGCGATCTGCCTGATGCTCGTAGTCTACAAGCTGTTCACTCGAGTCATCCTGAATAGGGACAGTCATGCGAACAGGCAGGATTTCAGAGAGGATTCAGCACGATCCTCCACAAACACACCATTACGAAGCTCATCGAAGTGTCGCGAGAGTACAAGCTGCCGCTGTACCTTACGTTCGTCGATCTGAAGAAGGCACTCGACTCTGTCGAGACTGAAGCGGTCATCGAAGTCACTCAGGGCGTTCCTACTCTGTACGTCAGAATCCCTCGAGAGCTGTTCAGTAGATTCACGACAAAGGTTTCGCCATTCTACAACAAGTCGTTGCCAACGTGAACAGAGAGGTTCGATGAGGTTCGATGAGAGGGAATCCCCGGTTCTCTTCAGCGCCGCCCTCAAAAACGTCATTCGCAAACTAGAATGGGAAGACACGGAAACCGACTTCGATCGTGTACATATGTGGAAATGATGGACTGCACCTGAATCTTACGAAGACGGTGTTCATGAGGAACGGACAAGTTTCGCATGCCTCATCCTCGCTCAACGGAAAGAACATCTTCGAATGCTCCAGATACGTGTATCTTGGTCGCGAAGTCAACATGACCAACTAACTAGCGCCGGAGCTGAGCAAGAGGAAACGAGCGGCTTGAGGAGCTGTCAAGAGTGTCGAAAGAGCAGTGGAGAAGACAAAGAACGTTGGGGCTCCTTACCTACCTTTTCGACTTCACTGTTCTTCCTGCCCTAATATACGGATCAGAGACCTGGGATCTACAAAAGCAGAATGAACAAGCGATCGGTATCGCGGAATCGAGAGGGCAAATCTCGGAGTGACATGACTCACGCAAGTGAGAGAAGGCCTCGAGAATTCCGAGCTTCGCCGACGTTCGAAGATCAGAGATGCTGTCGCATGACCAAGTCGTCGAAAATTAGGTGAGCCACGTAATGCGCTTCACAGACACCGACTAGATTCCGCGGGATGTCAAGAGAACAGCAGGATGCCCAACAACGTGTTGGTCGGACTTCTTCGCCAAAGCCCTGAACAAACAATATGACGCTCTTCGTGTCACTCGAGCGAAAAGGATCCATGGAGCACCCTGGAGCACCCTGGCACGCGGCATGGACGTATGGAGACGCTGCTGGTGCCCACCCTACCCACAGAAACTCTAGGACAAGTGGTTAGTTAATACGTAATTAAATGTCTCTCAGAGTACTGGTTTTATAGTTTTAAAATAAAATTTTTAGTGGTCGTAGACGGTCCAAACTACTGTTAAAATCGAAAAGAATACGAAGCCAAATTATGAAAGTCGAAAAGTGCCCTATGATATACTCCTATACTCCTTGCCAGCAGCACTTACACAATCAATCAAGCAAACAAAGAGGCATAGTTCATGAGCATATGGCGCAATTACTACATGAGCACATCCAAAAAACGCCACATGCTTACCATGTAAGATACTCTAGAACACTATTTTGGAATAAAGCGCACTATTCTACGATACTTTTTGGATTCTTTTTATTGGATTTCTGTGATAAAATTTTGTTCTCAACTCAATTTTCTGTTTTCTGGCCAATTTTCGTCCATTATCCCAGAAAACAGAAAACAGAAAAAAATTGCCCAAAATGGCCAGAAAATCAGAAAACAGAAAACAGAAATTCCGCCCATCCCTGGTGTGCACGCGGCTTTACACTCCCGTGGATGGGCGGGAAACGCGCTGGAACCAGGCGCCGTGCCACTCGGCGCGGCCCGCCACTTCCGCTGTCCGTGGATCACCGCCGACAGACGACAAGAGTGCTGTAATACTTTCCGTCCTCGGGACGGCAGCCGCCCGCGGTGCAGTGCGAAGCGGACGAGTGCCATGCCGCGAACGCCGAGTCAGCTGATTGAACTTTGCGAGTTACGTCAGTCTGTTCTTAGCGCTTGTCATCAGCTGGGCTTTCCACAGCGTCTCCACGTCTTCTTCCCGCGCTGCCAACACTATCATAACACAATATAAGAACAATTCAATTAAAACTCATATTTATTCACATCTCTTTTGTCAATGTACTCTTGCACTCGGCATGAGTTCCTTTGAGATTCTGATAGGTCAGTATTGTGGCGCTAAAGAGGGCCGTTGGTTTAGGGAAATCATCCACTTCTCAGGCTTTATGGATACGACGAGCCAGTCGGATGTCCTTGGACATGATGGTGACGCAGTTTTCCATGAATGGCGCTAGTGACCTCGAAGAGAACGACGAAGTAGATAGAGAGCCTAACTAGCCTCCTGCAGAGCCTCCCCCCAGAAAACATGACACAAAAAATCTGGCCTTCACATGGCACATTTCTGTGCTGGTCCCGTCACTGGGGTCCTCACGTAACCCGTCCAGCACAGAAATGTGCCTGCCAGGAGCATATGAATCAGAAGAAATACCCAAGAGGGCGCAGGCACGATCCCCCCCCCCTCCCTCGTGCAAAACATGACGAAGAAGCGACGAAATTTAAAAAGAAATCACGGTGGCACGATGAAAGTTTAAAAACTTGATAGGAATTGAATTAAACTGCACAAAAAGGGCCAAAAACAAAAAACGCTGTGGAGAAGCCATCTGACGTTGCTATTCCGGGCGTTTCGCAACGATCCAAGTTCGTCGCTGAAAACGCGCTCCAATGCGAACCATCCGCGGGCCATCCCTGGACGACAACAACAACAACAACAACAACAACGACGACGACGACGACGACGGTCCGCGGTGCACCGCCCGTCCGTGGACGTTCCGCGGATGCTCCCGAGGGAGTATTACATAGGCCTAAGGGAGCCTGTAGGTGCACTCGACGCTCGACTAAACTCTCTTTTATAAGGATAAGAATAAGGATAAAGGACGGCGTTACACGAGGAAAATCGGGTAGTGCATCCCTTCTGGGAAGCGCCAGCGCATTCTACTTCTACGGGAGGCGACATGAATGCGTATTTGACCATACAATGACTTGCGGTGGCCAGCCGATGAATAAGTCAGCGCTTTATCCTTCCCAGATAAGCTGGTACCAATCCACCGACCTCGGAGGGATGGAAGGTTTGGTTGGCCTGGGCGGGAAATCCGAACCAGGAACCTGGTATCGGGTGCACGCGGCAGTCGCGCCTCCTCCGACTGCGCTACACGCGCCCGTTGTAAAAGATAAAAAATGACTAAAAAGCTAAAAATTCAGAACAGATACGAAATAGAGCCGAGGTAGAGGAAAGGGGAGGTCGTAGCAAATCTGCTCTAAAAAGTGGAGGAATTTTTGACAAACATCGGACCCTACCCCCGCGACAAGCTTTGTTTGCTTTAGTAGGGATTTAATATACTGTGGAGCTGATCACTACATATAAGGTCTTGAATGCCGGTCGTGCCACAGTTAGAATATAAAACCTTTTCAAGCAGTTCAGTAAGGACGGGCTCGAGTCAGTAAGGACGGGCTTAATTTTTCTCTGATTTTAGCAGAATGTCATGCATGGTACATCGCATTTTTCTACCTGAACCAGCGGCATCTTAACCTGATTCTGTGTTCTAGGAAATTCTTATGCTAATTCCTAACGATGACTTAGGTGTTATTGTGATTTTTTAAGTGAAAAAAGATTCTTTGAAACAGCCCTTCAAATCGATCGCGGAGCCGTAACCAAAGGCTTGACGTGTCACATATTTAAATAGGTTTTCTCTATCGGAAAGGACAACGTCAGAAAGTGAAATTATACTCAATAAAATTTCAAGACCTACCCATCATAACAAAAATCTACCTCTTCTTCAGTGGTC
The DNA here is from genome assembly GCA_947359475.1 of Heligmosomoides polygyrus bakeri. NCBI lineage: Eukaryota > Metazoa > Nematoda > Chromadorea > Rhabditida > Heligmosomidae > Heligmosomoides > Heligmosomoides polygyrus. Next base: position 54,506,410 of record OX375869.1, on the reverse strand, counting down.
TTCGATACATGTAATTACGGTGTGTATTAAAAATCATGGTTTTTCTTGAAAACGAAATATTTTCTAGCTGAAGAAGACTAGATAGAGAGATAAAATATTCACCTTTACCACCTGTCGTCCCGGTGGTCATCGAGTTGCTCGAGCGGGTTCCAGCAGCATCGCCATTCGTCCCTGTTGCGTGACAGAATGCTCCAATGGATCCTCCTTGCTCAAGAGACATGAAGAGCGTCATATCATTCGTTCAGGGCTTCCACGAAAAAGTCCGACCATCGCGTTGGTGGGCGTCCTGGCGTTCTCTTGACATCCCGCGGAATCCAGTCGATGACGGCTCTTGTCCAGCGGGTGTCTGCGAAGCGCATTACGTGGTCGGCCCACCTAACTTTCGACGACTTGGACTTGCGACAGCGTCTCTGATCTTCGAAAGTCGGCGAAGCTCGGAACTCCGGAGGCCTTCTCTCACTTGCGTGAGTCGTGTCACTCCGAGCATCGTCCTCTCGATTCCAAGCTGCGCGACACTGACCGCGTGTTATCCTGCTTTCGTATAGCCCAGGTCTCTGAGGCGTATGTTAGGGCAGGAAAGACGGTGTAGTCGAATAGGTGGGCACGGTGTCGGACGGTCTTCGTCTTCTTCACGACTTCATCGACGCTCTTGAAAGCTTTCCAAGCCGCTCTTTTCCTCCTGGAGCCGGATTCATCAACGACTCACAGCAATTTAACAGAGAAAATGCAGCCGAAATCCCTGATGGCGCGGCGAAATGTTCCTCTATATCGCTATCAGGGATTTCAGCTGTATTTTCTCTGTTAAATTGCTGTAAGTTGTTGGTAAATGCAGCCCTTGGGTTCAATCAAGTTCAACTGCGTTTTCTGACTTCGTCGGTAGAATGTCAAGACTGTCTACATATTAACGGAAATAAATCACTCTAGCTGATGGAAGCAACGTAGCTGAAATCGTGCTTTAGCAAACAAATTCTAAGCTTTCTTTCTCATACGGCGAGAAAATAAGGTCTCCCTGTAGTGATCTTGGAGGCGGTCCGATTCTTGAATCGTTTTTTTCTGGCAATTCAAACTTGGATCCCCTGACCATATAGAGTATCGTTTCAGGCAAACTTGAACTTTTACCACGTGTTAATCAGGGTTACATATTTGTGTAGTAAAATTTCATCTTATATGCCGTCTCCTTCAGAGAGAAGGGATTTTATTTTCATGAAATACTACGATTTTGAATACACATATTGATCACATTGAAAATCGCACAGATTTGATTTTTTTATTTACATGACAGGTCCTTCGGCTACTACTCTGTGATCGACTCGAGAAGGTTTTCAAAAAATCTTCGTAGAACAACCAATTCACCATTAGCAATAAGCATCCGAATTTTTAAAAAGTACACTTTGAGGTCCAGATTTCGTCTCATTCAGATAACAGGAATGTGTCGTGCCATGGCATTCTGCAAAAGTACGCAAAAATTGAACCGGCTGTGATTTAATTGAAAACTGCTTTTGGAAAATCATTTTTTTATCTGTGGAACAGTCGGCATTCAGTTCTTTATAAGATCAATTGTTGACTCATATCATGACTCCATCAACAAACAAAGCTGTAGTCGACCCTCCACATTGTCGAAGCCTCACCTAGAGCGATCGACTTATTAGGAGACACAAAAACCACCTGAAGAGCAGAAAAATAACGGGGTAATCCTTTTCTATGGCTAAGACTCAGAACGATCACACTGTGCGACTCCCCGTTTGTTTCTCGAACCTCAAGCTTTACCAAGCTTGTCGACAATTGCCTCCTATGTCAGATACTTGCGCTGCGCCAGAATGAACCCACGTTTCTCTTCCTGACTGAGAACTGGGTGAAGATCATGTAGTTGCCTATGAAGTCGCAGTGCCTATTCACATACGCTGTGAAGGCACCGGATCGGTAGACGTGACCATCGTAGTCGGTGTCAAATCTGGAACGCAACTCTGGAAAGCTGGATCGAGCGATGTCGGAAGGGCGAAGCACATCTTTGCCATACCTGATGCCGTGGAGAGACTCCGTCACCAGCGATTCCAGTGGCAGGGAGACCGCTATATACTTGCCCTTTTGGGGCTCGTGGTTCTTGTACTCCTGGCGAACAAACGTGAACCCCGAACTGGAATCGTGCGCTTGTGTGAGCTTCTCCTAACGAGAGCGACAGTAAAAGATCTGACTATTAGAGGTCCAAGCATCCAAGCCCTCCAGTCTGAGGGCAACGAGATGGCATTCTAAAGGCAAGCCTGTTCGCGAATGGAAGAAATGTGGGAGTTCTAGTTCTAGCCAAATTTCCAGCACTAAACAAGGAGAAGGCACATGAAGTACGTCTACCGCACTACCCGATTTTCCTTTAATCTAGCATAAGGGCTGCTCATTTGACGATGATTAATGATTTTAATTACGTTTTTCGCTAAAATTTTCTTTATCGTATTGAAGATTTCAGAAATTCACAAGGCTTTCCACAGATTCAATTCAAGTTCTTTGAGCCTGAAGTGGCTGGTATCGAGTTTGTAAGGTTCCGGCGAGGTGTGATAATTGTGTTCGATCAAACAGCGCCGGTGGTGTAATGTCCTAGAGCATTCCCGCCCGGTCAGCAGAAGGTGAGGGTTCGAGTCCCGCCTGGCGCTAGATTTTGATCGCAACAAGGCATTATTGTAACAGCTTCCCACGGAATGTTCTATAGTGAGATTACCTTCCCCGCCCCCCCCCCCCCACCCCAGAGTTTAGTAATGTTGACTCACATCCCTGCCGATCAGAAATGCGCATGAAAATCTTCCAAACTCAGCGAGTATCTTAAGAAGAATCTCGCAGAGCGCTCTTGGAAGTTGTGACTGGCCACCAATGTTGTTGACGTTTTGAGTTTGAACGCACTGCTACCTTCTCGGCGTGTATTGCGCTACCGGAGCTCATAGTTACGACAGGTTCTTTGCCTTGATACCTCGTTGCGGGATTTCCAGATGGGAATGTTGAAGATAATTCGTGTGGAACATAATTATTGTACTTCACTTCTCTGGCTGTGACGCACTTTCGGGGAGAACGTTCTACAACGGCAGAGGCCAGCTTGTAGACACGAATTTTGGCCGCCACCAAGGAATGCGTCGGTAGCAGAGCGTATGTTAGGCTGGAGCGCACGAAATGGGACACTTGAACGGCTTTTGTCGCGGCAGGTTGGGACAGTGTCAGAGCCCGTACTGAGCTGCTTGGTGTGGAGTCCTCTCAAGGAGCCGCGGCGTGATGTGAGAGGACACCCAATTGAGCCACGCCGCTCTGGACTCCGCGGTCGCTACCGACTAAGGGACTGACGCAGTGTCCATGCGCCGTCTTCTTCGTGCCTCACCGAGGCACCGCCAGAGGCGAATCACTCTCACGCGATCGATTAGGATATTGCAAACAAATCTGCGGCGCAGTGGTGGTTCACGCGATCCGCCTCTGGAAAGATTAGGTTGGTGCAAAAGAAATGCAGGTTTTTGTTTTATCGGTTTCAATGCTATTTTTTGAAAATAAACTAAGACTTCCTCATAAGGTTGAATACATTGGAATTTAATCCAAGTCGCTTATCTAAAAAATAATTTGGTTTTCATTTTCAGATGCCTAAACGCGATTTTCGTCAAGTTTACTTCTACGACTTCAGACTGGGCCGGTCTGCCGCTCAAACCACTCGAAAAACAAACCGACAACACCAGCCTCGAATATATATATATATATATATATATATATATATATATATATACAGGGTGCGCCAAAATTATGGCGACAGCACACTCGCAAACAATTTGTCCTCCTACTTGGAGTGTCTGCTTTTTTCTGTGCTTTCGATGTTTTGACTGCGTCAATTTTTTTATGCATATCTCAACCAAGCATAAAATTAAATTGTTTTTCAGGATGGTGAAACGTTCCTGCCACCGTGCTTCGACCATTGAGCTTTATCGTTAAGACATCTCGGCATGCGACATTCACCGCCGTCTTGCAGTTCATCGAAGTGTCACATATAGAACCATCAGACGCTACGAGGAACTGGGAACCGAGGGTGATAGGTCCGGACGAGAGAGACACGTATCTGTCACAACTACGGACAACATCAGAAGGGTAGATGAACGAGTTCGCAGAAACTCGGCGCGCTCTGTCCGCCGGATGTCGCGAGAAATGGATATCAAAGAGACGTCACTGAGAAGAATCTTCCATAAGCTGGGTTTTAAGGCCTACAAGAAGGCCACATGCCAAAAACTGGTGGCAGCCAGGGAAAATAAGAGAAACGAGCGATCGAAACAGCTGCTCAGAAGATTCGGAGACCAACGACACCGCTTGATTCTTTTCACGAAGGAAAAGTTGTTCACAGTTGAAGAAGTGGTCAACAAACAAAATGACCGTGTGTACGCTGTTTCGAACCCACATGTGACTGTGAGACGCTCTTCACGCCCTGCATCTGTCATGGTTTTTGCTGGTGTAACGGCCGACGGAAAGACGCCGCTTGGTCCGTTCCTCAAGGAGTGAAAGTGAACAGTCAGAACTATCTGGACCTTCAGAATTGTTACCCTGGGGTAGTGCTCACTTTCCAACAGGATGGAGCTGAAGCTTACAGGGCAAGAATGGTGCAGGATGGTGCAAGGACTACTTCTCGGACTTCATCAGCTTCCACGACTGGCCAGCCAAATCTCCAGATTTGAACCCGATGGATTACATCGTCTGGTCAGTTCTGGAAGCCAAATCCTGCAGGAAACCGCACCGCTCTGTGGATTCTTTGAAGAAGGCTCTTCAGAAAGCGTGGGATGAGCTGGACGTCACATACTTGCGTGCCGCCGTCGACGCCTTCCCGAAGCGCCTCAAAGCCTGTATCGACGCCGATGGAGATATTTTTGAATCTCAATGTATTTTACAGTTCACAATAGACTAGTTAACATTATCGCATCGTTGGTTTCTCGAACGATAAAATAAATACGATAAATAAAATTTCTTTATTTCTTTATAACTCAATTACAACTCAACGGTGCTGAGGGATGTATTCGCCATTAAGGTAATGACGTTGCTGCCATCGATTAACCAACTTCCTGATCCCATCCTTCCAGAACTGCTTAGGCCTGGTGCTGTTCCACTGCTCGTTATGGTTGTCGAGGTCTGCTTGGGTGCTTGTGTTCCTTTCAACCATGAAGTCCTATAGCCTAAAGAAGTAGTGGGAGCGCATGGAGAGATGTCCTGCGAATACGGTGGGGGAGGCATGTGAACGTAGCCCAGCTGAGTAAGCTTAACCGTGGTCACTTCTGTCCGATGGGGTGCGGCGTTGTAGAAGAGGACCTTCTTAAAGCGCTGCGACTGAATAAGTCTGAGTCGCAGGTCCATCTCTTCTATTTCGTTCACTATGGCCCGGAGTCCGTCGTCGTGCTTTTGGAAAACAGCTTCCAGTATACCGGTCCATGGGCGCAGACTCAAAAGCTCAGAAGGTGCTCCTCGCCGTGAACATCTCGCCGAACGAAGGACGGTAACAGGTCACGAGACCTCACCCAGGAGTTAAGATAGAAGACGTACTTCTCATCTTGCGTGACTATTGAGTCCAGGTTGCTCGGTGTTGGGAATTGGGCGAGATTTGCGCGACGACTCGTCAGATTGGGGTATCGACATGCTTCTGGAAAGAAAATCTTCATTATCACCGATAAAAAGGTTTAGCTCCCTAAGGCCTCTGTAAGTGAGGAAGTTAGACCTAACTTGCGACCTTGGAACCGTGGTATATAGTTTAAGTCTACCTGTTCTACTAATCGTAAGTGGCACTCCAAAGAACTCAACAGGATCTAGAGGCAGTTTCCTAGTGGGGATTTTGAACAACATGATTAGATCTGCCCTTTTTCTTCATCTCCTTAAACTGGGTATTATAGCTTTGTCCTTGGGAAAAAATTTCGAATTTCGAATGATCGAGTATTATTCGATTCTCAAAATTTCGAATTTCGAATGATCGAATAGATTCTCAAAATTTCGAATGATCGAATTTCGAATTGTTGAATATTCGAATAATCAAATGAACACCTTACTTATTGTGGTCACCCAATGATTGACATTTACTTATTTTTTATTACCCACTGTAAACTGCGTGCGACAGAGCGGCATATACGAAGGCTTCGTATATGCCGCTCTGTCGAACGCAGTTTACAGTGGGTATATGTCATTACTCTTGTACCACTTTATTAATTGCGAAAATGATCGGAGCACCGAACCGAGGCTGTGGAAGTCGGTGTCCAGGCTAAGATGCCGTTGTTAAAGCGCCGCGAAGGCTGCTCCATCCATTTCCTTCACGAGACCAAAAGATGGTGACAAAGCTATAATGAAGCACCCTTGCTTCCCTAAGAATTCGTGCCCCGAGAAGAGAGAAACACCTTGGATAGGCAGAGCCAGATTGTTATAGATCCTGCTCCATAGGTTACTCTCTTTTCTTAGGTTATTCGGAAGCTTCTAGATGGTAAAAGAATGGCTGGCACGGACGAAGAAGTAACACAAAGGCGATCTGGTGCAGAAAAGGCACATTGGAGGCTCATGAATGGTTCAGTCTGTGTTCTGGCTCCGTTGAACAGCTTCGCTTCACTTGTAAGCAAACGGACCTGAAGCCTATGGTTGTAACCTAATCTGATAAGACACTACGACTTGGGTAGTGTTATTGCGAAAATGTGGATGGCTCGCTTTCATAGGATACGGAGTATTACTGGCTCTTGTACTCCATAGCGCTTACTTGCTCTTACTCTGCTTGCTCTTACTATCTTCTTTAACGTCTCTGCTGGCAGAAAGCAGGAGCTTCCCAGGCTCCAGAAAGTGCTACCTCCCTACCGAGGCTCCTTCCGGCTTTAATCGTTCTGTCGTTGTACTTGGGGTAGAAATACAAAACGGAGATCCTCCCGTAGTATACCGAAGACAAAAGCGTCATTGAACAGCCATAACCCGATTCATTTGTTATTCGCCGACTCACGTGACTGGCCGCGGGACGCTCGATGGCGTTCGAAGAAACGCAAGATGAACTGATAGACATGGAGGGGCAAGTAAGCAGTGGTCATATGATAACGTTTTCGGGTGGAATGATTTCGCTCCCACGTCATTGTGCACGATCCTGCTTTTGACCTGCAAAAACGGGACAACATCCTGAAGGTAGATGTCGAAGCTGCGAGTAGCTGAAGGAGAACGGATTTGTTATAATTACATTGAAGGTGATGTCGTTGGTATACATGCGAGGAGCCTGTAGCTTTTATACGCTGGCCGATTGTGACCAGTGCTTCTGTTTCATGCACTTTGGATCTGTGCATCACTGGCGTTGAACGTTTACACATCATGATGTTGAGTAGCTTTCTCAATGCCTTGTGGTTAAAAACCGGACAGTAATAAACAAGTGACAAGACATTTCTTCTAGGCGTACAACTGGAAAATTAGGCAAAAACATCTGAAAATGGTATAGGTGTCACAATCGTTCAACTCTCAACCAATCATATGAAATGCAAAAACGAAGCAGAGCAGGAGAATCGCACCCCTTATCTCCCACCCATGAAACAACGTCTCTATCCACTGCGCTCCGAGCCACTTGCCGCGCGTACAATACCCACGAATTCTATTGTAACAGACTCCCTACTCCTTGTGTTTAACGACTTGTCAAAAATAAACCCATTTTTACACTAATTGAGGGGTGGGGATTCTCCCTATATGACTCGCTCTCCCCTTTCAGACATACGCTCCAGGCCCTTCCCTTGTCAGATTGCATACACACAATTCGGCCACTTTGAATGACGCGCGAAACAAAACATCGTTCTTATCAAAAGGTCACAATTCCCTGTGTCTTCGAAGAGGAGTGCCATTTACTTTTTAAGAGATTGATAAAGAATATTCGAAATTCGATTACTCGAAATTCGAAGCCTTCGAATATTCGAATAAACGAATAATTCGAATATTGGACCTTCTCGAATATTCGAATAAACGAATAATTCGAATATTGGACTTTCTCGAATATTCGAATAAACGAATAATTCGAATATTGGACTTTCTTCGAATAGTCGAATATTCGAATATTTGAAATTCGAATTTATTTGAATATTCGAATATTCGACTATTCGAAGAAAGTCCAATATTCGAAGTCGACTACTCGAAATTCGAAAAGGAAAAAGGTATACTGGGTATGCGGCCTAGCCCGCGTGGAACCGTTAAGGATGTCTTTGTAACCCATATTGTAGCACCTCATGCTGGTATATATATATATATATATATATATATATATATATATATATATATATATATATATATATATATATATATATATATATATATATATATATATATATATAAGGTTGTCCCATAAGTCCTTGCAGGTTTTTTCAACGATTCACTGCAGATTTCGCCGGCGGTCTCTTGCATAGCGCTGCAAAGCGTTTGAAAGAGAATGATTTGCTCTATCAGAACATATATTGCATTTCTTTTTCATCTTGAATTTTGTCAATTTTTAGGTGGTTGGAGTGAAAAGGGAAAAAGTGAAAAAGTAGCCATTTGCGCACTTGTTCTCTCAGCTTAGGTTTGTAATTTTTTGCGCATTCCCCAAACTAGGTTTCGAGTGCGGACTGTATTTCAAGGTCAACATCCATAAAACTCTCTGAGTAAAGTCCGACTGAACAGGCTGAAACGACATTGCGATTAATGCGGCAGAATCTCTCCTCCGTGTCTCCGACAGCGTAAGAGAACGTAAACCGGCAACCCCGCCGCTCCCGAGAACTCTTTGTCACAAGCACAGAATAGAAACAACGAACAAGGCTGTATATCACACTGCTGCTTGCCGATGCATTAAAGGGTGTCGTCATCGCGTGTGCCGTGTGACTACGCCGTCCCACGGAGCTAATGATTGCGCCCGGTAGCAACACTGCGTTGCTACTGCGTTACTAGCCTCAAATTTTTTCCTTTCGGCGCTAGCGGCGCATGCGGTCGTACGCTCGTATGGAGCACGCTTAACGCTTTCGCCCGGACAGCAACAGTGCGTTGTCAGGTTCCAACGGAGTAGCAACATGTGTTACTGTTCCAACTGAATAGCAACACACATTTGCCATTTACAACTGCAGTTGCTAAAACGTTGGAGGGGGCGGAACCGGTTCAGCCCGGGGTGCCGCAGTGTCCGAGATGGTTAGAAAAAAATTTTGTTCAAGAAAAATTTGGAATAACTTTTTTGATTTTTTTACTTTAGCTGCTCAAATAAAATTTTTATTTTGAGGAAAATATAACATATTAAATTTTGTTTTAAAGCGCAGCAAAGTAGCAACCATATAGTGCCATAAAAGCCCAGATTACGACATGGACTCGAAAAGCTCGTTGCGATTTTTACTTGATTGATAGTGTAAATGCTGTTTCCATGAAACAACAAGGTAGGATATGAACTTTTTATCTTGTCTACAGCTATGTATAAATCAACATATAAATATAATCAACATATACATAATATAAATCTACGCAAGCAGTACTCTCCCTTTCCATTTCATGTCTCAGGTACACAAAAAACTGCATAAGACGTTACTCAAATAAAGGTGGTTAAGATATCAAGGAGTGTACTTCAACAATGTCAATCAATAGAAAATAACTTTAAGCTTTATTTTTCCACTATGAAGCTTAAAATTCCACGAATAATTTGAATTAAAAAAAACTTCAAGCAAAGTGTTCACTTGTTGGGGAAATAAATTAAGGGTTTAAAGAAATCATACTAAAATTTTCTTCGAGCAAAAAAAAAACTGTAGACATTGCAACAAGTACAATTGTTAAGAACGCACATACGTCGCTGTTCCATGTAAACAGCACTTACACCATCAATCAAATAAAAATCGCGACGAGCTTTTCGAGTGCATGGTGAAATCTGGTCTTTTAGTGAACTATTGTTCGCCACTTTGCAGAATAAACAGAATTTAATGTGTTAATTTTTCTCAAAAAGTAAAAATTTTTCAAACACTATTATTACACTAATTCAAGCAGCTAAAGTAAAAAAAAAATCAAAAAAGTTATTCTACATTTTTTTCAAATCAAAATTTTCAAAATAATTTTTTTCTAACCATCTTATTGAGTCTGTAGTTCAACATGAAGGATGTTTGAATTCGGAAGGGTTCTCTTTGATTTCAAGTCTTAGGCAAGCGTAGAAGAGTGTCCAATTTGTTTTGAAAAGTGTCCAATTCAACCTGATATATAAGGTTGATCAAAAAGTCTTGCAACACGAGCACAACAATATTCAAATTTGTCCCTATTCGCTAAAACAAAAACTCAGTCCGCGATATATTCCCCATCCAAGTCTAAGATCCTGTCCCATCTTTCAGGCAGCCTCTCAATTCCTTTCCGCCAGAATTCCGAGGGCTGTGAGCAAAAGAATTAGAAAACTACCTTTCCAGCTGACGTCGATCATCGAACTCTCTACCTCGAAGATGCTGCTTCAGAGCTCTGAGCAGTTGGTAGTCAGAAGGATCTGGAGAATATGGTGGATGAGGCGGAACTTCCCAGCCTAACTCCTGGATCTTTTCGCGACTCACTTTTGCGACATGAAGATGGCATTGTCGTGCAGCAGGTAGATTTTCCCGTTCTGAACGTTTTCGGCGCATGGCGTCGGCCAAGCTCTAGGGCTGGGTAGCGTAGACAGATGCTGTGACTGTGGTCTCACTATGCAGAAATTCGTAGTAGAGGATAGGTCGTAGCATGCTGCTGCTGCTTATCGTTGACATTGTCGCGGTATTCGCACTCGAAGAGGCCTTATATATAGTCTGCTTGAGGAAACTTCGAGAATGCACTGTGACGTCACCACACAAGATCAATACTGTAAGAGCTTTAGCAATTTCAAAAGGCAGTAGCGTAAAGTGTTGCAAGGCTTTTCGTTCAACCCAATATATGCCATCATACTATATAATAACGCGCAAAAATCGGCAGAAATTAGTCATAAAATAGGGGGTAAATCGGGGGGGGGGGGGGAATTCGGGGGAAAATTACGGTTCGAAAATAGCGAAAAATACACGGACGTCTTCCACCTACTTGAGAACTTTAGCCCTAGGGCAGTCGAGGTCGCTGAATATGAATCTGAGGTTCCTTTTTTGAAGTGTCGGTCACCATCAATCGATATTGATCAAATTACTGGTCGCGATGCGATTTTTGCTTGAAAAAAATTGAGTGATTTTATAAACACGACATAACTCGTTTACTTCTAAGAGCTGTGTAAATGCGGGAGGCACTAAAAAACCAGAATAAATGTTTTATCTTTTGGATACAAAATCAATCTTTGATAAAGAAATCTTCATGCGCGGCCGAGGGGTGCGATTTTTCTGCGATTTTTGGCAAAAATCGATATTGCCGAGGCCCTCGATGTCGAACACAGTATGTACAGTTGTTGTCATTTGAAGCAAACTGGGAAGAGCAAGAAGCTAAATTGACCGAAAGTCAGAAAAATAGTCGTTTTGAGATATCGTCGGCCCATCTTTTGCACTATGCCAACGATCCGTTTTTCGAGCGATTGCGACTCGCGATGGAAAATGGACACGTTACGATAACAGGCGCGTTTGCCTAGTAGCCGAACCAAAAAGAAGTTAACCGACATCATTCAAGGCCGGAAACTTTGACGAAAATTGCGTTTAGGCATTTAAAAATAAGTACCAGATTATTTTTTAAATGTGTGGCTTGAATTACGTTCCATATACATATTTAGACAGTGCATATAATGTGTGTTCCACAATTTATAATATCTTATGAAAAAGACTTAGTTTAATTTTGAAAAACAGTGCTGAAACCAATAAACAAAAAACCTGCAGTTCTTTTGCACCAACCTAATAGCATAGTTTGGACTGGTGAAATGTTCTAACTGTAGTGGTCGCAGACAACAATCAAAATCACGGTAACTTCTGTGAATGACCGAAAAGGAAACTCTCAAGAACACCGTTTGTGGTCAAAGATCCTACTTCCGAAGTCTTCTAAAGCTTTGGATGGATTAAGATGTGACCGTGAGACTTCAATTGTTTTCGTCGGCAAAAATCTCAAAGGCCACTCTGCGGTCTATCGTGCGCACGCGGATCAAAATTCACAATTGTGTTCTGTGAGCAGAACCGCCCAGGATTTGGGCAAGGGTATGTGATCCTCAAAGAAAACCATTTGGCCAGGAGATACAATATATCTAAAATCTCATCAAGCTCCCACCAAGGTTTATGCAGTGTGATAATGACCCACCAGAAGCAATGGCAGAAGGTCGACATCAGATGTCTATGGCGAAGCGGTCATCCAGTGACTGGACTCGGAGGGGAGAAAGGAGACCGCTTTGGACAATATCTTGGCCGAATGACTCGCTATCCCTTTGCACTCCACTAACGCAGTTGTTATCAGAATAGCTGATGCCATTCGCGTGTTAGGTCCACAGAGCCAATGGAACCTAGTTACTCTACAGTAGTCGCTTTCACAGTGCATTTCTATTCGGAAGCTGCGCGCTGTCTCATGTGGAAGCACCGAAAACCGACATCGACTAAACCGACTCAAGGCAGGGCTACTGCTTCCAACGCGCAGGCTTTGCCGAGCATTCGGCTACGAATTTTGGGTAGTTTTCTTTCTGTCGAACATGCCTCTTGGATTTCAGGTAGCGAAGAGTATGCGTCGCGATCATTGTGGATCCGAACATCGGCGGCAGAGCAACTGGATCCACATTCAGAACTGAAGCACTCATTTCAGCCTTTCGCCTGCGGCACTGCTGATGTGGGAGAAACGCACTATTCTTCGTGATGAAAGGGATGAGATTGTCGTTGTCGTCAATGGACACCTTCAGCTCCATAATTCTGAAAAAGCATCTATTTTATTTATAAATACCAGAGGAGGAGCACGATCCCATTCCCTCTGGTGTTTGTGTTTTGCCTTTTCGGTGGTACTAAACTCGTTCAGTTATATTACACCGTGTCGCCGCAAGGCTGTCGCTAGTGCTACAATGCCACTCTGCTTAACGAAGCTAACCCTCTCCCCTTTCAAATTTACAGATTGGAGCAGCATTAACTGTCGGATCTCGTATATTATTCAGAGATTCCTCTTTAGAAATGACTTCCACTTCACCTGAACAATACGCCACTCCTGTTTGGCTGCACTAAATAGCATTGGATGCAAGTTTTACAAGAGTGGGTTCGCGCTGCATTTTAACAAAAGTGGCAGCTTTTTTCAGCCGTAGCAGAAAGTCCATCACAGCATTCAACAAGAGAGCTCATAAGGCCGTTCACTACTGCTTCATCACACTCTGAAGAGGAATCGCCAGATCACTCACTGACTGGAACGCTCTAGGATTGTAGACGATTTTGATTCAGTGGATTTAAACAAGCAGAAGCGAGGTGCAACCTCGTGCTCATAATACCATTCCGCGATCTTGCCAACCCATCCCAGCAACAAAGGAGGGAAGGAGTAGCAGGAAGAGGCGCACCATGCTGAGACAGAGATCCATAAAAAGCTACGATAAGGGAGGGCGTCAACCCAACACTTTGTAATATGCGCCATGCATTTTATTCGCCGAAAATGGCAAGTGTTGTGGAGCCTTATGGTCGTCTTAGTTGGAGGGCTCATTCCCTCGAAAGCGTTATTTTGACCAAAAACACGCTTCTGGTGTGTGTCTGCAAAGAGCCAGTGGCTTGTTCTCCCATGCCTAATAGATGATTGAGTGATAGTACAGTTTGGCCCCATAGCTACGTAGGGAGCAGCGGCTTGGGGTAGTGTTCTCAAGGTGCTGTGCGATCTTCACACCCTTCAGATGATGCTGCCTGAGCTGCACTTCGCTGATCTGCAGGCAGTTTTCAATGAGATTTAGGCCTGGTGTGCACCGCACACCTGCGTATGGGCTACGGTCACCACATCACTGAAGCTGTTCACGTTAGCAATAGGAGCGTGAATGTGATCCGGGAAGAGAGGCGTTGCACTGCGCCTCGCTCATATTCCCGGCCAACCGCTTCCAACTGCAACTCGTTTTTATGCAGTTTCACTTAAGGGTAAATTCCTGCTTAAATGATGATCATCGAGATTCCGTTTCTACATTATTCAATCGTTCTAAGAAGATCCTAACTCTGCGTATGTCTCTTATGTACCCCTATTATGAATCGAATTGTATGAATCGCACATAATCGAGATAGCAAAGATCTGGAAAGTACTTACCGCAGGACTGTGTAATAAAAAACAACTGCAGATAGAAGCATTAAGAAAGCTACGAGTTTTGAAGGTAGCGGTAAGAAAAGCACGGCTTCGTATATCGTCCCGAAAACCGTATTTTTGTTGTAATTGATTGAACGTGGGAAAATCGAAGTAAACAATGTAGACACGGCAAGGTACCAACTTGGTGGTGGTAGACGAGTAGCCAAGGATGAATATTCGATACAGCAAATTGTTGATGCTTTGAAACGTGAAATCTGAAAGTGGCTGCAGCGTAAGGAGAGCACTGGCGTAGTTCGCTGAGCGCTGCTCACCTTTTGGAAACTCGTTCGAGAGGAACTGCTCGTGCCGCGCGCGAGCGTTCATTTGCATCCACATCACTGTTCCCTCCGCCGAGTTCAGGTTAGTATACGCTCTGAAGGCAGAAGCCCATAAAAACGGTGAACTTTACCTACCAGAGCGAAGCACAACACTCCAGCTAGGGAGCTCTGTCACCTCTTTCATCAGAAGCCAAGGGTTGACTCTGGGACTCTCGAAATAATACTCTCTTTCGCAGTAGTTCGAGCTCTGATTCGAATTTGTGCTCCCTCCATATTTAGAATTTCGGAAGCTGTCTGTAGCTTTTAGATGCGGAGAGGTATCGTAGCTGCGCGGGGAATCTCCTCTGTGTTTACTCCATGGAGGCTTAGTTTCCCCACACATGGTAGTAGAGCTTTGCGCATATACCGGGTGCGAACAAAATATAATGTCACCTCCTGAAGCGTTTCTGTAACATCCGTGCAGGACGCACAAGAGCTCATAACTTAGCGATGGAAAGCCTGCCCAACAAATTACACAGGGGAAACTTGTCTGGCACATAGTGCTATGTAGTTCCAAAGAATGTGTAGCCCTAGGACCGACGGCGCCAGCGGTAGTTCCCAACGCTAACATGTCCCCAGGACAGATGGCATGGGATTAGCACAAGTCTAGCCTCTCAAGTCGCTTTCCTGGAACAATCCTTAGCGATGAAATAGTTCGACGACAGCACTAAAAGGACGGTGCGAAGCCGTACAGCATCCTCCTTCACCAAATTCCCGCTACCAGCAGTGCTTCGTTTCATCAACGTTAAAGGGATGACTTCTCCGTTGATTAAGGACATGAAAGCAAGCTTCTCGAAGGCAGCGATTATACAGGGTCTCTCAAAAAATGCATCCACTGCTTGAAAGGTGATATCTTTGCCCACGGAAAAGATACTGAAGAAGTTAAGGGTTCATATGAAAGCGCAGGAAAATGGAACTTTTCCTAGATATGGATTGCGCCATGCACTCGTCCGAAACCTTGCATTTTACACTCGATTGCTTGTTTTCCGCTCGAATGCTTGCTATAGTTTTTCCACTAGGTCGATAAAGCAGGGATTCACTTAAGATGTAAGATAAAAAAGGACTACAGCTTGCAAAAATGCAGTGCATCCTTTTGAAAATGCAGGTAGTATTTGAACGATTCTAACAGTGAAGCTAGCGAGTGACTACTGAAGCTTTTGAAGAAGTTTGAGAGTCATAAGAAAGCAGAATGAAACATAATGTCTGTGGCGTGCAAGTAGTCAGGATTGCGCCATGCCCCCATCTGAAACATTGCATTTCAAACTCGATTGACTGTGCGAATGCTGAATGCTTACTACATTTTTGCTGCTGCTTGGCCAGATTAACCTTCGCAGTGTTTCTTTTAACGTTTAGAACTGAGGTGAAAGACACATGAATCATGAGTTTATTAATTGCACATGTTATCGCTCCCGCTATCGCTCTAATTACGCTCTCTACATCTCTGAGCCCATAACAAGAGTCATGCCCAGTTATTGGCTTTCCTTCGACGACAAGAAGTTTATCCTGAAGTTCTGAGCGATGAAAGAAGCATAGCACAGTCTAATGTAGCGAAGTAGTGAAAAGGTTGTGACAGGCATTCACCCTATGCACAATCAATCGTATCTGAAATGCAAGGTTTCAGGCGGGGAGGGGGGGGGGGGGGTATGGTGACTATTTGTACGCCACAGACATTTCGATAACCTTTGCTTTCATATGAGTCTCAAACCCCTTCAAAAGCCTCAACGGTCACTCGTTAGCTGCACCGTTAGAACCGTTCAGATCCTACCTGCATTTTTAAGGATATTTTTTTAGGATCTGCATTTTTCGCAAGCTGTAGTTTTTTTAAATTTCGAACCCTGAATAAAGCACAGCTCTATCGCTTCGGCCACCTAGTGAAAACCTTATAGAAAGTATTCAAACGAAAAACAATCAATCGAGTGTAAAATGCAATGTTTCAGAGGAGGTCATGGCGCAATCTATCCGGCTCATAAGTCAGAAAATTTCTATTTTTTCAAGCTTCCATATGAGCCTTGTTTCTGTGAGTAAAGTTATCATCTTTCAAATAATGTATACATTTTTTGAGACACCCTGTATGTGTGCACAGTTCTGTTTTCACCGGCGGTCTACGAAAAACTGTGGCAGTTGTCCAGCGAACGCGTTTTCCGAACATTTTTGATGCAATGGATTGACTTTCTTGCAGCCGAGAAATCTATTCAGCAGTCAGACGTCACCAGTGAGCGGTGCATCCGAGAACTGAATGCCTACCCCAAACATTCCGACATTCCAATTCTTCGACGCTTTCGTTGAAAGCTATTGAGCAAAGTGCTGAGCAGTATGATTTTCCTGGCCAAAAACCCAGCTAAACAAAAAATTGGCAAATTTGAAACTTAGAGCGTAGAGCTTTTTCTTGAGAGACAATATGTCGCTGTATCACCAGAAAAGAAGCTGTTATTTGAAGGCATAAACATCGGCAAATCTGTGTACCCGTTTCAGAACCCTCCTCACGGTGACCTTGACGAGCCCTGCGCAGTCCTGCTTGCTGTACTTGAAGCGCAGAAAGTCTCCTTATGTGGCTTCACTAAACCTGTTTATATGACCATGGTACAAACGGAGAAAATAAAAAATCCTTCTAATTTACTTTTCTTCAACCAAAAAATAACAGCTAAAACAGCTACTTAAGTCGCCGACAAATGGCTCCCCTTGACGCCTAATTGTTGCCGTTGTTTATTGGTTGCTTCTCTCCTCCTGCTTTGTTTAACTCTGTTCCTCCTCTATGTTTTTCTTTGTCCTGCTTTTCCAGTATGTGTGTCTTGGGTCTTTTTGTCAGCCATCTCCCCTAAGGTCATCTCCTTACCCTTACATTAGGATATCTCCTCGTGAAGCATATTTAATAAGAATGAACACTAGATGAATAGTTAATAAAGCTGTAAAGCTCGGTGCTGCTGCTCTGGATGATACGAGTCTCATGCGCAGATCCATACGAAGTTTTCACCACACATAGGGTGCCCATAAGGAAGCCAGTAATAGGTGCAACAGCAACAGCTGCAGCGCAGAAGGGCCTCCTGCGTGGGCTGGGCAGGGGCACTAGTTTTCTCAGACAGCCGCCCCCTGCTGGGAGGCGTGGCGTCAGGAGATACAGCCGTTGTCCTGCGGACCGGGAACTTTTGTTCTGCGTGTCGAAGGTTTCGTGAGGCAGCCGTTAGATGCTCGCTAAAGCCTAGGGGGTTGGGGGTGGGTGAGCAAGGGGGATGAGAGAAAGATCGCACGCCCGCCAGCAGGAGGCGTGTACCTCCTGACCGTCCCCCCGTTTTCTCACTGCTCCTGGTGAGGCAACGTGAACGTTCGAAGGAAAACCACTTTTCACCCACTTCGCCATGCTTTGAACCAACATTCGTCTGCCATATCGCTTTGTGGCGACCATCAAGAGCGTTTTCTTGCCTTCCTTAAGTAAATTAGAGTTACCACGGTTGATCTCTGACTCGATGTCGAGAATTATGGAAACATTAACAGGAACTTATGAAATTCCGGAATTTTAGCAGTTCCACGATTTACGAGGAGCTTTTTCCGAGATTAAAACTTGTCACGTGGTCGAGAGTTAGAAATCTATATAGCGTACCGAAGGCGTAATGAGCGCACTTTAGGAGAGCGAAGTAGTGATGTGTTCTGTGGTACACACGCGAGCCTAACTGGGTCGTTCTTCGTAACTCCCAGAGCGATGTCCAACTTTTCGCTTAGTGACTCACACGATGTCACATTGAAGAGAAAACTCCGGTGGGCTGGTCACGTCGTAAAAAGAAAAAGAATTCGAGGGCCAAACATATCACTGAAGCGACAAACTGTTGGTGGAGAGTGTTACTGAAGGAAAAACAAATCGGACTTCTTTCCAAAAGGGAAGATGGTTCCAATGGAAGCGGAATAAAAGGAAAGTCGATAGCAAGAGATCTAGTCCTATCCTATCCTACTATATATAATAGAGGAAGTTTTTTTTGTCTGATCCTAAGCTTGCGAAACTTCGTAAACTTCGCAGCTCGATGGTTTAATCACCCAAGTTTCGGGCACGATCTCTGCTTCTCTCTCCGAAGGGAAGCGTCGGGAGGTGAGCAATCGCGGCTGTAGATGAGGACACGTGAGGAGTTGCGAAAGAGGTCTGCGCTGCGGCTCTGTCCGCGCACACGGTGGAGATGTCAGCGTGGTGCAGGTCTAATCGCGGAGGAGCGTCTGCCTGATACTTTAGTTTGAATCAAACATTACCCTGACTCTCCCATCAGCACTCTGCGTATCGTTCCATGTGTCCTCATGCGTTTCCTGACCCGAGTACGCGAGTACGAGTACAGACGAGTACGCGTAGATGAATGTGGCAATAGGCACAATCGTCTGCAGTTCGTCCAGCTTTCGTTTCATTCTGCCCCGTTCTTTTTTCACTTTCACCCCTTCCCCCTTCTCCACTGGGAGTGCTGTCTTAGGGATCGCTTCTACCAATTGTGACGACGGGAGAACATAAGGTGAGCAGGGTTGTATTTTATGTTGCAGGTTTTTTATTTCTTCCATAGCTTAAACTTAAGTGTTCGGTGGATCCTCCCGACCTGCACCCACATTTTGTTCTGTTTAGTTCTTCTTATTACTTGTTTAGTTGCATTTCATGCTTTCCTATTTCACGAGTTATCCGTCCTGTGACCTGCCTTTTCAGCCACGTCCTGTCCCAAGCCTCACTTAATTTTTGCACTGCAGTACACCGCATGTTTTTTGGTCAATTCCCGAAGAAGCCGCTTTGGAACGCTCCAAAGCGGCTTCTTCGGGAATTGACCAAAAGACATGCGCGGTACTGTATTTTCTTGGAAAGTTGCGTCTCTGAAAGCCATGGAGCTGGTGCACGTGAATTAGCCCACCTGTACGCGCGTGTGCGGTAAATTAGTGACCGCCTTTAACGTCTTCTCTTTTCATAAATTCCCCCTGTCGCCTGCCTTTTCACCCAAGCCCAGCCACAGAACCATATTCGCGCCTATGGGCCTGCTCCTACCCTGCGTCGGAAAAGATGGGAGCGACAAGAGCGACTGAAGTGAACGGGGAATTCGGACTAAGAGTGCCTTTGTACACTTCCGTTGAAGCAATCACCCTAGATGCCTACGAGATGTGAGGATTGATTAAAAATCTGAAATACCTAGGAAAAACACATGCTCAATATTACTCGAATATACTGGTGTTTACCAAACAGCTGTCAGAGGGGTGGAAAGCAAAGAACGCCCATATCCATGAGGTTTCGTGAAAATCTTCGGAAAATTAAATGACTCAGAACCGGTTAATTCACGGATCCCGTTCTTCTTCGTGAAAGCCCTGAACGAGCGATATGACACTCATCGTCTTCCTCCAGCGAAAAGGATCCACTGGACACTCTGGAACGCGACGCTGACGTATGGAGACACTGCTGGTGCCCGCTTGAACAACTCGATGATCAATGGGACGGCAAATGATACAGGTGATTCATGAAAAATTTCATGTATTACTACTGTATCACTGTATCACCTGTATCACCTGTCGTCCCGTTGATCATCGACTTGCTCGAGCGGGCGCCAGCAGCGTCTCCATTCGTCCCTGTCGCGTGCCAGAGTGGTCCAATGGATCCTCCTCGCTCGAGGGACACGAAGAGCGTAATATCGGTCGTTCAAGGCTTTCACGAAGAAGTCCGACCAACGCGTTGGTGGGCGTCCTGGTGTTCTTTTGACATCCCGCGGAATCCAATCTGTGACGGCTCTCGTCCAGCGGGTGTCTGCGAATCGCATTACGCCCACCTAATTTTCGACGACTTGGCCCATGCGACAGCGTCTCTGATCTTCGAACGTCGGCAAAGCTCGGAACTCCGGAGGCCTTCTCTCACTTGCGTAAGTCGTGTCACTCCGAGCATCGTCCTCTCGATTTCACGCTGCGCGACGCTGATCGCGTGTTCATCCTGCTTTCGTATAGCCCAGGTCTCTGAGGCGTATGTTAGGGCAGGAAGAACAGTGGAGTCGAATAGGTGGGCACGGAGTCGGACGTTCTTCGTTTTCTTCACGACTTCTTCGACGCTCTTGAAATCTCCCCAAGCCGCTCGTTTCCTCCTGCTCAGCTCTGGTGCTAGGTCGTTGGCCATGTTGACTTCGCGACCCAGATACACATAGCTGGAGCATTCGGAGACGTTCGTTCCGTTGAGCGAGAATGGGGCATCAGAAACCCATCCGTTCTTCATGAACACCGTCTTCGTAAGATTCAGCTGCAGTCCAACGCTTCCACATACACGATCGAAGTCGGCCAGCATTCGTTCCGCCTGACTGATGCTCGATGTTATGAGCACGATGTCGTCAGCGAAGCGAAGATGGTGCAGTTGGCGGCCGTCGACCTTCACTCCCATGTCTTCCCATTCTAGTTCGCGCATGACGTTTTCGAGGGTGGCACTGAAGAGCTTCGGGGATATGGTATCCCCTTGTCGAACCCCTCTCTTCACGTCAATGACGACGTCGTTGTAGAATGGTGAGATCTTGGTCGTGAATCCACTGTACAGCTCTCGAAGGACTCTGATGTACTGAGTAAGAACGCCCTGGGTGAGCACGGCGTCGATGACCGCTTCAGTTTCAACGGTGTCGAATGCCTTCTTCAGGTCGATGAACGTAAGGCACAGCGGCAGCTTGTACTCTCGCGACACTTCGATGAGCTTCGTAATGGTGTGTATGTGGTCGATCGTGCTGAATCCTCTCCGAAATCCTGCTTGTTCGCATGGCTGTCCTTCGTCCAGCGTTCTACTAATCCTATTCAGGATGACTCGAGTGAACAGCTTATAAGCTACGGACAACAGGCAGATCGGACGATAGTTGCCAATGTCGTGCACGTCTCCCTTCTTGTACAGCAAAACGGTCTTGCTGGTCTTCCACTGAGATGGAACCTTTCTTCAGGTGTTCCGGTCTGATCCTGTCGGGACCGGGTGCGGTACGTTTCTTCACCGACGAGATGGCGTGTCGGATCTCGGAAGAGAGAACAGAGGACACGACGTATCCATCCTGCGGAAGATGGCATGGGGGCAGGTGGACGTGGCTATCGAAGAGATCGGAGTAGAAGTTGTGGATGATTTTCTCCATGGTCCTTCTGGAAGAGGTGATGGTTCCGTCAGGACGTCGGAGAGCGGTTATCTTGGTGTTGAAGTTGGCGAAGTTCCGGCGGGCATTGCGGATGCTCAGCCCTGCCTCTGCTGCTTCAGCCAACACTTCCGCCCTTCTCTCCTTGAGATCTTCCTTTAACGCCGCTCTGCATAGCTTTGCAAGCTCGGACGTCAGTTGGTAGTTGCCTGACGCTCGTGCTGCTCCACGCTGGCGTATCAGCTCGAGAGTTTCCGGAGACAGGCGTCTCTTGGTGGTCTTCAAGCTCTCGGCTCCCTTAGCACTATCGTGGAGATGGTGCACGAAGCGATCGTATTCCTCGTCGACGTTGTCCATAACGGTATCTTCCCAAAGGCCGGCAAGAGAGGTGTAGAGATCCCAGTTGATGGTCGTTCTGGGATTCCTCTTCTTGAACTTCGCGGCCTTCTCTCCTTGACGCGAAAAGCGGAACCTCGCGCGAAGGAGGCGGTGGTCCGATTCCGTGTAGAACTTGGGGACAACGGAGACATCGGTCAGGCAATACTTGCGATTGAAGATGATGTGGTCGATCTCGTTGTGGAACTGGCCACCGGGGGATTCCCAGGTCCATCGTAGGGAGGGAGGCTTCTGGAACTGCGAGTTTCCATGGATGGTCTTGGTCGACATGATAAACTCAGACAGCCTTTCACCTTGCTCGATCCACTCCAAACCGTGGGTTCCGATGTGAAGTTCTTCCGGCGACCTTCGTGGCCCGATCTTGGCGTTGAAGTCACCGACGATCACCTTGTAGAAGGTGTGATCTTCCTTATAGAACTTCTCAAGCTCCACGTAGAAGGCCTCGACGTCTTCGTCGTCGTAGTCGGATGTTGGGGCATACGCGATGAACACAGTCAAGGCTGGCACGGAGCCACATCGCTTCAGTCGCAGACGTCCGATTCGGCTTGTCAGAGACTCGTACGAATCGATGTTCATGGCGAAGTGCGTGTTGACGAGGACACCAACGCCGCCTAATCCCCTGCTGTCGCATGTTCCGAGGAACAGTTCTTCTCCGGGGTCGTTGGCGCCGTGTAGGGGATGGTGTCTTCTCGTCTCGGTCAGTCCGATGACGTCGTACTTGATCTTCCTGGCTTGCATCATCAGGTCCTCGACGGATGCTTCCGACGCAAGCGTGCGGGCGTTGTAAGTACAGATCGTCATCCTAGTCCTTCTCAGTTTGCGCAGCCTGGTTAGGCCCTGAGATTTTAGCAGCCTCTCCGTACTCGTCCTTCCCATCACTGCAGAAATGGGGGCTCTTTCGGGGTCAGGGGAATGAAGCCCTTTAGTGCTGCTGTGTTTGACTGGAATACAACACGGGTAGCTAGTCAGGCTCTGTCGTGCGGGCGGGGTACTCCGGGCAGCCAGCCAGACTGTCCGAAGGGACGGGGCGAGGCTTAAGGCGGCCTCGAATCGCCTTACATGCACTCCCAGTCTACCGAGTGCAAGCTTTTGGCCGAGCCGACACAGCTACAATCCGCACAGGCGCAAACACATCCACACTGTGCGTGAACATGCCGCTCCCACGCACAAGGAACGCATCGACCCGACACAGCAGGAGCAAGGAGTCCATCCCCTGCATCCCACCTGCGTCTCTGGGCAGTACACGGTCGCATTTGGTTCGCGTTTAATTCCCCTATCCACCACCCGGGGACGCGCCACGTGGCCCTGCGACAAGCGGCCCGAGATCCCTCTTAACAAGAGAGCCCGAAGGCTCTCTATCGAGGGAGATCCGTGGCTATCGAGGGAGATCCGTGGTCTGTATCACTACATCAGCGAAAGCAAGGCTAACTGAAACTGTTCTGTCTCTAATTTTTGACAACTAAAAGAACAATGTCTAGAGGTAGAAAAGCAGCTTCGCCAAAGGCTTTGCAGAAGGCGATCATTGGGATGACCTGCCAACAATTTTCTTTTTTTAGATCGAAGCTGGAGAATAAACCTACCCACAGTACAAGTAGTTACTTAGGACAAGTAGTTACTTAACAGGTAATTAAATTCCCCTCAGAACACTACTTTTGTAACCTTTATATAAAGTTGTAAGTAATCGTAGATGGTCCAAACTACACTACCCTGCATATGCTTTGGTCAATTGCCGAAAAGAACGTTTGGGGCGTCCCAAGACGGCCGTTTTAAACAACTTTTTCAAATTTAAGTGCTTGTGAAAGGAAGCATATGTTTGGGATCAGCGGCTCGAGCTCCATCTTCTAACATATAAGCCTCGGTAGAGTTAAACAATGCATACCGGCCCGACAGAATCAATCGAGTAGGCGCGACAATCTGTAGAGCGAGCGAACGACTGCTTATGGTGTGAGTGTTTGGCGAGTTTTATCGGAAATTCCAGCTGCCCTGCTCAGGAATTGCTCTAAGACTGTCCAGCTTGCCTTTGGAGTGCGCCGTGAACAATGCATATAGAATATAGAGAGTGGAGGCGACCGCTCGCAAATTGCACGCGCAGTCGTGTTCGGAGCGCGATAATTCTGTCAATTTCAAATCTTTCCGGATGCAACTCGAGGATTTTGTGGACAGCACAAGGCTCTTGAAGTGCATAAAACAGTGTAGCTCATGAATGGACTAACCAGGATACTATCTCAACGGTAGGTCGGAACGGCGCAAGTGTTGTTATGGGAAGAACCGCCTCTATCTGGGTAGTAACAAACTGCAGGTGTCTCGACCCCAATACAACTCTGCGCAGAGTTAGGGGCGACGGAAGTCGCGGGTTGGCGCTCTGTCGGGATGAGGGCTCGCATCGCGGCTAATCGCAGTGCACATGTGGCGTAGAAGGGAAGAGGTCGGGCTCGTGAACGGGGGGTCGAGACTTTGGATCCCGCGGACTGCGTTTGTTTTGCACTTTTGCAAAATCCATGTTTATCATATAGGTAATCCACCTAGGGGTATTATAGTGTGTTATAGAGCATGCTTACATATAACATCGGCCGTCATCGGCAGAAATAGACAAAGTTTCAGCGAAATCGGTGACCCTGTCTGGACCACCCTTGTTAACGGTATGGGTGGCCTCCGACCGCATCGTGAAAAACGGATGTCAGATTCGTGATCAGCACCCCAAATAACCCTCCCTAGACAAAGTTTCAGCGAAATCGGTGACTCTGCCTGGACCACCCTTGTTAAAGGTATGAGTGGTCTCCGACCGAATCGTGAAAAACGGATGTCAGATTCGTGATCAGCACCCCAAATAACCCTCCCTAGACAAAGTTTCAGCGATTTTTTTTGACGGTGGAGTCGGAACTTTTTACTAGTGCCACAAAATATCTATCGTTACATGATTATAGTTTCACACAAAATAGGCTTAAAATAAGTGACACACAGAAGTGAACATTTTAGCTAATCTGTAGTTTGAAGCATATGTTATATGTAAACATGCTCTATAACACACTATAATACCCCTAGGTGGATTACCTATATGATAAACATGGATTTTGCAAAAGTGCAAAACGAACGCAGTCTGCGGGATCCAAACCCCCGACTCCGCGTTTACGAGCCCGAGCTCTTCCCTACTACGCCACCTGTGCACTGCGCCCAGCCGCGATACGAGCCCTCATCCCGCGCGCGCCCGTCAGCTGTGGAGCACGTAAATCAACAGGGCGCCAAACCGCGACTTCCGTCGCCCCTAACTCTGCGCAGAGTTGTATTGGGGTCGAGATACCTGCAGTTTGTTACTTCCCAGAGAGAGGCGGTTCTGCCCATATACAACATTTGGGCCGTTCCGACCTATCGTTGAGATAGTATCCTGGTAAGTTACAGCGCTGCGATAATGCAGGTGAGGCTTGTGTGATACGATTTTTTCCGATTCCAGTCGACCGCTGTGAGGAGACGCGACGAGGCAACGAGCTGCGAATGCCTAGGCAAACATAACAGTTAAAGTGCTTTACGATGAAATGCCCACAACTCCCCAGCTGACTAACCTGCCTTAGTTCCAGCTGCTATTTTAGAGCGGCGGAGGGCAGCGGTGAAGTTTCTTCCGCCCTTACTTGCCCTCATTTGGGTTTTCGACATTCGCAATAAAAAACGGATCTGTTCAGCACGAAAAGTTCTATCGAATGGTTTCACTCTCGACCAATTCCAGGAAAATCGATTTTGTGACAGTTTCGCATCGAAGACGAGGGCGCACTAGGCCGATCCAGCGCGGACGATGACGTCATTGAAAATCCATATTTTCGAAATTGGTCAAATCACCTAGTCCAAAACCACCTAGGAGATTATTACGTGCGCTAATTGCGAATCCGACGTCCGTTTTTTGAAAATTCCGCCGGTTAGATGTCGTTTGAGGGTGGCCGGGTCAGGATCACCGATCAACCTCAGTTATCAGTATGGGTGGTCTCCTGCCATAATCGGCCAAATAAACATCGGTATCGTGTTCGGTACCCCGAACAATCTCTGCCCTTAGACGAAGTTTTAGCAAAATCGGTGATCCTGACCCGAGCATCCTCATTTATCCTGAAGAAAATCCAAAACCTACCGAAATCCGACCCGAGCATCCTCATTTATCCTGAAGAAAATCCAAAACCTACCGAAATCGGCGTGGTTTTCGAAAACGAACATCGGATTCGCAATTAGCGCACTAATAACCCCCTAGATCATTTTGGACGAGGAAATTTAGGTAAGAACAATAATAAAGTACCTTATTTTATCGAAGTCCTTCAATTATAGCAGGTTTCGAAAGTTAAGGATCTCGGTTTCGTTATCACTGAAAACTTAGGTTCCGATAACCACTGTAATGAAGTTGCGGCGAAGGCCACATGCAGGGTATGCAATCTTTTCAGGTGCTTAACTTCTAAAGACGAACATATCATATCAAAGCTTTGGAACGGGCTCAGAAAGCTTCACTAGAAAGCTTTTCTTCAGCTCACTGCATATAAACTACCTTCCTATTCCGAACCATGATGTGCGGAATCTGCAGCTAGGTTTGGAATCTCTATCCACACGGCGAAAGAAGTTTGATCTTATTATGGTTTACAAAGCGCCGCACGGTCTTGTCCATCTGAGTGGAGGTAGATTTTTCGTGACATGTGATTCCGTAACGAGTGGTGCTGCTGTAAACTGCGGGTTCCTAGGGCCCGGAGTTCAGTCCGCTCCAACTACTTTGTTTGTCGAGCCGGCGCGGAATACGTCAAGTTAAGTAAGCGCTTTGCTATACCTGCAAGCGTTGCGGCTTTTAAAAGGATTTTAGAGAAATACCTCTAATTTTCTCAGTAACTCTTAGGTACTTAATCTTGCTCCCTCTGCTTTCCGTAGCGGTTTTTGTTAATCCTCTTTTATCGCTTTTCGCAGAGCTGTGTTTCCTACCTTTCTAAGTTTAGTATTTTTCGCTATTTGATGATTCATTCCTCTGTTCTGTTCGTCATCTAAATAATTTTATTGATACTCTTTCTCAGCGCGATGGTTAGCGTGCTCACGCTGATCGCTCTACATGTGCTTGTACCACATGTCTCAATGAAATGAAAATGAAAATCGATATTTTCGAAATTTGACCAATTTCGGAAATATCGATTTTCAATGACGCCATCATCTCCGCAGGATCGGCCTAGGTCCCTCTGCTCCAGGATGTAACTCCAACGCGATGTCGCGCGCTAGCCGCATGCGACATCACGGCGCTGAAACACGGACGTGCGCTCGGTGACGCATGGTGAGCCGCGGAGCACGAACGTTTGCCAGTGTTTAAGCTCCTCGAATAGTCTTTTTCTGTTTATTGCTGTTTAAATGCTGAATTTTTGCATATTTGTTCTAGTTAATAAAATCTACAATTAGCTTATTCGGCATTCACCTAGCGATGAGCATGCGAGGTCTACATACAGGGAAAGATGGAGGAAGCTTCGTCTGATGCCTTTAGAGACCTTAAAGTAGAGCACTGCTTTCGGTTTGCGCTCTACTCCGTCAAAGACGTTAGTTACCTTAGCATGTTCTAGCTCCTCCTAGTACCACCACAGGGAGCTCCAAATGAAGTGAAAGGGGAACTCTCTCGGTGGAGGCGCTTGCAAGGAAAAGGAAGCAGTAAAATGTCCCTGCTTCTGCTTGTGCACTGGAGAAATACGGACTTCCTTAGTGTTTGCTAAAGAGGTGCTTGCCAATGGCATTACACGTGAACTATGACAAGTGAGGTGGTGACGGTCAAGTGCAGCGCAATTTAGAATTAAGGAAAAGCTACGGATTAGTGCGCTATTCCCCCCCCCCCCCCTGCAATACAACCTACAAACAAAACATTCTCTTCCTGAACTCCTAGTCAGTGATCCCTTCCCAGTTCTTGTTTCGAATTTCCCTCAATAGTTTTTTTTCCGTTTCCCTTCACTCATTTGAGGCAAATTGAGTGTAGTAGTTCTGTACCTGCCATGCGGTATTCTTTAATCCTTTATTAGTTAACAGAAACGATCGTAGTTATACGTCGGACGGGGCGAGGCGAATGGCCGTTACGTCGGCTGAGGCGAGGCGAGTGGCCGGTACGTCGGCTGACGCGAGGCGGGTGGCCGGTACGTCGGCTGAGGCGAGGCGGGTGGCTGTTGCGCCGGCTGAGGCGAGGCGGTTGGCCGTTACGTCGGCTGAGGCAAGGCGAATGGACGGTACGTCGGACGAGGCGAGGCGGATGGTCGGTACGTCGGACGGGGCGAGGCGGGTGGCCGTTACTTCGCCTGAGGCGAGGCGAATGGACGGTACGTCGGACGAGGCGAAGCGGGTGGCCGTTACGTCCGCTGAGGCGAGACGAATGGCCGTTATGCCAGCTGAGGCGATGCGAGTGGCTGGTACGTCGGACGGGGCGAGGCGGGTGGCCGTTACGTCGGCTGAGGGAGGCGGATGGACTTCTGCTCGTTAACTTCCTCGATGATTCCGAGGGGAAGTTGGTTTTCGAAGGTGTCGTGATATTGCTGGAGTAGTTCAGGATTGTCGCGAAGTTTCGTTATCATGCCTTCCAGACGTCGAAAGGCCATTGCTTTGTTGTCTGGTAAAGAATCTGAGTTCTCTTTTCATGGGAAGGAAAGGTAGTAGCCGTGGTCTTGCCGTTGGATTGTGCCTTCGAATTTCTTCCATACTGCTTTGTTTATGCTCTTTCGTTCGTCCTTGACCGCTACCGAAAATTCATGAATTCCTGAGGACTCAAATGTGAAGAAGTCTTTCCAGCATTCGTTGATATCGTCCTGGCTCGGAACTGTATCGTCGTGGATACACTCTCTTCTTGTTCGGTTTCGTCGCTCGTGGTGGCTGACAGGGTTGGATCCGTGGCTACTGGTGGAGTTGTGACCGCCGGGACTTCCTGGGCATTTCTTCATATGGAACTGGCTCCTGCGCTGGCAACTCAGTGGGAAAGACGTAAGGAGCGACAGTTGGAACGTCCTGTGCAGGCGGCACATAGTCCAATGTGACTGGAGCTGACGGCTTCGTGGTAACCTCAGTCGATGGAACGTATACGGGAGTCGTCACTGGTTCATGAACAGGAGTGGCGTACGGGTCGACTGGATCCTCAGTTGTTCAGTTCAGTTGGCGGCACAGGAATTTCAGGCGCGACGAGCGGAACGTAGGCCGGATCTCTCTTTGCAGGTGGCACACGTTCCGGCGTGACTGGAACTGGCGGTGGCGTTGTAGCCTCAGTCGACGGAATGTGTGCGGGAGTCGCTAATCCATCGTGCATCCTTATGTTTCTAGGCCGCGCTTGGCCTGCAAAAAGGTATCCGAGCTTCGAAGGGATAACCTGTAATCCAGATGGAAAGGTCGTCTGCTGTCCTCTTTCATTACATAAGAGAGAAAAGACGTCCGCGCAGCCGAGCGAATTTCAGGTCGAATGTTCGTTGCGTTGCAACCAAGAGATAGATGAATGTCGTAGTAAAGAAGGAATTTTTGTCCTCGATATTGAGACTCGTTAAGACTCGACTCGAACGAGCAACGTTTCATGGTTCTGTGAGAACCTCTATTTTCGTTACCGCGTAACGATGTGGGGTGCCGATCTGATCCCATATCTGGACGTTGGTTGTTCTGCATGTCTTCTTCATTGGCGTCGTCGAGCCGAAGGTGTTGATCTTCAGTTGCGTTGCTTGTACGTCTTCGAGATGAAGACGTTCCGCGAGAGATTCGGTGATGAATGAGCGGTCTGCCCCTGTATCGAGGAGCACGTGGACTGACTCTAGTGTTTGCGTGTTCGGATTGAGGACCTTAGCTTCGCCGACCAGAATCAGAACCTCGGAGTTTGAGCTGTCCTCTTCTGCGTGTTTAGCGACGATCTTTTGTGGTCTCTCAGGATTGCAGTTCGAAGATATCGCGTGCATGTTCGCTGACGTCGTCTTCTTCGGTGGACTGGGCTTGTTGCTCGTCCCTGGTAAACCGCTTGGTGGCGATGTCAATTCGAGTCTCTGGCAGATTGAGGTATGGTGTCCGAACTCCTTGCACATCCGGCACGACCCTCTCTTGCACTGTGAAGCTACGTGATCGTTATCTCCGCAGTTCCGGCACAGATTATTCTTCTTCATCACTGCTAATCGTTTTTCTCTGGTCGGGACTTCTTCGCAATTCTTCGGTGGATGGCCTGGCTTCCTGCAGTAGAAGCACCTGAACGGTCGTTGTCTCGTCGGCAGGCATCCGTCGTGTTCTCTTGTGTTTGCCTGAACCGAAGTCTTCACCTCTAGTTGATGGTTAATCCTTAGTTCCAGCATGATGTGATCCTTGGCTACGGAGAGTAAGTCCATGGTTCTCCATCGTTCTGCTGCCGTTTGCTGCTTCTGTCGAAGTATTGCTCTCTGAACATTTGCGGAGAACTTCTGCATCAGCTGCTTCTGGAGGAAAGTGTGGTCGATGTGCTCTCCTCCCAGCTGGAGTTGGTTGACGATACCGATAAGTTTCTCGCACAAACGTTCTTGAACACGAAGGCGGTCGGATTTCGCCGTGCAATCGTGCAGTCGTCTCAGAAGTTCTTCCACTAGTGCTTCCCTGTCGCCGTACTTCTGCTGTAGATGCGAGACGACCAGGGAATACGTGTGGCTTGAAATCTCATACTGCTGAACTGAGTCCTTGGCGTCGCCTTCCAGTGCGTTGAGGAGGTAGATCATTTTGTAGTGATTGTCCATCTTCTTGGAGTGCACGGCGTGTTTGAATGCGTCCCAGAAACTCTCCCACTCCTAAATCCTCCCACTGAATTTCGGGATTGAGATCGGGGCTAGGGGTGTTTCTGGGATCACAGTCGATGCTGGCGAATACTGGTTCATTTCGTGGAGCTCGTCCATCCGTTGTTCCAGTGCTATCAGCATGTCTTGGGACTGGTGCATTATGTCGTCTGCTTTGAAGAGATCTTCTTCTGGATCTCTTCCGAGGTCCGTCTTTCTTCGTCGACGTTGTCGGCTGCCGTTGCGTATTTGGTCATTGCGTTTTCGACGTAGCGTATGTTCGCCTTCAGCGATATTCTTGCAGCTCGGAGTAGTCGGCGTTGGGTTCCCAGATCCTCGTCCGGAGTCAAGGTTGCTTCTAGTAAGGTGCGTGTCTCCTGGACAACGCTAAGAAGGCGATTATAGCATTTCATGAGAGATGCCTGGACCGTGGAAAGGTAGCCGTTCATCTTCTTTCCTCTGTCGTTGGTCCGGTCCGCTTCAGTCGCCGATGCACCATGTAGTAGTTCTGTAGCTGCCACGTGGTATTCTTTAATCCTTTATTAGTTAACAGAAACGATCGTAGTTAGAATACAAATTTAGTCGTCGTTGGACGGGGCGAGGCTGGTGGCCGATACGTCGGCTGAGGCGAGGCGGGTGGCCGGTACGTCAGCTGAGGCGAGGCGAGTGGCCGGTACGTCGGACGGGTCGAGGCGAATGGCCGTTACGTCGGCTGAGGCGAGGCTGGTGGCCGATACGTCGGCTGAGGCGAGGCGGGTGGCCGGTACGTCGGCTGAGGCGAGGCTGGTGGCTGTTACGTCGGCTGAGGCGAGGCGAGTGGCCGGTACGTCGGCTGACGCGAGGCGGGTGGCCGATACGTCGGCTGAGGGGAGGCGGGTGGCCGTTACGTCGGCTTAGGCGAGGCGAATGGACGGTACGTCGGCTGAGGCGAGGCGGGTGGCCGTTACGTCGGCTGAGGCGAAGCGAAAGGACCTCTGCTGGTTTCTCCGGGTTTATATAGTCCCTCAATAAATACCGGGCCAAGCTGACCGTTCCGCCAGATCGCCGCGTTGGCGACCTGCCGTGACCGCGGACGATGAAATGAAATATGAAAGGGAAAATAGAGAATGTTGTTCTCTGTATTGAGTGAGTTTCATTTCGCCAATATTTTGTTAACAGCTACTCCCACTTTCCTACCAGGAGACATCAGACTTCTTTCATCCCCATCCCGTGCCTCTTTCCTTCTTCTGCGCGGTCGACGTCGCCGGCACATACTTTTGCGCTCTAGCGCAAGTCAATAGCCGTCCCTGTCGGAAACGTTATTAGCCGACCTGTCGGAAGCAGTCGGACCGCAGAACTTCACCGTTGCCCACCGCTGCTCTAAAATAGCAGCTGGTACTAAGGCAGGTCAGTCAGCTCGGGAGTTGTGGGCATTTCGTCGTAAAGCACTTTTATTGTTCTGCTTGCCTACGCATTCGCAGATCGTTACTTCGTCGCGTCTTCCCACAGCGATCGACTGGAATCGGAAAAAATCGTGTCACACAAGCCTCACCTGCATTATCGCACGCTGTAACTTACGATTAGTCCATTCATGAGCTACACCGTTGCGCTTTTATGCACTTCAAGAGCCTTGTGCTGTCCACAAACTCCTCAAGTTGCATTCGGAAAGATTTAAAAATGACAAGATTATCGCGTCCGAACACGCCTGCGCGTGCAATTTTCCAGCGGTCGCGTACACTCGACTGATAGGTTCGATTCTATACGCATTGTTTACGGCGCACCAAAAAGGTATGCTGAACAGTCTTAGAGCAACTCCTGAGTAGAGCGGCCGGGAATTTCCGATAAAACTCGCCAAAAGCTCACTCTTTAAGCAGTGGCTCGCTCGTTTTACAGGTTGTCGCGCCCAATCGATTGATTCTGTCGGGCCTATATGCATTGTTTAACTCTACTGATAATTATATGTCATAAAATAGAGCTCGAAGTGCTGAGCTTAAATACGTGTTTTCTTTTCGGCAATTGACCAAAGCGTATGCGCGGTACTGTACTGCTAAAATCAAAAAGAATGCTAAGCCGAATTATGAAAGTATAGAGTATGAGTATATAATTAAATGCCCCTCAGAACACCAGTTTTGTAGTTTTAATATAACATTTTAAGTGATCGCAGGTGATATAGCTGAGCTAGCAGAAGTTTAGGGAATGGACGAAGCTGACATTCTTAGGGGTGGCAACATGTATAAAGTACGACGACGCCAGGGATGGAGGCCCTCTTCGGCGTCTTACCATCGTTTCCCCTCGACTACCTGTTGACTTCGTTCAAGAACTTGTGCAAGTGCACAAGGGATTGTGGTATAGGAGATAAATTATTCTGTAATTTCGGTGTTGGCTACCCTAAGAGAAGCACTTTAGCTGAACAATAACTCCTAATCCGCGTGGCTTCGGTACTTCGGGAGCTGTTGTTAATAACTCTAAATTACACTGTTAATATCAAAAAGAATAAGCCACATTATGGAAGTCGACGAGTTGTCGAAATTTCCTGTGAAGGAACTTCATGAGTATATGGTGCAAATGCTACATGAGCAAATCCAAAAACGTCACATGCTTGCCATTTAAAACACTCTAGGAACACTATTTTGGAATGAAACTCATGAATCTATTATACGTTTTGGATTCTTTTTATTGGGTTTCCATGATATAATTTTGTATGCAGCTAATCTTTCTGTTATCTGGCCAATTTTTGTCATTTCCCAGAAAACAGAAAAGATTTGCCCAAAATGGCCAGAAAATCAAAAAAACAAACAAACAAACAAACAAACTCCGCCCATCCTTGCTCGGAGGACTGTGGCTTGCCGTGTCGAGGACTTCTGTTCTGTTCTGACTTCTGTGTTTGGTGTGGTAGGAATCAGTTCAAACGCAATGGTTTAAACTAAGAAAAGTCGCAACAAGGTCGATGAAGCTGCGGATGGACCACTCCTTGGCGCTTCGTGGCAGCGATGACGCGTTGTTGTCAGTGGCAGTGCATCCAGGAGGAACTCATACAACAAGAGCGTGGAGACAAGCTCGTGCTCCGGTCGGTGGTGCCATGATGCGACGTGGGATATGATATGGGATTGGGGAACTGATCGTGAGATACGAAAGCGCAAGCTATAGATGCAGAAATTCTTGGAGAGCTATGCGAAACAGTCGTCCCGCTAGAAAAGTATTATGACAAAAGATTGATTTCTGGCGAAGTAACAGCTGATTTGAGGACGCCGAGTGGCCGAAGGATGAAACTGACAAGTTGTGGCGAGTGTAATTATACATAGATACGGTGCCTTTCCATAAGTCTTTGTCTATTCCTAGCCGTTCTTGCTTTTGCCGTGTCCTAACCACTTACCAATAGCTCCAGAAGCTTAGAAACATACCGTTCTTATGATGTACGGATAAAAGTCTGAGCAGTCCTTCTTGGCTCTGTGCTTGTCTGACTTGAATGTAGAAACTGTCGGTGTCAACTTCACCAATTGATGCAGCCAACCATAGTAGACATTACATTCAGGTGTAATGCCAGTCACTAAATCACGGCAATTTAGTGAGCAGAAGAGGAGAAGGAACAGAAGGCTCTCTAAATCACATTACGTACACTAGAACCCTACGCACTGGGACCGAATTCGTCAACGACTAACCGGCGGATATGGTAAGTAGAGATACTCACGATGAAACCTGCGTTTCTGACTCTCGCTTATTTCTGTCTCTTATAACCGGCATACCCGCGGATTTAAGTGTTGATGAATCCGGCCCCTGATCAGTTTGTACCTTTACCTACTCCTTATGGAAATGATGCCCAATTAGATGAGTATCAAAGCCTGAAGCTGGTCTGTATAACGCGCAGATAGTGGATGAGGGGTGGAAGGCGCCGGAGCGCAATGTCGCTCGGGGGGGGGGTCACCTCCAAACAGATTCGCCGGCCTTCCTTCCGACGTTATTCGGTGTCCCTCTATCGAGAATGAACCTAGCAACATATGTAACGTCTGGCAAACACAGATTCGAGAGAATAAACGATAACGAACGACGCACTCGCTGGCGAGCTTGAACAGGGCGGATGTCGACGCGACGCGCGACGCGCCGCTGCGCGCTCCTATCGATCGAGTCGAAGCTGCAGTCGATGCGGCGACACACTCTAGCCCGGTGCCTTATCCAGCTTTTTTCTTTATTCTCTCTTTTAGTCGTTTTTTAGCCAACTTTCTCTGCCGTCGGTGCAATTCTAGTTGGAGGGGACGCACCTTATCGGTACCATGACGAAGACAAACACGATAAATATGAGAGGGACGGCCAGCAGGCATGAAATATGGTGAAACCCCTCGCCATGTGGTATGCTATCTTGTCTTAGTCCTCCTTGCTCACCCACCACCACCCCCACAGGCTTCACCGAGAGTCTAGTGGCTGCTTTACGAAACCTTTGAGACGCAGGAGAAAATTTCCCGGTCTGCTGAAGGTACAGAGGACAACGACATCATTAAGATGCGGCTCCCTCCAACTATGATTGCCACTCTCCGCCTTCTATACTATTTACAGCAGTTACTTTTCAGCAAGATGGCGGTCTCCAACCTCGACTCACTAAAGAATTTCGGACTGTTCAAAGACTGGGGGGATAATGCTAAAATGACCGAGGACGAGTTCAACAACTACCTGGCGGACATGGGGCTTTTGTGGAAGTCCCCCGGACATGGGGCTTTTGTGGAGGCCAAGAAGTCCGAAAGAAATTCGAGTGCAATAAGAGGTCCTGCTGCCGCCAAGGGAGTCTAAGTAAGATCGGTTACTTGAAGGGTACTTTCTTCGAGACACTGACAGGATCACGAAAAGAACTGTTTCTGGCATTGCTATTATTCATCAAAGATATGGGAACAATCGAAGACAGAGCGAAGGAATGCGATGTAAACTGCTCCACAATAGTGCAGTGGGACCAGTGGTTCCGCGACGTATTAGTGGAATCGTTCCTCGAGGATGAAGCAGTCCAACCGCGAAAAATAGGAGGACCGAACATGGTCCTACAATTAGACGAAACATACATTGTGAAACGAAAATAAAATCGTGGTCGGACGGTGCGATCTAGCTGGCTCGTCGGTGGAATAATACCAAATGCGAAGGAAATATTTGTGGAAATCACGTCGAGGCGCGATTCTGCTACGCTTGATGATATTGTAACAACGCATGTCCTACCAGGAACAATAATCCACACGGACAGCTGGAGAGGGTACGGAAACCTCAACAACCTAGGCTACATACATAGGACAGTGAACCACAACCAGAACTTCGTGGACCCCAACACGGGTGTGCACACGCAGGCCATAGAAAGTGCGTGGTCCCACATCAAGCGCGCTATAAAAAAAGAAGAACGGATTCAAGGGAGCTTTGTGGGACGACCACTTCCTGGAGGCCGTATGGAAATGGAAGAATAATAAGGAGCCGAAGCTCTACATGCTTTGGAATGAAATCGTCAGGCGTTACCCCCTTGTAGAGTATGTTAATTTGCCGTCACCTCTCTTCTTATATACACTCATTTTTCATATTTCAGATAAATGGATTTCTCTTCTAATCTTATGGATAACTTATGAATAAACGTTTTATTAGATAGGTTAGTGTAAATCTCGCTTTTTGTATGGTAAATCTTGTGTTTTTACTTTCAGTTCAGTTAAAACTTAGTATTCCCCCCCCCCAACTAGAATGCAGGTCACCGACGCATGACAGAAGAGCAGGTTAGTGTTTTTTATTGTTCTGTTGCTCCTCTGCATTCAGCATAGGCTTTTTGACGTTATATACATATTTGAATCTGTTTGGAGGTGTTTGGAGGTGACCCCCCCCCGAGCCATATTGCGCCGGCGCCGGTTTCCGCATGCGCTACGAGTCGCTTTGTGATACGGATCGCAGTCAAGACAAGCAAGTTTTTCACCAGTCTTCACTTCATATCATAGTTTAAGTCATCCGTATAAGGCGATGAATACAAGATGAAGACAGGGATGAGATCAGTCCCTGCTTGCGTGGTTCAGAAGAAGCGAGCGGCCATTGTAATCCGTCCCATTGAATGTGTTGACCGCATTCTCGGCACCGGCAGCGTCGGCGAACTCGCAGAAGCCGAAGCCTTTCGGGCGGCCGGTTTCGCGATCCATGACGTTTCTGACGTCGGTGACTTGGCCGGCTCGACTGAAGAGATTGCCGACCTCTTCTTCGGTGCACTGGTAGGGCAGGTTGCCGACGTAGACGGAGCATCCGAACTGTTGTCTATCCATTTCTGTTGATTTGTTGAAGACTTCAGGAGGCAACTGTCATGAAACTCTGGAGTGAAGAAAACGAGTGGAGCCAAAGTGATCACTTGAAAAAATGGATAGACAGCATTCCGGATGCTCCGTCTACGTCGGCAACCTGCCCTACCAGTGCACCGAAGAAGAGGTCGGCAATCTCTTCAGTCGAGCCGGCCAAGTCACCAACGTCAGAATCGTCATGGATCAAAAAAAAACCGGCCGCCCGAAAGGCTTCGGCTTCTGCGAATTCGCCGACGCTGCCGGTGCCGAGAATGCGGACAACACATTCAGGGGGACGGATTACAACGGCCGCTCGCTTCGTGTAAACCACGCAAGCAGGAACTGATCTCATCCCTGTCTTCAGTCTCACTTCATCAGGGGAGGATAAGGCACTGAACAGTTGCTGGGTAATAGCCATAAACTGACAGGATACACTGACAGGTCGACAGCTATGCGAACTGATGGTGAGGAGAATGCCCTCAAAGTCTCCAATTCCTCCTGCGCTTCACCTTCTCCTGTGTGCTTGGTCGCGCATAGCCGCAGAGTCAGCCGGTCTTGCTCCCACAGTTGCATACACGCCTTCAACATTGGGCCAGGAACAATTGCCACCTTCGACTCCTGCTGTTCATTCATCTTACGACTCTGATCAATCCCATTTCCTCAATATGTACTCAAAGTGGCTCCACGACGCAAAATACTCTGACAGAGCGGGAGTAGTTGCGCGGTAGGTTCCGCCCCTTTTCGATTGGTCCCGTCACTGGGCAGCAGGGTGTGCGTAAATGAAATCTGAAATTTCGTAAATCGTAAATCGTAATTACGAAAAAATCGTCGTAAATCGTAAACCATAAATCGTAAGAGGTGCCTGACTTATAATGCATCTAATTTCCTTGTTTTTTCTATTATTTCAAAGCTAATCGATACTGACTATGTTTTATTGAGATGTTTTCAGCTTGAGCTGGACACTTTTCTAATTAAGACGGAAGCCATTAAAATCAACTAGCACCTTTCAAATCAAGCTGGCCAAGTTCTCGGAGAACCAAAATAAAGTGCTTGTTCAGAAACGCTATCTTAAAAGGCGCCTATACAGGGTGCCCAAATAAAAAGCTTACACTGCTTGGACGACCAAAAATGTTTATCTTTCCACTAGCCATTGGCTTGCATATAAAACTATGACTTCGTAGAAACAACCGCAACAACTCCGAATAAACCAACAAGAGCCATTCCATTTAAAACCAAAAAAATAATTTGATCGCTGGTCAACTCGAAGAAAACAGTATTTGCTCAAATAATCCAACAAGCATCCCTACTGAGTGAGCGCATGGCATTTTCTATAGTGTGACACACCTAAAGTTCTAAACCTTCTCACATTTTAAATTGTACCCAACAGCATTTTTGTAGCAGACGGGAAGGAATTGTGTGACGATTGAAAGAGTATAATCACATTTTGGACACTTATCATAGCCGGATTTTTGACTTCAAATTATAAATGAAGATATTTGTGTGGCATTCTTTAGAAGTAAAGTAGAGAAGCAAGGTGCAGCTTGAATTGAAAGTGGTTTAACTGACTCATACAAGGTGCATTTTAAAGATAAGGGAAACCCATGGTAGAGAAGTCGTAGGAGGGTGGCTATCGCGTGCTCAAGAATAGTTCTTGATTAGGATCCTACCACGGGCAATCAAGTCTTCCATACCTGCTGGTTGTGAATTCCTGATTTGCCTGAGAAGGATAAAACACTGACCTCTACATCGGCGGCAACCGCAATTTATTCTATAGGGCAAATACACCCAGTGACCTCTACGGTATCCCACAGAGGTAGAAAGAATGGATGGCGCAGCTCGAACAGGGACTGGCTAACGTCATGCTTTGTCCCTTATCATTTTTGAAGGCCAGCACAACTTCTGGAATGAAAGATCGTCGTTCGACGATACCAGGCAATTTCTTTCGGCATTTACTTCGCTCACAGGTTTGCTTGCACTTGTTAACTTTCGGAAACTCCAAAATATTGCATTACTAATTAATGACTGCTTGCATTCTCCAGCCCTGCTCTCTACCTTCACAACAAATGCTATCGTATCTTTTGCCCAGTCTTTAGCATTCTGAACGG
The DNA here is from genome assembly GCA_947359475.1 of Heligmosomoides polygyrus bakeri. NCBI lineage: Eukaryota > Metazoa > Nematoda > Chromadorea > Rhabditida > Heligmosomidae > Heligmosomoides > Heligmosomoides polygyrus. The sequence continues at coordinate 54,467,355 of OX375869.1, read as the reverse complement.
ATGCATAGAGCGAACGCAACAGCCCCAATCAAACCATTGAAACGACACCAAAAGTGTCAAACTTTTCACTTCTATTATGAAAGTGCCAGTGCTTAATGCGCACCTCATACGTAAATAGACTACGCTCCATGACGTGCAGTGATAAGCAGATTGAAACATGATTGTTTTATTCTTTCCAACAGTTCAGCTGTTATTCCACAGCCTCCAATCAAGTCCAATATTCCTTGACGGCTTTGCATGAGTTCTACTCGTGTGCATTGGAAAGAGTCGTCTATGTGGTGGTTGCAGCATGGAATATGGTTCAGCAGGTGATCGTCTTCATGCCAGTGCAAGGAGAATTTTCATGTCTTTCTGTAAACTGGAACTCAAACAACTCGGATGTGAGATGTTATGCTAGAGTGTGACCAGAAAAAAGGCTACCCCAGTTCCATTGTCAGGATTTAACTCGAGCGGCCTATCCACAAAGCTGCGTTGTTGTGACACAACGCCACAGCAGAACATAAAAAAGTAAATAGGAAATAGCAATGGGCTATGAGGGAAGTCTTTAAAAGTGAGTACATCGTCATAATCCGAATCGTATCACATTATTTGGACGTTTGTCATCCGTGGAACGAAGATCACATTTACGAAAATTTACAATTTACGACCCGAAATGTCGTAAATCGTAAATCGTAAAAAAATTTGCCAAAAACCACCGTAAATCGTAAAATCGTAAATCGTAAATCGTAATTACGCACACCCCTGCTGGGCAGTATATGCTGCGAGACCGCCCCTCGAGTGTGATTGGTTAATAGGGCAGGGGTGTGGCGGAGAAATAGCTGGAGGTCCTGCGGAGGTACGGCGTCGTTGCCAAATGACTTTCCGAAGCGGGAGGTGCCGCGGAGGTACAGCGCAAGTACTGCAGGAGCATTCGCTCCTCTCCTCGGCGCTGTCCATTAGCTGGATACGCCCTACTGTCCAACAATTGCAGGTGGAGTGCTGCAAGGTGCTGCGCGTTGCGGCAACCAACTGCCCAAGTACTGCGGCGCACATGGCCCCACCGCGATTTCCGCCTGCGCAAGCACAGTATCCCGAGGTGACGCAATGCGTCTCGGTCGTTGCAACTGCTGTGGGATACCGCAGTTCCATCGGTTTTCACTTGTTTTCTCGATCTTTCGTGTCGTTCCTGTCGCTTTTCGCTGGTGGTTTGTTCTCGTGTCGTTAACTTACTTTGTTTAATATGTGTTTTTCAGGTTAAGGAGCCGTCCCAGAGTCGGCTCCTCGTCGGTATCGGAGGCAAACCGCAGGAGTTTGGTGAGTCAAAGCATAGTGCTTTAGTGATTTGAAATGTAGTGAGCGTAGGTATCTAACTCGGGATCAACTCTCGGTGTCCTCAGGATGTTGTAACACTGACAGCCGTTGTTTCATTCCGCTGGCTGAAGAATATAAAAGAACCTCTCGGAATGCTCTGGGGTTGGTCGTCTTCCTCCGATCTCCGGACGTGTGGTGTCGGCTCCGGCGCCTCCCCGCCCCTGAGGTGCTCCCGAGCCGGAGATCTTCTTCCCCCCCCCCTCCGAGGCTCTCTACCCGTCGCCCGTTTTGACATTCATAGGCGTACTGTTGTTAAAAAGATCTTATGTTACTATCGAGTTCTGTTATGTAAGGGCCCAAGAGGCCGTGTGATGTACACGTGAATAAACCTGAGGGACAGGTTTATTACAGAAGTGTAGTTTAAAAATGTTTGTGGGGCTGTGTAAGCAGCAGCCAGAGGGCTGCTTACCTACATTTTTGCTTGCAATGCATGGGTTTTTGGGCGCTAAAGGGCTGTGCGGGGGTTAGTTTGTTCACAGTAGTGGGCTTTGTTTTCCTTTTTCGATTGTTTCGTTATTTGAAGTTGTTTAACATGTACTTTTCAGGCGAAGAAGTCGTCGCAGAGCCAGCTGGTCGTCGGAGCGGGAGGACAGCAGCCGGAGTTTGGAACGTGGGGTCGGAGGATAGCCACCAAGTTCGGAATACGAATACGAATACGATAGAATACGTTTTATTAATGTGAAATGTATTTTTAAAAATGTATGTAGGGCTAGCCAAACTGCTGCTTACATAGCCCTAAGTCTAGCCCTACATAAATTTTTGGTTGCAGTACATACATTTCTGTACGCTAAGCGGCTCGGGGGGGGGGTTGACATTGGAATTTTGCTCTATAGCCCGTTATGTATTGGTCGAAATTAAATATTTCCCACAGGAGTGGTGTGCTCGTTGGTGGCGATGTCCGTTCCTCCACGTGGTGCCACTGGAAACTGCTTGCTTTTGCAAGCCGAGCCAAACACGGACATTCGAATGCAGGCGACAGGCCCTAGTGACAGGCCGGCCTACGAACATTTTGTGTCACATCATATGGTTGATGGCGTTTCAGACTTCTCGAGATAATGCTACGGCGTCCGCGGGAGCCGACGCGCACTCGCAAAGCCCGGCGAGTGTGAAAAGTGTGCGAGGGTCCCTGATGCGAGGACGGCATCGGGGGGCAACTGAGCTAGTCCGAAAGTCCCGTAACGTAGGCAAGGCCCGCGTAGCAACGTTGAATGTGGGTACGTTGACGGGGCGCTCGTGCGAGTTGGTAGAAGCACTGGAGCGAAGAAAGATAGATTTCTGTGCGGTGCAGGAGACGAGGTGGTCACTGATCTGCTCGCTGAAGATCACACCTTCGAGGTGTAAACATGTAGAGCGATGTGGGTCGGCTAGAATCAAATGGTGGCGACTGAAAGAGAAGGAAGCGGCAGTTATTTCTCGCATTCGGTTGCCGACAGTGACAACTGTCGACGAAACCTGGAAGGACGCTACCGATGCGATAACTCGGGCTGCACGTCTTGAACTCGGCACAACGAAGACTGGACGACGCTGGGTTGACAAGCAGGCATGGCTGTGGACTGATGATGTCAGAGAGAAAGTCCGAGAAAAGAAACGGCTCTATCACGTGTTTATCGGTGATAAAACAGTCCATAATTGGCGGAACTATCGAGAAGCAAAGAAAGCGGCAAAGAAGGCAGTGGCCGCTGCTAAAGCCGCATACTACGCTGATGTCAGCAAAAAATTGGAAACGCGCGATGGTGAGCGTTATATTTACCGACTCGCCAAAGCTCGCTGTCGCCAAGCAGAAGACATTGAGAAGTTCTTTGGTATTAACGACGAGAGCGGTCATCTTCTGATGGATCGTAAGAGGGCTGTGAAGCGATGGCACGACTACTTCGAGGAAATCTCGAATGTAGAATTTGAACATCCTGCTGTTCCTTTTGCATCACCTGTATACGGTCCCGTTCAGAAGATCACAGTGAGCGAAACTGAAGCAGCCCTGAGGAAGATGAAGTCAGGCAAAGCCACTGGTCCCGATGACCTGCCAGCTGACCTGTGGAAGTCGAAGGGCTGGTGCCCTGCTGACTGGCTGACTGCGTTTTTCAATCAATCAGGTTGTTGCTGAGAAGAAAGTGCCTGAGGGTTGGCAGCAAAGCACGACCATCCCGATTTGGAAGAAGAAGGGCAGTCCTGCAGACTGCGCCAGTTACCGTCCAATTCGTCTTCTTTCGCACACCATGAAAATCTTTGAGCGAATTGTCGACAGACGTATCCGGGATGTCGTACAGCTTTCCACGAATCAGTGTGGTTTCGTATCTGGCTGTGGTACCGTTGATGCCATTCACGCCGTTCGTCTTCTGCTAGAGAAGCACCGCGAGAAACAGAAACCGGTGCATTTTGCCTTCCTGGACTTGGAGAAGGCCTTCGACCGCGTTCCGCGAGATGTTATATGGTACGCGTTGCGACAACATGGTATCCCTGAAGAGCTTATTGAGTGGGTGCGCATTCTATACTCTTGCCCAAGGAGTCGAGTGCGAGCGCCAGCGGGCACCTCGATGGAGTTTCCCATCTCTGTAGGGGTGCATCAGGGATCTGCGCTATCCCCACTGCTCTTTGTGGTCGTGATGGATGCAATCTCACGAGATCTCCAAATGGCGGCACCTTGGACGCTGCTGTATGCTGACGACGTCATGCTTGCATGTGAAGACAAAACCGAACTCGAGCGACAGGCACAGGCGTGGTGCGATCGTTTGGCATTGTTCGGTCTCAAGCTAAACGTCAAAAAGACGGAATACTTGACGACGGATGTGAATGAGCACGGATCTATTAAGATCAATGGTAATGAGCTCTCACGAGTTACATCTTTCAAGTATCTTGGGTCAACAGTCACGTCCGATGGCAGCTTAAAGTTGGAGGTGAACGCACGTGTGAGTGCAGCCTGGTCCAAATGGCGCTCGCTGACTGGGGTGCTTTGCGACAGGACAATACCTGAGCACCTCAAATCGAAGGTTTATAGAACAGTAGTCCGCCCAGTAGCGACGTACGGTGCTGAGTGCTGGCCCGTGACGAAGGAAGTTGAAAGCCGCCTCAGTGTAATGGAGACGAAGATGCTACGGTGGACGGCTGGAGTTACGCGTTTGGACCGCGTTCGTAACGACACCATACGACAGAGGTTCGGTGTCGCCCCGATATCCGAGAAGCTGCGCGAAGCTCGTCTTCGATGGTACGGCCACGTCCTTCGCGCTAACAACGACACCGTGTGTAAGATTGGCCTGAATCTTGTGGTCCCTGGAAAGCGGCCCAGAGGACGCCCGAAGCAACGTTGGCTGGATACGTTGCGCTTGGACTTAGAGATGGCTGGTGTGCACCCTGATCAAGCATTTGATCGGGAGAATTGGCGTCACCACACCAGAAGAGCGGACCCCGCCACCAAGCGGGACAGACGCTAATGAAAATGATGAGGAGTGGTGTGCTCGTTATGTGTTGGTCGAAATTAAATATTTCCCATAGGAGTGGTGTGTTCTACCACAGTACAAAGTGACCCCCCCCTCTCGACCCTATTTGCGCCAAACAATATAACCGGGAATCGTATTTAAGTGATTTCCATTTTGGGTGAGGCTTCCATTTTTTTCAAGTCTTGGTTCTCATTGCTTCTTTTTGGGTGCAAGTTAGTTCGAAATCACTGAAGCTTCGAAGCTTCTATTCATATTCTGTCAGTCCCCTTCGTCATTCGCCGTATATTTCTGACACGTTTCACAGCTCAGTGAAAGGATATGGTGCCCTGGATATGGTGGCGAAAACTGATTAAACAAAAAGGTTGCGTACAATAGAACGCTCGTTGGCCAGCTAGCTAGCTAGCTTTGACTGATATCAGAAATTCTGTTTGCGTGGAATCACATACTTATAAACTGTACAACAAAACCCATTGTAGAAGACACAGTTATAATTTTGCTGTTTGAAGTAAGCTGCATTTACACTACCATCCAAATTAGAATTGCGACGAGCGTATATATGGCTTGATTGCTTTGTTTAGAAACCTAAAAGTTGCTGCCTTTCTGTACTCTAGAATAAGCATTAAACTATAATCTTGCTCGAAAACTAAAAATATTACCAAATTTTTTACACTTTAGTTTCTTATCGATGAGGCAGGCAAAAAAATTCAAAAATGTCATGCACAATTTTTCTTCGACTTCTTTTTTCATTGTTCTAATTTTCTTCAGAAGTTTCTAGTTTAATTTGAAGGACCAATTTCCAATTTGGTTTGAAGTGTCCAATTCGACGTGAAAATAGTATATATGAGATAGCGATAACTGAACGAGATGAGATATAAACAAAAACAAATAGCTCTTTGCAAAAGAAACATGCACAACATGAACCAAAGCCTCCCTATTTTCTTCTGTTTTGAACTCTATGCTTGCGCAGTGATTGTTAGATTGCAGTGTGTGCTATGCTATTTTTGTAATGATCTATTTGAAAGTTTCTTTCATAGGTTTGTGATGGGGTTTCTCAAAGCCAAATCCGATCAAGTTGTGGGGCTTATTTGTCGAGACATTGAGTCGATGCTAGCTAGGGAAGGGTTTCTACCTGATTACTGGCTCGATTTTTCAAACTTACTTACAGAAACACTATAACTTCGCCATAGAAGTCCCTACCACAAATGCGATCAGCTCGGATGGCGAAAACGATCCTATGCCGCAATAGCCACCACAACAAACACAAGCAGAAGCTCCGGATACCCAGTTATAGCACGACGAGTAAACTTCTGAAGCCCTGAGGTTTTGTTGAAACCGTTGTAGTATTTCTTTTACTGTACGAATGTAATAAAGTTGGTAGTAAATAAATTTGTATAACTTTATCATGTTCTTACCACAGAAGCATTTTCGCCAATGTAAAGTTAAACCAAACTTGCGCTCACCTTTCAGTACTTGGGCAATATCTTCATTCGAAATTAGTACCTACACCACTGGTAGTACCCCCACTACTACTTGTGCTCCTATCAGTACTCTCAGCACCAACTCCCACTACTTCTAGTTTTTTCATTATTTACTACTACTTTAATTTGTGCTCCACCGACCACTTCTGGAGTTATAGTGGTCGGTGGAGGTGAAGTTAAAGTAGGAGCAAATAGTGGTAAAAACTAGAATTGGTGGGAGTTGATGCTGAGAATACTGTTAGAAGCACGAGTAGTAGTGGGGTACTACCGGTGGTGGACGTAGTAATTTCGAGTGAAGGTAGCGCTCAAGTACTAAAGGGTGCGCGCAAGTTCGGTTCGCGTATTTGCGCAGCAGCTCGGGCAACACATCCTGCCAAGCTCTGCAGGATGCGCTGCCAAGGTGCTTCTTCAAAATGAGAGGATGTGCTGCCGAGCTCGTGCAGCACGTGCTGCCCTGAAAAGGGTGACCGAGATGACCAAGTGCTGCGAGCTGGGCAGGTGGTTCCGCCCACCTGCAATTCTTGGGTCGTGTCTCGGAGAGGCGATCTGCCCACCTACAGCCCAACTTATCCCGCTCTGTCAGAGTACATAGCTCATCCAAGAAGGGGTTGTTCGACACCGACTTTTCTTCTGACAACTATCCTTCCCGTGGTCGGCGACTTCTTTGATCGTTAAATGCCCAGTAGCATCTCACTGCGAGAGGAACACGATAGTTGCATCTGACCTTCAAAGCCTTAACGAAGAAGATCGGACAACATGGTGTTGGGCATCGTAGTGTTCACTTCAAATCTGATCTAGCGTCTCCGACTTTCGGAAGCAAGGGAAGCTCAGAAGTGTGGTTATCTTCTCTTGATTTACTCCTCCATCACAGCTGGAGCATCCCAAGATGAGTTAGATGCGCGTCAGGAACTCCGGTTCGTCATGAACATCGTCTTAGTAGGGCTCAGCTGCAGTTCAACACATCACATATGTAAGCGATCGAAGCCGGCCGGAATTCGCTCCGCCTTGCTAATGTTCGGTGTTACGAGCACGATGTCATCAGCGAAACGTAAGTGGCAAAGTTGTCTGCCATCGATCAGCATTCCCACGTGCTCCGATTACAGGTCTCGGGTGACATGTTCCCTTGACGAACCCCTCTCTTCACGTTGATGAGGACGTCGTTGCAAAATATTTAGAATGGTGAGATCTTGGTCGTGAGTCCACTGTATAGCTCACGAACTGAGAGAGAGCGCCGCGTCTAGCCAGGGCTTTGATGACCGCTTGTTTGTCGACGGGATCGGACGACTCTTTATCGTCGATAAGCAGTACAGCGACAGCTTGCGCCTTCGCGACACGCTTCAATAGGCTTCGTAACGGTGCGCATGATCATCCTGTCGACTAAGTGAGTGAGCAGATCATATTCAAGGCGAGTCCGATGAATAAGCTACAGACTGCAGAACGCGATGGGCGGTAGTTGTCTGTGTCGTGGACGTCTCTTTCCTTGCACAGTGAGACTCTACCACCGCGCTGAAATCTCCCGCTCCGAATCCACCATGTTAGCATGAGAATGATATCGAGCGGAAGACTCTTCAGGTTTTGAGGTCTGATACTTCTGGAACCGAGCGCCGTGGGATTTCTCACGGATGAGATGGCTTGTCAAACCTCAAAATGGAGAACAAATGGCACAATGAGGCCATACTGCGGTTGAGTGTGGGTAATTAGACATATGGTTCAGGAGAGTGTAGCAAATGTCGTGTACGAAGTTCTCCAGGGCACGAAGTGATGGTTCGCCTTGTCGTCTTCACCGTTGACGTGTGAAAGAATACCCCTCTCGAAAGATTCCTCAACGGCGTACAGAATTTCGGAACAGTACAGACGTAAGCCAGTAGCTACTGATGATGTGGTCTATGCATATGTGGAAATGTCCACTGAGAGATTGTCAGATTTAGTTCGTCATTTAGGGATTTCCAGCCTGCATATATTGGTTTAATGAACACGAAGGACTTGGACAGCCTTCCGTAAATTTATTATTCTGCTATTTTCTCGTCAAACTGGATACTTTGAAACCGAACTCGATAAAAGCAAAACACAAAACCTGCGCAATTCTGCACTTTAACGTAAGCACAAAGAAACTCGTGCAGTTAAAATGAAATCGTTTGATTTACCGACATTCATGTAGCATAATCTCTTTCTTGGTTCATCATGCCCATGGAAATTGTAAAATTTCAAAGAAACTGTAGAAAACCAGTAAACCGAAAATTGAGTTTGACCTTCTTAAAACATTTTGTCTTCATACTCTTTGCCTGTTCAAATTGGGACCAGGACCATTAGAAAGAGCTCGGAATGCTAATTACGAATATGAGTGTAAAAATTGCAAAACGAAACTCCTGAGCGAGTTATGGCCTGCCGAAATCGAGGGCCTCACCACAGGCTAGCTGTGCGGCACACCTGGCGAGAGAGTGGTGAGTCATTGGGGCTCCGTAAGAAGGAACCGAATGCTGCGGCGGTGGCGCGGAGGTAGTGGTCACACTCATCGGGTGCGAGATGCTAGTTCGGTTCCCGTTGGAGGCAATTTTTTGGCAAATCATAATTTATTTCGAAATGACCTTTTGTTCTGAATTATGACACGTGTCTGATTAAATAGTCGGGAAAACTGCTATGGTGACATTTTTATTCACTATTTTGCACAAATGCAATCCAAATCATATACTGAACTGCATATTTTCTAACAACCTTGGCATTCATGGAACAAAGGAAAGAAATGTGTGAGGCAGACGTTTAGGTGTTTGTCACCAGGAGTGACAAACACAATTGGGTGATCACCAATGTAACCTGCATTATGTCATGAGTATTTCAAAAAGTTTAGCAAAAAAGGTGAATATTTGTTTGATCTTGCTACAATTGATTGTTTTGTTGCTGGTTGTAGAGAGGCTGCATGTATAAGATGTGCAGTGTGTGAGCAACACGTCTGCTTCACACATCTCTTTGCTTTGTTCCATGAATGCCAAGGTTGTTAGAAACACCTCTAATTATTCAATATATGATTTGGACTCTATTTGTACAAAATAGTAAATAAAAATGTCACCATAGCAGTTTTTTGCCTTCCAGCATTTTTACGAATGCGCATGGTAGTTTTCCCGGCTATCTAATCAAACAAGTGTCATAATTTAGAACAAATGCTACTTCGAAGATAAATTATGATACGCGAAAAAAACCGGCAGCAACGGGGATCGAACCAGCGACCTCGCAGCCAGCGAGCGTGAGACTACCCCCGCGTCACCGGCGCAGCTTCTTACGGAGCCCCGACGACACACTGCTCTCGTGCCAGGTGTGTCGCACAGCCAGCCTGTGATGAGCGAGTTATGGCCCTCCGATTTCGACAGGCCACAACTCGTTCAGGAGTTTTAGTTGCAATTTTGACACCCATATCCGTAATCAGCATTTCGAGCTCTTTCTAATGATCCAGGTCTCAACTTAAGTTCCATGGGAGGTCGAAACCCTTCCTAGTAAGTGGTAAAGTATGAAAGTCGACGTTGATCAAACTCCGTTTGAGAGGTGCCACCGCGGGATATCATGGAGACAATTTTTTTCGGTATATTTTTAACGATCATTTTTTAACGAAAAGTTTTTGCGTTAAAATAGGTAAATTCAGTAAATACCTTAAATAAAATTTTCCTTAGCTGCAGTCAGATTGAAAATATTGTAGAAGGTAAAAGGCTAGATCTTTTTCTTTAATGATTTTTCAACTTCATGGCTATTATGCTACTATATATGGCGATCGCTGCCTTCATCTTTACAACAAATAACAACGGTCATCTATCATCAATAAATTTGTCAAGCCAGAACAATCACTGCGATACTAAAACCAAACAAACAAACAATTTCTTTCTGTGCTTAGTTTGTTAATCTTTCGGAAAGTTGCCAAGCTTCTACGAAGATCCGAAGTGCTATGAGCCGTAGCACGGCTCAAGGACCCTGAGTGCTTTCACTTGTCCTGATAGTACCTTTTACAGAATTTGCGTTCGCTAACTTTTACAGCCCAAGATTGTCCTGTATTTCCACATTTGTTTTTAAAAACTGTGTTGTTTAAAGAAACAGAATGTTTTAACGAAGAATTTAAGCCAGACAGTAACCACCGCGAATCCTTTGGTTACAGTTCGCCTTTGGAAGAAATTTGCGAAGTCCTGTCAGTTTCACGGAGCGGTTCCTTTTGCCCCAAAGGCCCTTTTCTTCCTACAGATAACAGCTGAGGATTCAATAAACAGCCACGGACCGTTGACCAAATTTTAATGGAAGCGAATTTTTCTGAATTGAGTGCTGCTTTGCCATCCAAGTAGGAAGATCTCAACTGTTAAGTCTTCCTATGCTGCACTCAAAGGAAATGCATAGGAACACGTGTATTTAGAAGTGCATTTATTGTCCCTTGTCTTTCTCTTCTCCAATTCTTCCAAATAGAACTCATCAATAGAAGTCATGTCCGTCACTCTTTTACGACTTCTCTGCAGTTGACCACTTCGATTTTATTCTTGGTGCTCATTCTAGAAAGCTTTACGGCACATTACCTTGAGGTTGCAATATGTCTAAAGTTTCTCAATTTCCTCCTGTTTTTGTAGACCACTTTTGGATTGATGGGTGATGTTTATGGTAAATTCACAAATTATACGAAAAAATCCACAGATATAAGGGGAATGTCTTGCTAGAACCAGACCTGCACATTCGAAGATGTACCTTTTCGTAGATCTCGAAAAAATCTCATGCAAGATTGGAACCAGTTTGGAAAGAACCAACTTTGGTCCATCATGTAGTCCTGTAATCATAACCTGATTCCGTCGACTCATCGCTTAGCGCGTTATTATAGAGTATGATTCTTGCTAACCATACCGAATACAATTGATGCAAATCCACTATTGAACATCATTCATGATTGGGAGCGGAGGTTAGAAAGTTGCTGCACTCATGTGGAAATGATAAACCACTGATGTTTCTATCGGTTTACATTGTATTTTACAGGACGGGGCCTTTTGATATACAAAATGCGGTAAAAGCGAGTGCGTAGCATTTCAAGAAAAGGTCAACTGGACAGTTTGATCTCCGTTTTCGGTGGTGTGATTAAGTTTATCGTATTCGCCCTATCTGATCGTTTAAGATGCTAGAGACTCTTGGAAACAACGCATTAATTAGGCACGCTAGGTAGATTTAGGTTAAATCAAACTAGACACCTTCTAAATCGAAATTGACTTTTCTATGGAATAAACTGAAGATGCCTCGAAAAGTTTACTCAAGGAATACGTCAACCTTCCCATTTTAAAGCGATGTCTAAGAAATATGATCACACTGTTCCGGCGGCCAAAAGTTCCTTCTCCGTCTGCTATGGGAATGTTTCTGGAGTTATTTCAAAATACAGAAAAATAGAGATCTTCCGGTGCATCACACGAAGGGATTGCATTATGCATTCACTCGTCAGTGACCTTGACGCAATCCCGCCTTATCATTCAGTATGTTTGTTGGATTACTACTCGGGAGTTGCTGTTTTTCCTGCATCCTGATCAGTGGTGAAATGACTGTTTTAAATGTTCGTTTTAACAGCGATTTTTTTCGCTGTTGTTTCTGCTACATCCTAGATTTATGCGCAAATTGTTAGTAAGTTGGGAATTTAATGGATATTCAAACAGGGCAAGTTTTCCGTTGTAACACCATGCATAGGCAAGAGTTTTTGGATCTACAGTTTTTTCGACTTTCTTAAAACGGTAAGACTTGATTTGAAGGATGTCTTACTAGGAAGAACACGTTCAGCTTGAGGTGAAAGTGACATAAATAAATAAATAAATAAATAAAGGATAAAGGATAAAGGACGGCGTTACTCAACCCCTTCTGGGATGCGCCAGCGCATTCTATTTCTACGGGATGTCGTGGAGGCGACATAAATACGTATTTGGCCGTACTATGACTTTCGGTGGCCAGCCGATGAACAAATCAGCGCTTTATCCTTCCCAGACAAGTCTGGTACCAATTCACCGACCCCGGAGGGATGGAAGGCTTGGTTAGCCTGGGCGGGAAATCCGAACCAGGAACCCGGTATCAGGTGCACGCGACAGTCGCACCTCCTCCGACTGCGCTACACGCGCCCAAATAAATAAATAAATAAATAAAAATATTGAATCATATCTCATTAACGTTAGCAGAACAAATTCACTGGAAATTTAGTTGTACTGCACTTCAAGTCAGGTGACTCAAACGATTTACGGTTTACGATTTACGACTTACGACGGGTTTTTTGTAATTACGGGTTACGATTTACGACATTTCACATTTCATTTACGCACACCTCTGCTGCAGCTACTGGTGTCTCTCAACCTCATGTAGCTCACACGCAGCGTAAGAGGGTGATAAAGAAGAATCCAGTCAGGCAATCGCTACTTACTAAGGAGAGCATTCAGTTCAGCCGCCAAAGGTTAACGGCGATGAGGTCGAATACGTGGAGACAGCAATAGGCGAGAAGTGCGCAGAACTCACCAGATACCTCACTGCATTGTAGAGACGATTGGAAACTGTGATATGTTGTCACCACTTGGAGGTGTTGAAGACCTCACCACATTTCCATCCTGCCACCATTGTAGAGATGATTGGAAGCTATGGTATGTTGCCACCACTTGAAGGTGTTGGAGACCTCACCACATTTCCACCCTGCACCTGCCAAGAAACCGACCAGCCGACCTGTCGTTCACTCGACGGTCGTAGAGTACCTAGATAGGATGAAGATCGGCGATGTCCTGAAGGAGGAAAAGTCCGAGGCCACCTCGTTGGTATTGAAGAAGCGGCGACGGCAGGACAAAGCCGCAAGAAATCGACAAAGACGGGGCGAGAACCTCCCAAGCTTCTCCTTGATGCTGGATGAAGAGCGGCCGCGGCAGGAGATAACGTTTGTCGAGCAACATACGCCCGAAGGTGTGGTACATGCTGATCGCGCGCTTGGAAACTAACGAGAAAAATGAGCCTCGAGCGGGCGCAGTTGCGAGACTCACCGCGACTACCACATGCGAGAAGATGATGGAGCTCGAGCCTGCGGATGCAGTCGCGAAAGGGATCGTCGGCAGTGCTGAACTGGGACATTCAGCCTTAAGGGACGGCGTATTAGGAAGGGGCGAGGTGCAATGCCTCGTCAAAGTGCTTTTTTGTGTACTTGTGATTGTATAAACTGTGCTTTATTGTTCGACTTGTATTTGTCCTCTTAATAACTATGGTTGTTTCAGGGGGGGGGGGGGAGGCGGGGCGCTCGTTCCCTACAGCCGCCAGACTTCAGTCGATTCGGTTGTAGAGGCAGTTGAGAGAAGGAGAACGTCGCACTTCTCTCTGGGTTCTTTAAATTTTGGCTACAACTAGAGAGCGTCGGTGATTTCGGTCAGGAATTGGTATCGGTGTCTCTACATTGAGGGTTTATATGAAATTGTCTCAAAACCGGCCCACCGTGCTCTCATTTTAAAGATCAACCAATTCTCCTTATACTGAAGAACATTCTAGTGGATGATCGTGGTGTTGTCATGACATATCTCGTTTGAACTTGCTATACTTAAGGCCCCCGCAGACTTTTGCGGCCAGCGGTGGGCGGCGAACCGCGAGATTGATGAGTCACGCCGCTCAACGGCGGTGCCGGCCGGCCAGCGGCGACGGCGAGGTACTGTAGTATTTATAGTCGGGATCAACTAGTGACGCGCGCGTTTCCGCTCTTGATCCCCGCCGCTGAAGGACAGAGCGCAGACAGACTCTCCCGGTGCCGCTGGAGTGCCGCCGTCTCGAGTGATTCGAATCATTTTCGGCGGTGCCGCGAGCTCTGCGTCCCTTCCCCAGGGTAAAGGATAGGGCAGCGACAACGCCGCAGAAATCTGGGGGCCTTTTATAGGAAAATGCGGACGACACCTTAGTACTCAGCAATGTGGCGGGACTTGGTGCTGCAGCCGAAAAGTCAGTTTCTCCAAATGTGGTGTACAAGATTCTGAGGCGCTATGGTACTTGGGGGTGGGTCACCCCAGCATGCCGCGGCCTGCAGGCGCGGCGAGTAGCTTTATATAGCGAATGTAAATGCAGTCTTATCTCCTCTTTTCGGTTAGAGATCCACGTTTTATTTGCTTCCGTTTTGGGCAAGGGAGAGAACTCCAGGATGTAGGCAATTTTAGCACGGGTGCGTCACTCAAGCAACACCCTGGAGTTAAATTCCCCTGCCTAAATCTGTGCTCTCCTCCACTGATGTGAGAAGAGCATAGAGCAGAGCTATAGCATTGTTTGTTTGTTTTCTTCACTATCTGTGTGTGTTTCTTTTTTTTTTTCGTGTCAGTGACACTTTTTGTAAGGTGGCCCTCCTTCTAAAATAGCGTCGATTCTGACTCTTGTCTCAAGAACGAAATCTGATTAGGATAGAGCTGCCAGATCAAGGAAATTGATTAGAAATGCGATGCCTCCATGTAATGGCGTGGACCGCGACATCTCGCCCTCGGCGCTCCCTTTGCTCCGCCCCATTCTAAGGGCAGTTTAGGGAACGACTTCTTTCAGTGTACCTGTGCTGGTCCAGCAGTGGGATCAATCGATCGCCGTCCTCGGGGCAGTGCGTGTCCACTTTGGCCTTTGTTATATCATCGCTCATCCCGAGCGACGCTTAATGATATGCTCCCATATCGATCGGGCGCGCGATGGAATCGATGTGGGTGCATATCATTAGGCGTCGCTTGGGGTGAGCGATGGTATGACAAAGGCCTTTCACAGCGAAGTAAACCACCCATGTTGTAGCATGTGTGGTTCACTGTTCTGTGCCACAGCGCAGTGCCACTGCGCGGTGAGCTCCCTGCGCACTCATTGCGCAGTCTGTGCCACCGCATATTAGCACTGCGCCCCCGCGGCGGTCTCGGGGCAATCTTCACCCATGGCAAGGTCGCGAGCGGCCGGTCTGGAAGAATTTTTTCGCATTTCTTGGAAGGGGTTCAAAGTCGGACAAGTACATGTGAGAAATGTATTCCGTCAATTCCTGCTTTCCGACTGCCAATTGTTCACATTGAGAAAAAATCTAGTGGTTTCCTCGGAAGAGAAATCCCAAGTGAAATAGCTTCTACGTTATGATAATTTCAATTCAGATGTCGAACAAGGAGAAAAATAGATGTTGCGATGGATTAATCTTTCGCATTGTCACATCCCTCCGGATCAAGGTTTTTAGAAAATATGCGGTACTTAGCCAGAGCATAGAACTAGACGAGGAAATGATCTTGCCTGTTTCTAGATCCCTTGCCGGTGCACTGCAGGCACCGGCCCGCTAAGCTCTTCCAGGCGCGGGTACTTCAAAAATTACTTGAGTAGGCTATTTGCGAATGGAGCAGCTTACTTCCCAGGGCATTCGTGCTTTCGGAGTCCTTCAAATATTGTGTACATTGCCATGCTCTTTAATACCAGATATGCTTCTAGGGTGCGGCATGCACAATTCATTGTATAATTCAATTCGGTTCATCATAATTCAGTACTACACGTTGAGCAGCTCATCACGCTTTACTCCGGATCTTTTCCAAATCTCGTTTTCACTGATATTTAACGAAAGTACATTGCCTTTGTAGAGCAAGCTTTTTTTGCTGAAAGACGCTGAAACATTGGCAGAGCACTTGAGGAATCACTGATCTGGTTCCTTACCGCCAACGGCGTGCCGTAAAGGAACCATGGAAGAGAATCAAACTCGCGCATTAGTTCGCTGTTGTATGATACACCTAATGAGTTCGGCTCACCTCTCATGGCAGGCTCGTGGACTCGAATCCTCTCCAAGTCGAAGTAGTCTTTTTTAATGGGCTTCACCATGTTCGGATCTGACCAACACTTTTGGAAGTTGACCTTGAAGATTCAACTGTCTTTCAAATAACAACCCTCCTTAGGCGAAGAGCTGCTGTATTCTTACCGGCGTAAAGTCTTCGTCACCCTCTTCGTAGACGGTCTGAAATGTGTCATGAAATAGTGGGCAAAACTGAGTTGGAGTTATGTAAATATAAAGGTGAAAGAATGATAACCGAGTTTCCCTTTCGACGTGACACGCCCTCTTCCCACACTGAATCTTTTGTAGGTGCAACGGCTACGTTATTCTTTTGAAAAGGAACTTCGGTCGAATGAAAACAGTTGTTTTTCAAAACACAGCGTTCACGTTATGCTTCAAAGGGTTGTGAGTAATTACGATTTGCGATTCACGGCTTACAGAGATGTTTTGAGAATTTTTTTTACGAATTACGATTTATGACATATTGATCATATATCTTAAATTTTTAAAAGTGCGGTCTTTGATCCCCAGATTCTATTCTTAAGCGCAATCTAGTGAGGAGAGGCGTTAGTGGTTGTCTCTCATAAACCACATCATTAAGCCTGCGGTCGACTTTTTGGTGAGATAAAGCTTCGAAAACCTCTTGGAGTTGTGTAGACTTTTATGGTGTCCACACATGCCTATGAGGTAGGTAGAATGTCGCTGCGGCTTCACATTCACCAAATGCGCAGAGGTTCTCCGCGACCTCTTGCTCCTCATAGGAGCAGTGCTGAAATGAATATCAGCACATCACCAGAATCTTCCCTCACCTACAGTCTCCCAGGCTCTATTAAAGTTTTGTCCTCCTTCCCCTCCGACCACCTACTTCGCCATTTTTCCCTGAAGCAAAATGATAATGGGCGTCTACCTGCGAAGACGGCAACCGGCGACTCCACACAGGTCCTTCGGATTCGTTAGGAGACCGTCGCAGCCATTGCAGAAGTAGAAGGCCGAGTGTTGATACTTGGCCAGCATTCCGTCCTCGAATTTTCGGAACTGCTTCTTGAACTGACATGCAAGTCATAGCACACAACACGAAGGACGGGAATGTAATGTGCCCAGTGCTATATGGAATACTTCGCCCACACAGGTAGTTGGCCGCTCTAGTCGCGTCGATCGTACTCTGTGTAGGTGGTCCATGAAATTTGCCATCCTATTCGAAACTCCAAAATAGTGTTTAAAATTGCACCCTTTTTTCACACCATTTTTTCGTACTCACCTAATATGAGCTTTCGCATCTTTCCTCACCCCACAAGCTTCCCTGTTTACAACACCGAAGTCATATAGCTAAGGTAAGGCTTACTCAAAGTTCGCCGTCCAGCATTTGGTGTGCCTTCTTCCTCCTCAACCGCGCCCACTTGGACTGCTTCAACTTGGAGAGTGTGTTGAGACGAAGCATCGATGTTCTCATCGATGTGCACGAAAAGATCCATGCTGCTCAAGACGTAAGTGAGGGAGACATTTGTTGTGGTCGAGTTCTTGGGTGCTGCTAGAAGAAGTGGAAGAGAAGAGGGAGAAAAGCATTAGCAAGGGATTCGACCACGCCACTTTCAACGTCGGACTCGGGCTGGAACGACATCGAGAGCTCGGAGGAATTTCGACGGCGTGAGATGAGGGTGGTTTTAACGTTCGGATTCGACGGCGTCCGCTTCAGCAAGCTTGTCCGCTTCAGCAGGATGTGTGGACGATCTGGGATATGTAAATATTCGTTCCTGAAGACTTGGGTTTTGTGAGGACGTGAGCAGACTTTAGGCTGGTTGTAGTTCAGGTTTGAGTGTATCCAATCTACATGTATCTGCGATTGGAGGGGTTGCCCTTCCACGAAAAAACAAGATACGACAATTGTTTGCTTGTTGGAGCGTTATTTAATGCGCACGCCCTCAGAAGTAGTTCTGACGCATTTGTTTAGCAGGTGTGTTACTTCACTGGGGTACTAGTCTGTATTTAGAACAACTGCGGCGTGGTCGAACCGTTTCAAGCTGCAGAGAGAGCCTTGTGATGGAACGTGAAGGACTAGAAGTGACGAATCGTAGCGGGAATTCATGGAGGGTCACTCCGGCGGTTATAAACGCGATAACTGATTTAGCGGTGATGTATGATTGTTTGGGTGTGCATTACTGGAGGTCGGGTGTTGGGATGTATTCAAAGTGATTTTAGGGGATGCGCCAACTGTAGATATCAGCCTCAGTGTAGGCTGATATCTGTGCCGACTTGGGTATTATGGTACGTGGTGCTGGTAAAAACGAATTTCAGTGGAAAAGAAAAGCTTTCGATCAGGTGGACGGCTTGATGATGAGGAGCGAGCATCTCTTTCACGAGGTGATGGTGACTCGGAAGCGTATGCTTGATGAGGAGGAGAAAAAGAAACTGCCACAGCATTGTCGCGGCGGCCTCAGCTCGAAGAATCTTACTTGCCAATGGATGCTTGAGGAGTGCAAACCGTTTAAGGTGAGCCGGGTCATCGGTTTGTTAGGTGAGTCTATTGCGGCCTATACTCAACCGCTTCAGGGAAGGGATCTGCGCAAGATGCTCGAGAGGTGGAGACCTCATTGTAGGTTATGCGACAACAACTATTTCGCCCACATCGTTGACTTCATGTGGGACTATTTTTCGGATGTCAATTCAGTTTGGTTTTGAGATGGGTTGTTAACGGATATTCCAGGAAGTCTGTTAAGGAATGCAGTCCTGAAGACCGCATCAAGAAGTATTCGATTCGCTCGAACGGAAACGCTGGAAGGTCGTCGTCCCTCCAGTGTTCCGGAGGATTTGGTTCGGCGACTTATCGGTGAGGACCTCATAACTTGAAAGGCGGCTTTCAGAAGGCATTCTGTTTGTTTTTCGCAGAGTTCGCTCTTGTCGGACTCGGGCTGAGCCACGAAGATCTCATGATGCCGATGACACGTGTAAGGAGGCGCGCATCACAGTGGGGCTTTTCTTTCTTTCCACTTTTAACGGTTTGTGTGCCACCTTCACTATATTATTTTTCAGTTTTTGGCTGCAACTCGGCGATACTGATGAAGACCGAGAGGAGGCATTCCGTGAGATGCAGAACGCTCGGGTGGACTGGTCGGCGCTCATTCGGAAGACGCTGTCTCCCGCGTTGTGAGTGCGGTTTGACGGTAGCACCCCTTCACCCAATGGTGAAAATACGCTTTTATTTTTCGATTTTTAGGACGGAAGTGCGAACTTACAGCTTCGTGGCGCCAGGACTCCCGCTCGCTCCTAAAGGGGTGAGTTATTTTTCGAAGGTTTGCTAGCGCACGGAACGCTTCTTGACCTGACGTTTTCTTGTTTGTATTTAGAACAAGAAGGTCGTCACGCTCCCCTCCTAGGGTGCGGCGTTCCGTGCACGATGAGGAGTTCGCAGTAACGTTGTCACAGTTCCCGTCACAGTTCACAGCCTTTTCTGCAATGTTCACAACTTCTTCATTAATCCTCTAACATGTAGTCTGTTTTAGGTATCCTTTGATTGATGTGAGACATGTATATACTAATTATGCCCGTTTTTCCCGATTTCCCATTAGGTCTGAATGAAATTTTTTGTGAGAAGTGAAAGTGAGGTTCCGAACGAATTTATTTTTGTGAGAAGTGAAACTGAAAAGCGACATAACCAAAATTTAAAAGGGAATCGGCAGAAACGGACAATAATTTGTCGAATGTCTTATTCGCACTCCATGTACTCACCCACAATCCTTCACCGTGAAGTCTGATCTGCTGATGCGTGCGCTTTATTCGGTGCTAGCTCACTCGCACTTCTCTCACCTACTCCCACTCACTTATTGACCGACCTCATGCACACTGCTCTCAGAATAAGAACTGGTACCTCCCACAGATTAGAGATATGGTGAGGAAAAGTAGCAATAAAAAGTTATCAGGCTGCACTACTATTTTCGGTGCCCGGTGTACAGCGTGCGCCATGCTTTCATAGCATGTACTGGTCTTCCGGGGATACAGTTGTATGTAGGAGCGGGTGCGGATGGGCGGGAGGTGAGAAATTCTCGTGAAAGAGTTTTCAAGCGAGAAAGAAAAGGTTGAACTACCGCCGGTTTCGTTTTATGGATCTTTCTAGCTAACATAGTTTTATCGACTTGCACTAGTGGATTATACTAACCAAAGCAGGATTTTTCTGGCTGACTAGTCCACAAGCGGAGGTGAGCAGAGGAAGGACGAGGACCATCGCTCCTTGAACGGGATCCTATCGATTGAGAACCTTTAATTAGAAACGGAGGGCGTCAGTTCAGGTAAAATAGTGTGCAGGAAAACCACGCTCGGAAAAAACGGCTCGACAACTGTTGAAAGAAAAGGGCTCGGGATGCCACTGGGCGTCACATACGACGAGGAAATGAGACAGTGGATTGTTGCTGACAGCAGCAACGACCGGGTAGGGTCATTGAAATCCGCTAGCTTCATCCGCAACTGGCTAGCCATCGAAAATTCCTACAGATCGTTCTCCTGCCACTGGGTCGCGCAATAACGGATCGAGGGAATCGCAATGGGCAAATCCTATATCCGTCGGCCGTGTCTGTACTGAGACACGGAGAAAATGTGGTTGTACTCACTATCACGACAACAGAATCGTCGCCCATGGGGAAAGCCAGGCTCCGTCTGTCGTGATCACAAAAATTGAAGGACACGCACGAGGTCGGTGTCTTCAGCTGCACCTCTTCATAACTTTGTGGTGATAGAACCATTACAACTTACACAGGCGTGGCGGTGACGGGACGCGGGCACGTCGTCACGA
Organism: Heligmosomoides polygyrus bakeri; assembly: GCA_947359475.1. Taxonomy (NCBI): domain Eukaryota; kingdom Metazoa; phylum Nematoda; class Chromadorea; order Rhabditida; family Heligmosomidae; genus Heligmosomoides; species Heligmosomoides polygyrus. The sequence goes on along the minus strand of OX375869.1, from coordinate 54,446,562 downwards.
TCCTCTACAGCGTCGACGGGTGGAACATACACCTGTACGAGGGAAAGGAAAACGGCGCGGTCGGTTTCGCTTCGCCGTTTTCGCGGTGGCTCACCTTAACAGCCTCATTGCAGCTTCATTCTCGAACCCCGTACCTCTCTCCGACTGACCTGCGCATTCCACCATTGTCACCATTTCCCTGGAAATCTTACGTGGCGACGAGGTCCCAGCCGTGCTACATGGATTTCCAAAGGAACACGATTGTCGTGACCGACCTCAGTGACGGAATTTTGCTATTCTTCCTCCTTCACTTCCAAAACAAAACCACATTGCGTCGTTATTTCGTGGTCATTTCAACTATATTACTTTCAGGGAAAAATCACCTCTCCAGCTTCTTCATCTATGACGACGCCATCCACAACTACGGAGTGACTTCGCTGAAGACGATCCTAGGACGGTCAGATTTCCTGCACAATATTAATTATCGCTTCTATTCCTTCTCTGTGCGACAATCTGCGTACGTTATTTGCTGACCATTTAAGCGTCTCCGTCGAAGTACCGGCGTCTTCGTGGATAACGATGGAAAGTGTGGTGGCCGACGCAGCGGAGCGTAGGATCCACGTAAGAAATAAAATATTACTTCCGTTTTTAATCCTAGCCTACAACGACTGCTTTCAGATATACGACGAGTTCGGCCATCACGTCAACGAAGTCAAACTGGTTGATGACGACGACAAGTCGCTGCTGCCGCCTTATACAAGTAAATACCAGGTTATTAAAAAACATTTACATCCCTCCTTCTGTTAAAAATTTTATCTATTTCGGGTGTCTGTTCATCAACTGCGTGCATGGCCGTTTGCGACCGCGCCGCCTATAACGGCCAACTTCACATCTACCGCCTCCTGGAGAAGCCAGCCGGAGAAGATCACTGGGACTAGGACTCCGACTCTTGGAAGCAAAGCATCTGACATCCGGCGGGCTTTTTGTTTTTCTGGCCAGCGCATTTGTTGTTCACTATAGTTTTTGGTGTTGTTAATCATGTGATTTTTTTACTCGCCTTACTGTTACTGTTGTTGTTCCCGTTTGTTCGACTCGACATTTATGCTGCTCTTTTTTTCTGACGTGTGCCTAATATTTTTCCGCAATGGTCTGCTTTTCAGCAGAATGGGCTAGCTAACTTGTAAATTTTTTTTTACACTAAACTGTGAAATTCAAGGTAAAATGGGCTGCCTAACTGGGCTCACTTCTTCTAACTCCCTCTCTTTCTGCGATTCGGTTCTTAGAGAAGTCGTCTGTGGCTAAATTCAACAAAACTAACACGTCTTGTTCGCTCTACTTGACTCTACGGGACTCCGGCTCATTCTCTCGCTCCTACGGAACTTTACCGTGGTGCTGCTCTGTGCTCTGTTGGCAGGGGGTTTTGTATGTAGGACTGTTGCTGCTCTCTTCGGTGCTGCATGCGTGGAATTCGGCTCTAGTCGTCGGCTCCATTGCACTGCTCAAAATCTTCATAACTACTGCCTACTGCTCTTCATTGAGCTCTGCGGTGCTCTATGGGACAAAGCCTTTGGCTCGCGTTCTGCTGTGTGCTGCAGGATTGGTCTTCTCCAGTTTCAGTGCTGCTCTGATGCACCTCATGTTTTTTTCAGGAATGCTCGTGTTAGATGTTCTTCGTTCTCAGGTCGTCTGTGCTCAGTCTAAGTTGGTTTGCACCGTTCGCTCGCTCTTGTTCGCTAAACTCGTCAAAACTTACACGTTGTCAACTCAACTTCGCCCTACGGGACTCAACCTCATGCTCGTGTACTGCTCTGTGCTGTGGTGGCCGGAGAAGTGTGTACGAGCACTGCTGCTGCTCCGGTGCTGTGTTCGGTGCTGTTTGTGTGGGATTCGGTTCTTAATCGAGTCGTCTGTGGTTCGTCCGCTCTGTCTTGCTGGGTTAATTCATCAAAACTAACACCCCTGCTGCTCAAGCTCGGTCTACTGTACTCTTGCTCTTGCTCGCGGTACTACTCTGTGCTCTGGTCACAGGGTAAGTGTGTAGGACAGGTGCTGTTCCCTTCCCTAATGTCTGCGTCTGTGTGCTATGCGGTTCATAGTCAAGTCGTCTACGAGGGGTCTGCTTGCTGTTTTACTACCTAAATTCGTCTAGACTAGTACATACTTCTCTTCGTTTCTGCTCTCCAGGACACTGACTCCTGCTCGTACTCTGTTCTGTGCTCCTGGATATGCTGTGGGATTGGTCTTCTGCAGTTTCGTTGCTGGTCTGCTTGTGGAACTGCTCGATCTGCGGTCCGCTAGCGCGGAATTTGTTTAGATTTGTGGTGCCGTGGAGTTCTGCCGCTGATCTGGGGCCACTTCGGCTGTCTCGGTGCTGTCTGTGTGCGGTGCGATTTATAGTCAAGTCTCTTGCTCTTCACTCAGTCATCGCATCGTGTTTCTCCTAACCAACCTGAATTTTAACCCTAAAATGTCGCTGCACGGCATTCAGCTGCTGCTGAACTTCGTGTCGAGAGAAGCACCCTATTGTTGAACTAAGTAAAATAAATATTTTATAAATTTAGTAGCTATTCCACTAGAAGCCACTTTTTCCGGAAAATTTTCGCGACCTAACTCCATCTGCGGCATAACTGTCGCATTTTATTGATGTTCACTTGTATTCCTGATTTTGTTTTCCACTATGTGTCATTATTTTTGTGTCTGTATCATTTCTGTGCTTTACTGTGGCTTTACTGTGTGTTACATGCATTTATTTTTGTTATTGTATCGGTAATTTACATTGTAACCCGTTGTTTTATGTGTTCTTGCCTGTCTGCCGACGGCCAAGTACATTTCGGTGTCATTTTCGTGTTCGTTCGATTTTTCCTACTTGAAGCCTTGGCTAAAAATTGATAAAAAATACATTTAGCCTCTTTAGCATCAGCCGGATCATTTCCCATTTTTCCGGCTTTTTTCCGCTTTTTTAAAATTTGCTTGTGACGTCATAATGACGCCACAAATTCCGCACAGGACCACTGTCCGATTCTTGACGGTTCGGACCTCTCTGGAGGGTGGCAACGCTATCGGGTGATTACCGTACAACTTATGCGCGAAGGTTTTCTTTGACAGAGAATACCTACCCCTCTTTGTCTGAATTATGATCGAAGTGGAACACCTGAGTACTAAAGGACTTCGAAGCACGTCAACGTGAAATTGACGAAGACGTTATAGTCAAAAATCCGGTCAGTAATAAACAAGTCGCGAGAAAGGTACTCTCAACAGCGTACAGCTAGAAAATGTGCAGAAAACGTCTGAAAATGACGACACACAATGACGTCAGAATACCCCAAATCTCAACGACTCATTCGAAATGCAAAAATGCAGCAGCGCACAAGAAGCAAACCACCGAACTTCTTCGCATGAAGCAACGTCACTTCCACTGTGCCCTGAGCCGCTTGCCGGCAGAGGCATCGCGGGCGTACAAAACCCCCAAGCTCGTGATGTGCCGTATTCCATTGTGACTTCAAGGACCCCCTACTGCTTAAGTTTAACGACTTGGAAAAAAATAAACAGATTTTTATACTAATTGAGGGGTGAGGTTTCTCCCTATATGACTCGCTCCCCCCGCTCAAACATACGCTTCAGACCCTTTCCTCGTTAGAGAAAGCAATACAAAAGAACTTTTTAAATAGCACTTCTGAGCGCTTAACGCGAAACTTAAATCCTCGACATTTTAAATACAGACACCTCAGTGGGATTAAGCTAAAAGCTCGCTACTGGACAGTCTGAATGAAGAGCTTGCGCCGAGCCAGTAGGGTACTCTCGAATTTCTCAATAGAGGCTCCTGAAAATTAGTTCTGACCGCCGAAGACACAACTCATGGAAGGTCATCGACCTTTCATGTACCAACAATTATCTTGATTATGAGCATGCAGCTGGAGCAGAAATAGCAACGCTCAAGTTGCTATTGAGGAGAACCGCTGTTGCTATCCGGGAGAAGCCGGTCAACTGAGGGGCGGCTCCTGTTCCTATCCTTTTGCAAGTAGCAGGTACGGTCGGTTGCTATTGTGTTGCCGTTCGGCTGCTAGACGGTTTCAGGATAATCGTTTCTTCGGTCCGATAACCCTGACTTCTATTCGCGATACTTAGGCAGCCATATATCCACATATATCCAGCTCGTACGTAATACGTACATATTTATGTGTACACATATAAGTACATAAACACATGTACATTTATGCATATACACATGGGTACGCATGCACATATATGTATATACGTGTATATATGTGTATATTCATATGAATGTATACATGTGTACATATGCATGTATTCACATGTGTATACACGCATATATACAGATGTATATACATTATATAGGTATATATACAAATATACGTATATAAATATGAATGTGTATATGCATGTATACACAGGTGTATGCATGTATATATACACATATGTGTATATGCACATATGTATAGGCATACATATGCATATACATGACATATATGCGTGTATATAACTGTGTATAGAGCGTGTCTTGAAAAACTGTATACACTGTTTGAATGGTGATAACTTTGCTCAGGGAAGGTGCTGAAAAAGCCAAAAGCTCATATGAAATCCGAAGAAAATAGAAATTTCCTGGCATGTGGGCGGTATGTAATGCTCCGAATCGGCTCTAATCGTCTGCTCCATTGCACTGCTCAAAATCTTCATAACTACTTCCTACTGCTCTTCGCAGTGCTATGGAGCAGACGATTAGAGCCGAATTCGGAGCACTACATATCGCTCACAAACTGGAGAAGACCAATCCTGCAGCACACAGCAGAACACGAGCCAAAGGCTTTGTCCCATAGAGCACCGCAGAGCTCAAGTGAAGAGCAGTAGGCAGTAGTTATGAAGATTTTGAGCAGTGCAATGGAGCAGACGATTAGAGCCGAATTCGGAGCATTACATACCGCTCACATGCCAGGAAATTTCTATTTTCTTCGGATTTCATATGAGCTTTTGGCTTTTTCAGCACCTCGATTGATTGTTTCGATTTAACACTTATTATAATTTATTCAGAGGGTGGCCGTATCGACGGATTTGTGCTTCTTTTAAGGTCCAGAACTTGAAGCACATTAATGCATGCGAAAAATGCAGGATCCCTTAAAAGTGCAATTACTGTTTGAAAGGTTCTGACATTGCGGCTATTGAAGTTTTTTATGATAATTAAGACTCCTATGAAAGTAGAGGGTAACGAGATTTGTGTGACTTGTGAGCGGTCAAGATTGCGCCATGCCCCGCCTGAAACTTCGCATTTCAGACTCGATTGATTGAGCATGGGCTGAATGCTTGTTACAATCTTGTTACTACTTAGCCACGTTAACTTTGCTGTGCTCTTTTTAACGCTTCCATCGCCCAGTAGCTGTAGCTATGCCGGTTAACCTCTCCATTCAGCTTGAATGTTGCTCCATCAGTCCAGGAAAAAGAAAAAAATCCGTCTTCGAAAATGAGGCTCCTGCGCAAATTTGAATTGTGCAATCAATAAACACGCATGTCAGCATCCTTCACGTAGTTGTCAAGTTCTAAACGTTAAAAGAAGCACATCACAGGTTAATAAAGCCAAGTAGCAACAAGGTTGTATCAAGCATTCAGCCCACGCACAATCAATCAGGTCGGGAATACAGGATTTCAAGCGAAAGCATGGCGCAATCTCGACTATTTACACGCTTAGAAATCCAAGGTAAAGTGTTGCCAAAAAATCCCGCTTTAAAGTTGGAGGTCAAAAACCTGTAATAATTTCCGGACAACCGCAAGCATTCAAGCGAAACACAATCAATCGAGTGTAAAATGCAAAATTTCGAACGAGTGCCTGGAGTATTCCTTACCGCTCATATACCAAAAAATTTCAGTTTTCTTAGGATTTTATATGAGCCCTTAACTTCTCCAGTACCTTTACTGTCAGCAAGGATATCACCTTTAAAACAGTGTATACAGTTTTTTGAGGCACCCTGTATACATTACTCTCTCTCTAAATATATATACATATATATGTGTATATATATTGAAATAAGAAGTTATTTCGTACGAAACTAAAAAAATTTTACAGCATTGGTGTGTTCTCCACCGCGATGAACTGAGGTAGGCCATTCCTGATGCGATTGGTCGTGCAAGTGCCTTCCTATCAAAGCGAATATTCACTGACGAGGGAGGTCACTGAACTCGAAAGAATTCAATCGTTTCTCAATAGACAACACCTTAAAGGTAGGAACGGTACCAGCAACTTTTATATTCTTTAATGGATCGAAATTATCGTTCCCAATTCACAGGTGTTGAGCCAAACATATCGGCAGTTTTGCGCCCCTGTGTTTCACCTGTATTTTAAGTACGGGTTTGCTGCCGGTTATATAGACACACACCCAGGACCATTTTCGACGCCAACCGACTACGAATTTAACGAAGTGCCGGTCGAAGGACCGTGTCAAGGAGCAAATAACTGTACCTTCCATGCCTTTGTGTATTGTTGCTGGTGTAACAAACACTTCTGTTTCAACTGCTTTATTGTCCTCTATCATACTTGTTAGCTGGGTCGAGTTTTCATTAATACCGTTGCTGTCATCCGTTGTTTGTTTGGTGTGCTCCTTTTTTTATTATCAATGGTGGATAAAATATGCTATGATTGGTAACAGTAAGTAGAATTAGTGAGAGTTGAGAGTTTAATAGAAGGAAGTCTATATAGAAATCAGAAAAATGATGATCACATGATGAGGTGTCAGAACAATACTAGTCGATCGTATGAGTAAATGAGGTGACAGTGAGAAACACCTCCAGGGTTCAAGCAAGATTTTAAGTATCACTTTTTCCGTCCGATTCGCACCACTATCCAATCGGGCACCCCCTCACACCCGGTGGATTGTCTCTATTCCTCTCGAGCCCGCTGCGAGTCGCGGGGTTAGGAAGTGAATACGGTACCCCACCGTAGCCAAACTGTAATCTTTATTTGCAAAAATGGGAGCACTCCAAAGAGAGAATCGCATGGACACCCCCGGAATCGAACCCTCGACCCACTCCCGTAAGTCCGCCTCCTAATCCACTCGGCCATCCAGTCGCTGACGACACCGTTGCGAATGAATCACTTGAACGCACGCTGCAGCTCCGTCTAGGAAACGTCGTTAATTATCATTTTATTAAAAACTAACTTTAATTTGAGCTCCAAACCTTTTGTAGGTCAAGTTCAGAGCGCGACAGGGCCATTTCAGGTGTCACTTTGCCTTATCAGCCCGCCCATAAGTGACTCAGTTTTTTGCCATTTTTGCACCATCCAGGGACATTTAGCAAAAACGAAACATAGTACTGTGATCCTCGTCCGATGCCCTACAAGACCATATAGGTCTCATTCAGAATCTCCGGACCGAGTTCAGTGACCTCCCTCGTGAGTACATGGTGACCCCCTCCCCCACCGACCCTATTTGCGCCAAATTCTCTAACACTTCCAAAAACAAATGCAATCTTTATTTGATGTGGACCGTCCCACACACTTGCTGTAGACCGTTCCACACTCTCCGAATTCTTCGACACCTTCACAGTTACATTATTTACTTCACAGCTGAAATCACGTGAGCATGCCTCTTGAAGGCTTTATTAAAAACTTAAACTTCGTATGCAATAAATAGAAATGTCTATTGTCTAGTCTAGACGGCGGCAGCAGTATTAATTGCGCCAAGACCGCTTCGATAAGCTTCGCGAGCGCGAGAGTATGCATAGACGCATGCGCAGGGCGCGAGAACGTAGAGACCCTGGCGCGCTCCCCACCGAGAGAGGCAGACAGCACGACAGTTCGAGAGACGACGGCGCGACCCAGTCAGGGCGCAGACAGCGAGGATGCGCAGAGACGGGGGCGCGGGAAGCATCAAGCGCGCTACTCACTGCGCCCGAATAGCAACAGTGTTGCGAGCCTCCAACAGATGGCAACACACTGTTGCTGTTGCAACAGAATAGCAACCGCAAGTTTCCATTCTGTTGAAGGGGGCGTGGCTGGGAGGAGACTGTTCGGCTCGTCGAACCCGAATGTCCGAGATAGGCCTGAGGTATACGTGTGTATTTATAGTCCCGCGTAGTTTCTGCGGACAGCGGATCCCTCACTCGTTCTACTAGTAGTCACATAAACTTTCTCTAACTTCGTTAAACAAACACCGAAAACAACAGGGGCAGGCGATGTTCACTCCATTTTCACTTCAAGTTGGATACTTTTGAAATAATCTCTTTCAAATCAAAACAAGCATATCATACTAAACTCTCTAAGAAAGTCGAAATAAATCTTTGTTTTCTGAAAATTTACTACGACTTCCTTGAAAATCTGTTGTTCAAAAAAGTAGATACAGCGCTTGAAGTCCTATAGAATTTGCGCTTCTCAAAAAAAAAAAAAAGAATGGTTTAATGCTTATTTTAAAGTACATGAGCACAGTGATTTTTAACTACTCTACGAGAAGAGATCGCGCCATGCACTTGTCCAGCAGATCGCGATTTTAAGTCTATGAAGTCGTGCACTTTTAAGCGGTAGAAAGGATAACGGACGAATAAAAGACGGAGCATGTGAATCCCTTCGTGCGAGAGGCACCACGCATTCTACCTCTAAAGGAGGGAGTTCGAATGCGTATTTAGCCTACATAGTTATTTGCAATTCAGTATTTTATCCTGCTCAGACGAATCCGTACCAATTCGTCGATACTATAGGTAAGGAACGATAGCCATTGGACCTAACCAGGCGCTGACATGGCAAAGTGCCAGCGCCCGTTCACGCCATCCGAGCCGTTGTCATTGAAGCACGTTTTCGTCGCCCAGTGATAGTTGTCAGAACCAGGCTAGTGAGGGGACTCCAGGGTGTGTGCCACAAAAGCTGATCGTGTGGAAACTGCTTTCGTCTCCCAGTGGGAGTCGGCGGCTGGGTTCTGCGCTTTTCGAGCGCGGAGACAGGCTAGGGAGGAGACTCCAGGAGGTGTGCGATCAAAGCTGCTCGTGGAAGAACTGCTCCTGTCTCCCAGGGCTCTCCTGTAGCGGCGGTGGAAGAGCCGCGATCCGCCACCGACCACTCAACGACCCTCCTCCATATCGACTGACCGTGGTTTCGATGGATAACGAAAATGGCACCGTCGATACGACGCGACCACGCGGCTTGGCGGAGGAAGAAGAGCCGCCACCGAGTGCATCAGCAGAATCTGGTTAGGTCTAAGTAAGACCGTATGGAACGAGCCGCAATGACCGGACGTGGTGGGGAGGAGGGGCAGCCCATGCGCTCCGATTGGCTGGAGCGTAGCAGTCGGATATGATGACGTGGAATTTTCCATTGTACATGAACTAACGCGTACGAAAAGCTGCATCGAGAGGGGCCTAGGTCAAACGGTACGTCAAGGGCCAACCAAGCGGGTAAAAACTCGTCGTATATGTGGGGAGCGCCGCGACCCCTCGTACTTTTTTCAGTGCTGATGGGCTGCCTCCCCCGTCCGCTCAACGCGCCTGCTACGGTTGGTTAGCCTCAGTGCCCGCCGAGTCAAAAACAAATCAAATCGGGGGAAGGGGCACTCATCAGCCGACGTGTTCTCTGCGCTACCAAGCGCTATCAACAGTGAAACAGAAACGATTGAATAGAATTCTCACATCTAAATCGCGCAGCAGTTACTCCAATCAGATAAACAGAAGATCTAGTACATGGCGTAACCTCTTCTTGTGAAATACTCAAAAATACTCGTTGCTTTCTCTTCCTTCAAAATACGCTTTGAAGCACTTCGGTTGCTAAAAGGATAAAGTTTTGTAATATTACGAGCACTGTATTCCTTTTAGGGGATCTGAGCTATAAGTTTTGAAACTTCAGGCAACCATTCAAGTTCGGCGGCAAAATGCGCAACAATGCAAAAATGGTCTGGTTCGACGAGCCCGTCCGCGGCGCACTTCCCGCCCGATGACGTGCCGCGAACACTTCTACGTAACTGTACTTTAAGCCCAGGGATGTGCGGAATTTCCGTTTCCGTGTTCCGAATTCCGGTTTCTGGCCATTTTGGGCTCTTCCGTTCCGTGTTCCGCCTGTTTTTTGGGCTGGAAGGCGGAAACGGAAATGGGCACTGTTCCACACTAGTTTTCTATTGAACACAATCAGCTTATCAATTAGTCAATTAATCAATTAGCTTATCAATCAAAAAGCACTCCTTCATATAATTGTTAGAGAAGTACTTTTTGACAACCCTAATATTCTTATTATTTTCTATTATTGGTATTAGTATTAATATTCTTGAAATTGGTTGGACTATCAAAAAAGCCCTCAAAAATGGCAATGGCTCGGCGCAGGGCAAAATTAATGTGCCACAAAGGCTATTTATGCATTGTATGTTAAGATGCACTCAAGATTTGAATGATCATAAAATTCTTGACCAAACGGTAGTTACAAATAGCTACAAAAACTTTGCAGGCATATAGCTCAGTATCATGAAGCAGAGAATTCAGTGAAGGTCGTTATATGTGGACGTCTGCTCCAAGATTACATCAGTGTTCCTGATCAAAGGTGCATTTTTTTAAAAATTTCGTTAGGTGTGATATTCATCCATATGGAGTTATTCGATTCATTTTTCAATGAAGCATCACAAACATCTACCATGAGCTGTTACTTTGACTGACTATGCTGACTTACTGAATTCTGACACAAAACTATTGCTTCGAGGACTATCCGAACTGTCCAGCTGTGTCACTTTGGGCGTAGGATTTCCAGGCTGGCACAGATTGAATATTCCTGTGGAAGTGTGAACCCACCATGACTAGTCAGTCATCCAGTCATCATCTTAGATCCTAGAATGAATTCTGATCGTGAGTACTGGTTCTGGTGTTTACAATGCAAACTGCTAATGTTGAGTATGCAGATATCTGTGCAGTCACCACGTCTTCCATGATGCCCTGGTTTTTAAAAGTGTTGAGAGGAATCTCTTTCCTGGTCGGAAAATGACCTAGGTGGCTACTCCAGTTTTAGACTTCACTCGAGTCACTTTTAAATGTGGGTCCGTAAGAAATTTCATATGATTAAGTCGGTTAAGTCTACCGTTCAAAAAATATCAGCATCAAAAAAGTCAGTGGAAAACCCGTCGCAGGAACTAGATATGTAAAGGTTGCATGCTGAAATGGTGAGAAACTGTGAGACAGCACCCTGAATTTGTTTTGTTTATTGCTCTAGTCATAGCTAAAAGGTTATCATAACAATATTACGAATTCTTGCTTCGTTATGTTATGATGAGGATGAGCATTAAGCTGTGGAAGGTTCTGCTGCTCGCAAAGTTCTGGGCAAGAAAAAGTCCAATAGAAGCCGCCTCTGACGCTGTTTCAAATGCACTTTTGAAAAAAAATGGCAGAAGTGTGTCATTTCCGTTTCCGCGTTTCGCATTCCGGTTTCCGGCTGTTTTTGTGCGTTTCCATTCCGTCTTTAATTCCGCTTTTTCCAGAAAAATTTCCGCACATCCCTGCTTCAGCCTTACAAGGGAAGCCTATGAACTTCCCCCAAAGATTCTCAACGAGACCTATATAGTCTTGCAGGGCATCGCACGAGGATCACAGAACTGTGTTTCGTTTTTGCTACGGACCACTGGGTGGTTCGAAAATGGCAAAAAACGGTATCGCTTCTGTGCGGGCTGGCAAGACGAAAGTGACGCCTGGAATGGCCTTGTTGTGCCAAGAAATCGACCCAAAAAAGCTTGGCGCTTCAACTACGGTTTGATCATTGCAATCTGAATATTTCCCAGGCCTCCTACACGAAGCTACAGTGCGCATTCAAGTGATTCATTCGCTACAACCGCGGCAGCGACTGGGTGGCCGAGTGGATAGCGTGACAAACTTGCGGAGGGGCGTCGGGGTTCGAATCCGGAGGTATGGTTTCTGCTTTGCTGTGCACGGTTTTTGCGTTTTTGCAAGCGAGGAGCGCATTTTCGTTTCGGTAGTGTGCCGCATTATTGTGTAGTGGCGAATAAGTCTGACGACGTCATGACAACCGATTTCGCCCATACTTATAGGTTATAGGGAGGTGTAGTTACGCAGAAACTGCGACCAACAGTTTCAATTGACTTCGGTTTCACACATATTTTCTTCCAAACTGTATGCCCTCGATGTGCACCTACTGTGGTCCACAATGTGTTCACAATTGATGTACGATTACCGCATGTTTCCTTCTCGCAAAGACCTTGGTTGAAGACGGGTCAGCACAGGCACGATTCATGCCAGTACAACCACTGTCAAACATTATATATTTAAGAGGGATAATAACAAACAATGGATAATAAATAATAATGAATTAATAATAAACGAGGGAAATAAGAGGGAGAATGATCTACCGATCAATAAGCGACAATTTTCCGTTGAATTCTTAAATACCAGTCTTATTGCGTGTTGCAAAATGTTTTCTGCATCCCGCGTTGTTGCTCGTCTCGCTGGATACTTCCCTCCAGATTATTCGGCTCCTACACGCAAGGAGATCTCCCTTGCAGACGCCCTTAGGAGGGTTCTGCAGGATGCATCGTACACCGACGTTGATTTTGAAGAAGAAGAAGACCTGCAGGTAGTACTTTCCTTTCAAGAAAATCTACGAAACGAAGTATTGTTATGGCAACTGGGTTGACCTGGATGAGGTCGAAGATGTGGACTGGACTCCGGAAGACGATGTTGATGGAGGCGACTTTGATGATCCCCTTCAAAAGACCTTAACTTGTGATGGTCACCCGGTTACAGCAAGCATGGTTAGTGCATGGTACTCCCGAATAAAGCTCTATAGCTCTAATAAGGATCTTTTTCTAAAGGAAATCCGTCACTGTTCATTAGCTTTCTAAAGCCCTTACACACTACCGTTATACTTCAAAGAGGAGTCGTCCGCTGCAATCCATATCGAACCGGTTTAAGCGGATAAGAGCCAAGGACACCTTAAGGGCCTTCGAGAAACGAAGTATGTTTTAGTGCTATGTTTTATCCTAGGTTGTCTATTTGCGGAAGACGGGTCAGCACAGCCACGATTCATGCCAGTACAACCACTGTCAAACATTATATATTTAAGAGGGATAATAACAAACAATGGATAATAAATAATAATGACAATTACACGAATACAGATCCACTAGCAAGTATGACGGAGAATGATGAAACAATCGAAGCATAAATGTTTGTCACACCAACAACAACGCACGAAGCTATTCAACGAACACTCATCTGCTCCCTGGCACACCTCGTCGAGAGGTACTTCATTGAAGGCGTAGTCTGTTGGTGTTGAGAACGGTTATGGATGTGTGTCTATGTAACCTGCAGCAAACCATGCGTACTCAAAATACCGTCGAAATATGGGAGCGCAGAACCGGCGATATGCTTGACTCAACACCTGTGAATTATAGTCAATAATTATAGTGTATGAATTAATATAAGCCATGCTCACCTTCAAGGTGTTGTCTCTCGAAAAGCAGTTGAAGTTTGGTCTTTTGTGCAAGGCAGCCTCATGAATGCGGCGAATGAATCGTTTGAACAGGCGGAAAAAAATAGACAACGAGCGGCTGGCAGAGAGCGGTTGCACCAGCCGGGATCGTCATCAGCTTTAGCTGCTTTCCAACTGGGACACCGGAGAATATATTGGAATGATCGTTGAATCCGGGCCAGCTATCCAGCGGAAGAATCGTAAGTGGGGACGTCGATCCTGCCATAACGCACTCGCTAATGAGAGATGGCACCTGATCCTTACGCATGATGAGACTTGTGCCGGGCATGACGTAAAGATTCGGCGCTGACCAGTGTCGGGAACCAGGAAAGCGACCACCAGGCTCCGGAAGAACGACGAAAAGTTTTTTCCCAGCCTGCAAAAGTTGGCTTCCCGTAAAATCCACTATATATAGGGAAGACATGCTCACCTCTGTGACACAACCCTCGAT
>OX375869.1:54286145-54432488 GCA_947359475.1 Heligmosomoides polygyrus bakeri | reverse complement strand
TCATGCCAGTACAACCACTGTCAAACATTATATATTTAAGAGGGATAATAACAAACAATGGATAATAAATAATAATGACAATTACACGAATACAGATCCACTAGCAAGTATGACGGAGAATGATGAAACAATCGAAGCATAAATGTTTGTCACACCAACAACAACGCACGAAGCTATTCAACGAACACTCATCTGCTCCCTGGCACACCTCGTCGAGAGGTACTTCATTGAAGGCGTAGTCTGTTGGTGTTGAGAACGGTTCTGGATGTGTGTCTATGTAACCTGCAGCAAACCATGCGTACTCAAAATACCGTCGAAATATGGGAGCGCAGAACCGGCGATATGCTTGACTCAACACCTGTGAATTATAGTCAATAATTATAGTGTATGAATTAATATAAGCCATGCTCACCTTCAAGGTGTTGTCTCTCGAAAAGCAGTTGAAGTTTGGTCTTTTGTGCAAGGCAGCCTCATGAATGCGGCGAATGAATCGTTTGAACAGGCGGAAAAAATAGACAACGAGCGGCTGGCAGAGAGCGGTTGCACCAGCCGGGATCGTCATCAGCTTTAGCTGCTTTCCAACTGGGACACCGGAGAATATATTGGAATGATCGTTGAATCCGGGCCAGCTATCCAGCGGAAGAATCGTAAGTGGGGACGTCGATCCTGCCATAACGCACTCGCTAATGAGAGATGGCACCTGATCCTTACGCATGATGAGACTTGTGCCGGGCATGACGTAAAGATTCGGCGCTGACCAGTGTCGGGAACCAGGAAAGCGACCACCAGGCTCCGGAAGAACGACGAAAAGTTTTTTCCCAGCCTGCAAAAGTTGGCTTCCCGTAAAATCCACTATATATAGGGAAGACATGCTCACCTCTGTGACACAACCCTCGATTAATACCGCTTTGGTCGATGTTGCAGAAAACTGAACGCAGATGCTTTTCCATTTTCGCCCGTACGTTTGCTACAAATGTCCTCGATCACGATCACGTTCGCGTATATTACGGGTTGTCACGAGAGTTTTCACTTTTCTTGACCGAAGCCCGCAGTGCTTTACGAACTTCGAGATCCAACCCCTCGACGCCTTGAACCCGTCAACAAAGCCACACTCACGATTAATGGAGGACCATGTGACGAAGGGTGGAGTAGGAGAGCGGCAACCCTAGCGAAAAACAAGTTGGACCTGTTTATTGTTAATACTCAAACTTTTTCTACCTTTCTGAACGGCATCCATGCATTTTTCTCGTAGAGCTGCTGAAAGCCGCTTAAGTGACGACACCCGATTCTCCCGAAACTCATCTGTAGAAAGTCAGAAATACGCGAAACGCAGGAAGCAAATAGACAACCTAGGATAAAACATAGCACTAAAACATACTTCGTTTCTCGAAGGCCCTTAAGGTGTCCTTGGCTCTTATCCGCTTAAACCGGTTCGATATGGATTGCAGCGGACGACTCCTCTTTGAAGTATAACGGTAGTGTGTAAGGGCTTTAGAAAGCTAATGAACAGTGACGGATTTCCTTTAGAAAAAGATCCTTATTAGAGCTATAGAGCTTTATTCGGGAGTACCATGCACTAACCATGCTTGCTGTAACCGGGTGACCATCACAAGTTAAGGTCTTTTGAAGGGGATCATCAAAGTCGCCTCCATCAACATCGTCTTCCGGAGTCCAGTCCACATCTTCGACCTCATCCAGGTCAACCCAGTTGCCATAACAATACTTCGTTTCGTAGATTTTCTTGAAAGGAAAGTACTACCTGCAGGTCTTCTTCTTCTTCAAAATCAACGTCGGTGTACGATGCATCCTGCAGAACCCTCCTAAGGGCGTCTGCAAGGGAGATCTCCTTGCGTGTAGGAGCCGAATAATCTGGAGGGAAGTATCCAGCGAGACGAGCAACAACGCGGGATGCAGAAAACATTTTGCAACACGCAATAAGACTGGTATTTAAGAATTCAACGGAAAATTGTCGCTTATTGATCGGTAGATCATTCTCCCTCTTATTTCCCTCGTTTATTATTAATTCATTATTATTTATTATCCATTGTTTGTTATTATCCCTCTTAAATATATAATGTTTGACAGTGGTTGTACTGGCATGAATCGTGCCTGTGCTGACCCGTCTTCAACCAAGGTCTTTGCGAGAAGGAAACATGCGGTAATCGTACATCAATTGTGAACACATTGTGGACCACAGTAGGTGCACATCGAGGGCATACAGTTTGGAAGAAAATATGTGTGAAACCGAAGTCAATTGAAACTGTTGGTCGCAGTTTCTGCGTAACTACACCTCCCTATAACCTATAAGTATGGGCGAAATCGGTTGTCATGACGTCGTCAGACTTATTCGCCACTACACAATAATGCGGCACACTACCGAAACGAAAATGCGCTCCTCGCTTGCAAAAACGCAAAAACCGTGCACAGCAAAGCAGAAACCATACCTCCGGATTCGAACCCCGACGCCCCTCCGCAAGTTTGTCACGCTATCCACTCGGCCACCCAGTCGCTGCCGCGGTTGTAGCGAATGAATCACTTGAATGCGCACTGTAGCTTCGTGTAGGAGGCCTGGGAAATATTCAGATTGCAATGATCAAACCGTAGTTGAAGCGCCAAGCTTTTTTGGGTCGATTTCTTGGCACAACAAGGCCATTCCAGGCGTCACTTTCGTCTTGCCAGCCCGCACAGAAGCGATACCGTTTTTTGCCATTTTCGAACCACCCAGTGGTCCGTAGCAAAAACGAAACACAGTTCTGTGATCCTCGTGCGATGCCCTGCAAGACTATATAGGTCTCGTTGAGAATCTTTGGGGGAAGTTCATAGGCTTCCCTTGTAAGGCTGAAGCAGGGATGTGCGGAAATTTTTCTGGAAAAAGCGGAATTAAAGACGGAATGGAAACGCACAAAAACAGCCGGAAACCGGAATGCGAAACGCGGAAACGGAAATGACACACTTCTGCCATTTTTTTTTCAAAAGTGCATTTGAAACAGCGTCAGAGGCGGCTTCTATTGGACTTTTTCTTGCCCAGAACTTTGCGAGCAGCAGAACCTTCCACAGCTTAATGCTCATCCTCATCATAACATAACGAAGCAAGAATTCGTAATATTGTTATGATAACCTTTTAGCTATGACTAGAGCAATAAACAAAACAAATTCAGGGTGCTGTCTCACAGTTTCTCACCATTTCAGCATGCAACCTTTACATATCTAGTTCCTGCGACGGGTTTTCCACTGACTTTTTTGATGCTGATATTTTTTGAACGGTAGACTTAACCGACTTAATCATATGAAATTTCTTACGGACCCACATTTTAAAGTGACTCGAGTGAAGTCTAAAACTGGAGTAGCCACCTAGGTCATTTTCCGACCAGGAAAGAGATTCCTCTCAACACTTTTAAAAACCAGGGCATCATGGAAGACGTGGTGACTGCACAGATATCTGCATACTCAACATTAGCAGTTTGCATTGTAAACACCAGAACCAGTACTCACGATCAGAATTCATTCTAGGATCTAAGATGATGACTGGATGACTGACTAGTCATGGTGGGTTCACACTTCCACAGGAATATTCAATCTGTGCCAGCCTGGAAATCCTACGCCCAAAGTGACACAGCTGGACAATTCGGATAGTTCTCGAAGCAATAGTTTTGTGTCAGAATTCAGTAAGTCAGCATAGTCAGTCAAAGTAACAGCTCATGGTAGATGTTTGTGATGCTTCATTGAAAAATGAATCGCATAACTCCATATGGATGAATATCACACCTAACGAAATTTTTAAAAAAATGCACCTTTGATCAGGAACACTGATGTAATCTTGGAGCAGACATCCACATACCACGACCTTCACTGAATTCTCTGCTTCATGATACTGAGCTATATGCCTGCAAAGTTTTTGTAGCTATTTGTAACTACCGTTTGGTCAAGAATTTTATGATCATTCAAATGCACACACAGTTCTGTGATCCACGTCCGATGCCCTACAAGACTATATAGGTCTCGTGGAGAATCTTTGGGGAATTTCATGGGCTTCCCTTGTTAGGCGTGGCGTTGTCCTGTTGTTGACAGTTAGCTCATAATTGTAAGCTGATGCTCAGCCGACGATGTATTTATGATTCGGCGCGAATGCGAGCATTAGACTCTCAAGTGCACCTCATTTGTACCTCATTCTGCCTCCCATTTCCAGCAGAGCGGTTTTCCTCCATGGCTCCGTGCTCGTCACGGAGGTGTTCGTTGTGCTCCGCGAATTCCTCCGGAGAAAGCGTTCGAGATAGATGGACACCTTCACTGAGTGAATCCATGGCAAGGGTCACCTAAAAGGTTATCAAAGTTTTCATCCAGAAAAGAACTATTGGGCTTACTTTATTTATGACTTCATGGTTCTTACCATTAGTAGGTTCTGAACCTGTTCGCGTACAACACGTACACATCCCAATAACTAATGTTAACACCATGTCCTAAGATGAGCCAATGGGAGAAAGTCACATTAATTGATTCGTTGGAAAGGAATAAAGATTCTTTGTGCATGTCGTTCAAGCGGTCCGAAACTTCAGCCATGGGGGAGCCGAGGTCATAATGTCATATCCTATTATATGTAAAAGAGTAAGCGGTTGTGTCTGACATTCCGTCTGTCCGTCCGTCTATCCGTCTGGCCTTTCGTAAACGTCGAGTAGTAGCCATACGGGTTCAGGCGAGGTGTCACCTACGTCGTGTTGAGAGGGGTCAGAAGACGCGTCGCCGATGTCACGCAAAGGGCGTCCGAGTTCCGAACATGTGTCATCGGCGTCGTGAAAGCGAGCGTTCGAGTTCAGAAGAAGTGTAACCGACGTCGTTCAACAGGCGTCTGGGTTAAGATGACATGTCACCAATGCCGCGCAAAGAACGTCCGGGTTGAGAAGAGGTGTCGCCGACGTCGCGTCAGGGGTTCCGGATTCACACGACGTGTCACCGATGTCGCGCAATGCACGACCGGCTTGAAAAGACATGTCACCGACGTCGTTCATCAGGCCTCCGGGTTCAGAAGAGGTGTCACCGATGTTGCGCCTGGGGTTCCGGATTCACACGACGTATTTCCAGTGAAGTGGGACCAGTAATGGGGACCGGTGAAGGATGAGGGGTCCAGTAAGGAGGACCGGTAGAAGGTTGACCAGTGAAGAGGGACCAGGTGAAGGGGGTCCGTGAAGGGGGTAGGGGTCCTAAGGGGGACCGGTGAAGGGGAAGGAGTCCAGTGAAAGGAGGACCGGTAGATGGTTGATCAGTGAAGACCGGACCAGGCGAGGAAGGGACCAGTAGTCGGGACCGGTGAAGGGGGAGGAGTCCAGCGAACGGGGCACCGATAGAAGGTTGACCAGTGAAGGGGAGACCGGTGAGGAAGGTGCCAGAAATGGGACCGGTGAAGGGGTGGGGGAAGGTCCAGTGAAGGGAGGCCCGGAAACGGTTGATGAATAAAGGACGGACCAGTGAGGGTGGGACAGTCATGGGGATCGGTGAAGGATAAGGGGACCAGTGAAGAGGGAACTAGTAAAGGGAGGTCCAATGAAAAGGTGGGAGCAGTATTAGGGACTGACGAAGGGAGGACCAGTGAAGAGTGAACCGAAAAAGGGCTGACAATAAGGAACCAATGAAGAGGGACCAGTAATGAGGGGACCAGTAAGGCTGGGACCGGTGAAGGAAGAGGGGAGGGGAACCAGTGAAAGAGGACCAATAAATGGGGTACCAATGAATTACCAGTCCATAGGGGACCAGTAAGGGAGCCAATAAAGGGAAGACCATTTAACGGGGTTCAGTAAAGGGTCCAGTAATAGAACCATTAAAGTTGGGACTAGTGAAGGGGATCAGTGAAAGGGACCAGTAAGGGGACCAGTATTTTCTCTCAGTGTCGTCCAACGTGGCGTCAGAAAACGTGCTACAGACGTCCTGCGACCTGTGTCGGGGTGCAAAATACGTGTCGTATACGTCGTGACATATGCGTTCGGACTCAGCAAATGTGTCACAGACGTTACCCAACGTGCATCCGGATCCTGAAGGCGTGCTACAGACAAGACTTTGCACAGCATCCGTGAAATTTTCAGATGACTTTTTAAAGGTTTCGTGCGACAACGAGTGTGCACGTACTTGATTCTCACTTCCGTTTTCTGCCGGCGCATGGGTGAGGGGGTGGAGTGGAGGGGGGAGGTGGTAGGGAGAATGAGTAAGGGAATCGGAGTGATGTTATTCCCGTCGGACTATGAACTGCATCGAGCGGTCTACCAATACCAATTGATTTCATTTGTGTTTCCGCAGAATAAGCACTTTGGATTAAGACTCTCTATCTGTTTCTCGTCATGTACGCTACGAGTACTTCAGAGAGTGAATCGCGTACGTGGGATAGAGGGTGGGTAGACCACATAGAAGCAGTTTTAAAAATTCTGTCCTACCGTATCCCGTTGTACTATTTTGTATAACAAAACCAGTTTTTTTTTATCTAATGAATAAGAACAAGCCTAAAGAGTACAAGAAGACGGTCGGGGTGTTCTATTCTACGGGTTTGGGGGCGAAGCCTCCAACCAGACGTTTGGCGGCTAGTAGGTAAGCCGCAGAAGGTCTGGTTATATAATACCAGCGTCCGTGCCTCCCCCGATTATATATAGTAAAGAATCCTGTGAGCGATGAGTCATACTATCGATGCCCCGCACGCCTGTTGAACAACGTCTTCGACATGTGTTCTCAACCCGAACGTGCTTTGCGCGACATCGTTGACACGTCGTGTGAATCCGGAACCCCTGGCGCGACATCGGTGACACGTCGTCTGAATCCGGAATTCTCGCACGACATCGGTTACGCCTCTTCCGAACCCGGACGCCTGTTGAACAACGTCGGCGACATGTGTTTTTAACCCGAACGTGCTTTGCGCAACATCGTTGACACGTCGTGTGAATCCGGAACCCTGGCGCGAGATCGGTGACACGTCGTCTGAATCTGTAAGGCCTTTAGCGACATTGGTGACACCTCTTCCAAACCCGGACGCCTGTTGAACAACGTCGGTGACATGTCTTCTCAAGCCGGACGTGCTTTGCGTAACATCGTTGACACGTCGTGTGAATCCGGAACCCTGGCGCGAGATCGGTGACACGTCGTCTGAATCTGTAAGGCCTTTAGCGACATTGGTGACACCTCTTCCAAACCCGGACGCCTGTTGAACAACGTCGGTGACATGTCTTCTCAAGCCGGACGTGCTTTGCGCCACATCGTTAACACGTTGTGTGAATCCGGAACCCCTGGCGCGACGTCGGTGACACATTGTGTGAATCTGGTAGGCCTTTCGCGACATTGGTGACACCTCTTCCGAACCCGGACGCCTGTTGAACAACGTCGGCAACATGTGTTCTTAACCCGAACGTGCCTTGCGCGGCATCGGTGACACGTCGTCTGAATCTGTAAGGCCTTTAGCGACATTGGTGACACCTCTTCCAAACCCGGACGCCTGTTGAACAACGTCGGTGACATGTCTTCTCAAGCCGGACGTGCTTTGCGTAACATCGTTGACACGTCGTGTGAATCCGGAACCCTGGCGCGAGATCGGTGACACGTCGTCTGAAACCGGACAGGCCTTTCGCGACATTGGTGACACCTCTTCCGAACCCGGACGCCTGTTGAACAACGTCGGTGACATGTCTTCTCAAGCCGGACGTGCTTTGCGCCACATCGTTAACACGTTGTGTGAATCCGGAACCCCTGGCGCGACGTCGGTGACACATTGTGTGAATCTGGTAGGCCTTTCGCGACATTGGTGACACCTCTTCCGAACCCGGACGCCTGTTGAACAACGTCGGCAACATGTGTTCTTAACCCGAACGTGCCTTGCGCCACATCGTTAACACGTTGTGTGAATCCGGAACCCCTGGCGCGACGTCGGTGACACATTGTGTGAATCTGGTAGGCCTTTCGCGACATTGGTGACACCTCTTCCGAACCCGGACGCCTGTTGAACAACGTCGGCAACATGTGTTCTTAACCCGAACGTGCCTTGCGCGGCATCGGTGACACGTCGTCTGAATCTGTAAGGCCTTTAGCGACATTGGTGACACCTCTTCCAAACCCGGACGCCTGTTGAACAACGTCGGTGACATGTCTTCTCAAGCCGGACGTGCTTTGCGTAACATCGTTGACACGTCGTGTGAATCCGGAACCCTGACGCGACGTCGGTGACACATTGTGTGAATCTGGTAGGCCTTTCGCGACATTGGTGACACCTCTTCCGAACCCGGACGCCTGTTGAACAACGTCGGTGACATGTCTTCTCAAGCCGGACGTGCTTTGCGCCACATCGTTAACACGTTGTGTGAATCCGGAACCCCTGGCGCGACGTCGGTGACACATTGTGTGAATCTGGTAGGCCTTTCGCGACATTGGTGACACCTCTTCCGAACCCGGACGCCTGTTGAACAACGTCGGCAACATGTGTTCTTAACCCGAACGTGCCTTGCGCGGCATCGGTGACACGTCGTCTGAATCTGTAAGGCCTTTAGCGACATTGGTGACACCTCTTCCAAACCCGGACGCCTGTTGAACAACGTCGGTGACATGTCTTCTCAAGCCGGACGTGCTTTGCGTAACATCGTTGACACGTCGTGTGAATCCGGAACCCTGGCGCGAGATCGGTGACACGTCGTCTGAAACCGGACAGGCCTTTCGCGACATTGGTGACACCTCTTCCGAACCCGGACGCCTGTTGAACAACGTCGGTGACATGTCTTCTCAAGCCGGACGTGCTTTGCGCCACATCGTTAACACGTTGTGTGAATCCGGAACCCCTGGCGCGACGTCGGTGACACATTGTGTGAATCTGGTAGGCCTTTCGCGACATTGGTGACACCTCTTCCGAACCCGGACGCCTGTTGAACAACGTCGGCAACATGTGTTCTTAACCCGGACGTGCCTTGCGCCACATCGTTAACACGTTGTGTGAATCCGGAACCCCTGGCGCGACGTCGGTGACACATTGTGTGAATCTGGTAGGCCTTTCGCGACATTGGTGACACCTCTTCCGAACCCGGACGCCTGTTGAACAACGTCGGCAACATGTGTTCTTAACCCGAACGTGCCTTGCGCAGCATCGGTGACACGTCGTCTGAATCTGTAAGGCCTTTAGCGACATTGGTGACACCTCTTCCAAACCCGGACGCCTGTTGAACAACGTCGGTGACATGTCTTCTCAAGCCGGACGTGCTTTGCGTAACATCGTTGACACGTCGTGTGAATCCGGAACCCTGACGCGACGTCGGTGACACATTGTGTGAATCTGGTAGGCCTTTCGCGACATTGGTGACACCTCTTCCGAACCCGGACGCCTGTTGAACAACGTCGGTGACATGTCTTCTCAAGCCGGACGTGCTTTGCGCCACATCGTTAACACGTTGTGTGAATCCGGAACCCCTGGCGCGACGTCGGTGACACATTGTGTGAATCTGGTAGGCCTTTCGCGACATTGGTGACACCTCTTCCGAACCCGGACGCCTGTTGAACAACGTCGGCAACATGTGTTCTTAACCCGAACGTGCCTTGCGCGGCATCGGTGACACGTCGTCTGAATCTGTAAGGCCTTTAGCGACATTGGTGACACCTCTTCCAAACCCGGACGCCTGTTGAACAACGTCGGTGACATGTCTTCTCAAGCCGGACGTGCTTTGCGTAACATCGTTGACACGTCGTGTGAATCCGGAACCCTGGCGCGACGTCGGTGACACATTGTGTGAATCTGGTAGGCCTTTCGCGACATTGGTGACACCTCTTCCGAACCCGGACGCCTGTTGAACAACGTCGGCAACATGTGTTCTTAACCCGAACGTGCCTTGCGCGGCATCGGTGACACGTCGTCTGAATCTGTAAGGCCTTTAGCGACATTGGTGACACCTCTTCCAAACCCGGACGCCTGTTGAACAACGTCGGTGACATGTCTTCTCAAGCCGGACGTGCTTTGCGTAACATCGTTGACACGTCGTGTGAATCCGGAACCCTGGCGCGAGATCGGTGACACGTCGTCTGAAACCGGACAGGCCTTTCGCGACATTGGTGACACCTCTTCCGAACCCGGACGCCTGTTGAACAACGTCGGCAACATGTGTTCTTAACCCGGACGTGCCTTGCGCCACATCGTTAACACGTTGTGTGAATCCGGAACCCCTGGCGCGACGTCGGTGACACATTGTGTGAATCTGGTAGGCCTTTCGCGACATTGGTGACACCTCTTCCGAACCCGGACGCCTGTTGAACAACGTCGGCAACATGTGTTCTTAACCCGAACGTGCCTTGCGCAGCATCGGTGACACGTCGTCTGAATCTGTAAGGCCTTTAGCGACATTGGTGACACCTCTTCCAAACCCGGACGCCTGTTGAACAACGTCGGTGACATGTCTTCTCAAGCCGGACGTGCTTTGCGTAACATCGTTGACACGTCGTGTGAATCCGGAACCCTGACGCGACGTCGGTGACACATTGTGTGAATCTGGTAGGCCTTTCGCGACATTGGTGACACCTCTTCCGAACCCGGACGCCTGTTGAACAACGTCGGTGACATGTCTTCTCAAGCCGGACGTGCTTTGCGCCACATCGTTAACACGTTGTGTGAATCCGGAACCCCTGGCGCGACGTCGGTGACACATTGTGTGAATCTGGTAGGCCTTTCGCGACATTGGTGACACCTCTTCCGAACCCGGACGCCTGTTGAACAACGTCGGCAACATGTGTTCTTAACCCGAACGTGCCTTGCGCGGCATCGGTGACACGTCGTCTGAATCTGTAAGGCCTTTAGCGACATTGGTGACACCTCTTCCAAACCCGGACGCCTGTTGAACAACGTCGGTGACATGTCTTCTCAAGCCGGACGTGCTTTGCGTAACATCGTTGACACGTCGTGTGAATCCGGAACCCTGGCGCGACGTCGGTGACACATTGTGTGAATCTGGTAGGCCTTTCGCGACATTGGTGACACCTCTTCCGAACCCGGACGCCTGTTGAACAACGTCGGCAACATGTGTTCTTAACCCGAACGTGCCTTGCGCGGCATCGGTGACACGTCGTCTGAATCTGTAAGGCCTTTAGCGACATTGGTGACACCTCTTCCAAACCCGGACGCCTGTTGAACAACGTCGGTGACATGTCTTCTCAAGCCGGACGTGCTTTGCGTAACATCGTTGACACGTCGTGTGAATCCGGAACCCTGGCGCGAGATCGGTGACACGTCGTCTGAAACCGGACAGGCCTTTCGCGACATTGGTGACACCTCTTCCGAACCCGGACGCCTGTTGAACAACGTCGGTGACATGTCTTCTCAAGCCGGACGTGCTTTGCGCCACATCGTTAACACGTTGTGTGAATCCGGAACCCCTGGCGCGACGTCGTTGACACATTGTGTGAATCTGGTAGGCCTTTCGCGACATTGGTGACACCTCTTCCGAACCCGGACGCCTGTTGAACAACGTCGGTGACATGTCTTCTCAAGCCGGACGTGCTTTGCGCCACATCGTTAACACGTTGTGTGAATCCGGAACCCCTGGCGCGACGTCGGTCACACATTGTGTGAATCTGGTAGGCCTTTCGCGACATTGGTGACACCTCTTCCGAACCCGGACGCCTGTTGAACAACGTCGGCAACATGTGTTCTTAACCCGAACGTGCCTTGCGCGGCATCGGTGACACGTCGTCTGAATCTGTAAGGCCTTTAGCGACATTGGTGACACCTCTTCCAAACCCGGACGCCTGTTGAATAACGTCGGTGACATGTCTTCTCAAGCCGGACGTGCTTTGCGTAACATCGTTGACACGTCGTGTGAATCCGGAACCCTGGCGCGAGATCGGTGACACGTCGTCTGAAACCGGACAGGCCTTTCGCGACATTGGTGACACCTCTTCCGAACCCGGACGCCTGTTGAACAACGTCGGTGACATGTCTTCTCAAGCCGGACGTGCTTTGCGCCACATCGTTAACACGTTGTGTGAATCCGGAACCCCTGGCGCGACGTCGGTGACACATTGTGTGAATCTGGTAGGCCTTTCGCGACATTGGTGACACCTCTTCCGAACCCGGACGCCTGTTGAACAACGTCGGCAACATGTGTTCTTAACCCGAACGTGCCTTGCGCGGCATCGGTGACACATTGTGTGAATCTGGTAGGCCTTTCGCGACATTGGTGACACCTCTTCCAAACCCGGACGCCTGTTGAACAACGTCGGTGACATGTCTTCTCAAGCCGGACGTGCTTTGCGCGACATCGTTAACACGTTGTGTGAATTCGGAATCCCTGGCGCGACATCGGTGACACGTCGTCTGAATCCGGAATCCTCGCACGACATCGGTTACACCTCTACCGAACCCGGACGCCTGTTGAACAACGTCGGCAACATGTGTTCTTAACCCGAACGTGCCTTGCGCGGCATCGGTGACACATTGTGTGAATCTGGTAGGCCTTTCGCGACATTGGTGACACCTCTTCCGAACCCGGACGCCTGTTGAACAACGTCGGTGACATGTCTTCTCAAGCCGGACGTGCTTTGCGTAACATCGGTGACACGTCGTCTGAATCCGGAATCCTCGCACGACATCGGTTACACCTCTTCCGAACCCGGACGTCTGTTGAACAACGTCGGCGACATGTGTTTTTAACCCGAACGTGCTTTGCGTAACATCGTTGACACGTCGTGTGAATCCGGAACCCTGGCGCGAGATCGGTGACACGTCGTCTGAAACCGGACAAGCCTTTCGCGACATTGGTGACACCTCTTCTGAACCCGGACGCCTGGTGAACATCGTTGGTGGCATGTGTTCTCAACCCGAACGTGCTTTGCGCGACATCGCTGACACGTCGTCTGAATCCGGACAGGCCTTTCGCGACATTGGTGACACCTCTTCCGAACCCGGACGCCTGTTGAACAACGTCGGTGACATGTCTTCTCAAGCCGGACGTGCTTTGCGCGACATCGTTAACACGTTGTGTGAATCCGGAACCCCTGGCGCGACGTCGATGACACGTCGTCTGAAACCGGACAGGCCTTTCGCGACATTGGTGACACCTCTTCTGAACCCGGACGCCTGTTGAACGACGTCGGTGACACCTCTTTTGGACTCGGACGCTCTCCTTCACGACGTCGATGACGCATGTTCGGAACTCGGACGCCCTTTGCGTGGCATCGGCGACACGTCTTCTGACCCCTCCCAACACGACGTAGGTGAATTGTGCAATCAATAAACTCGCATGTCACGTGTCCTTCACTGATTTTCACGTTCTAAACGTTAGAAAAAGCACAGCAGGGGTCAATTTGGCCAAGTAGTAACAAGGTTGTCAGAAGCATTCAGCCTCTGCACAATCAATCGAGCCTGACATGCAAAGCTTCAGGCCGGGGCATGGCGCAGTCTTGACCTTTTGCACGTCACAGAAATCTTGTTACCCTCTGCTTTCACATAAGTCTCAAACATTTTCAAAAGCTTCACTAGTAGCAATGTTAGAGACTCATGTGAAAGCAGAGGGTAACAAGATTTCTGTGACGTGCAAAAGGTCAAGACTGCGCCATGCCCCGGCCTGAAGCTTTGCATGTCAGGCTCGATTGATTGTGCAGAGGTTGAATGCTTCTGACAACCTTGTTACTACTTGGCCAAATTGACCCCTGCTGTGCTTTTTTTAACGTTTAGAACGTGAAAATCAGTGAAGGACGCGTGACATGCGAGTTTATTGATTGCACAATTTAAACGTGAGCTTGAGCCCCATTTTCCATTAAGGATTCTAACTGACGAAGCAACATTCATGCTGAACGGAGAGAGGTTAGTCGGCATAACTGCAGCTACTGGGCGACGGAAGACGTTAAAAGAAGTACAGCACAGATTAAACTGGCTACGTAGTAACAAGATTCTAACAAGCATTCACTCACAATCAATCGAGTCTGAAATGTCTTGTTTCAGGCGTGTTCATGGCACAATCTTGAATTTTTGCACGCTTTAGAAATGTCGTGATTTCCCCTACCCTCTGCTTTCTTATAAGCCTCAAACATCTTTAAAAGCTTCGCTAACAGCAGTGCAAGAACCGTTCAAATAGCATCTGCATTTTTTAAAGGGTAATCTGCATCTTCCGCAAGCTGCAGTGTATTCTCAAAGACTAAATTTTAAAATAAGCACGCACCAATCAATACAGCCTCTTTGTGGAGAGATTATAATAAGTATTCAAGTCAAACACTGTGTAGAAAGTGTAAAAAAGTGAAAAGTGTAGAACAAGTGTAAAAAGCTAAATATCAGACGAGTGCAATGGGCAATCCATACCGCTCATATGTCAGAATATATATATGTATATATATACATATTTATATGTATATATATATACATATACAAGTGCTTTGTCACGCCTATCGGCGTGCCTCGCACTTGCGCGCGTCGCGCGATGTTGCAGTATCACTAAGCTAAGGACAATCGCATCAAGCTAGCTGCTCTACTTGTACAGCTTTTTCATTACCTAGGGGTACAAAAGGCTCGCAGTACGTACAGTGTATAGTATGTGTATAGTATGATAGGGCCATCTATTAGTTCCTCACTACTGGTCCTCCCCTAGTGAAACGGTCCCCCATTACTGGTATTGGTTCCCCTCAATGATCCACCCTTAGCGGACAACGTCTTTGGTACACCTTCTGGATCCCCAGGCACGGCACGTCTACCTGATCCCAAACACGTTGAACGACGTCTCTTGCACGTCCTTTGAGTCCCAGGCACGTCATGCGACGTATTCCGCATGTCTTCTGAATCCCCTGGCACGTAGAAGACGTTTGGGTATTTTCCGCTGTCTTCGCGCCAAGTAATTTGATCAGTATCGATTGATGGTAATCGATACTGCAACAACGAATTTCATATTTGTTTGAGCGACCTCGACAACCTCAAGGGCTAAAGTTTTGACCGCCTAGACGACATCCACAAGGAATCGATAGTTTGAACAATATCGATTGATGGAGATCGATACTTCAAAAACAAACTTCAGATTCGTGTTCAGCGACCTCGATTGCCCCAGGGCTAAAATTCCCAGGCAGGGAGAAGACGTCTGGGTATTTTCCGCTACTTTCTTGTAGTAATTTCCCCCCATTCCCCCCGCCCCCCCCCCCAAAGTGCTTTGAAAAATCACCTGGAACATCTATGCAGTGCCATCTACTCTACAGAGGAATGAATAATTCTTACGATTAGTCCTTTCTAAGCAAACTACAGTGGTGCTCTTACAGCGTACTTGTGGAGAATCTGCTGAGGAACATCTCATACCCCAAGGCCATTCTTCTATTGTTGACTTTTCTCATTTGCTTGTTTTTCACTTTTTTCCGAGACATCATCACGAATATTTAACTTCTAATGTTTTTGATTTTTTTCCTGTATTTGTATTCACCAAACATTTCGACTTGTTCTTTTACGTCTTCGCTCTTCTAACAAGGAGAGCTTCCAAAGTGGCGGTGAGCTTTTGCGGTGGAATTTTTACAGGATGTAGGGTCTCGTGTGGGGAGTCCAAAACCTTTTTTCAAAATGCTCTTCTGTGGTCGAAAAAACGTGTGGACGCGTAGGCGCGAAGTTCATGGTGCTCTGCGGCCACGCAGAGCCCGATGTGGTCGGTTGGCGTGGTGGTAGGGCGGTCGCCTCACAGGCGCACCGAGAGGGTTTGATGGTTCGGTTCTCGATATAGTCGATATTTTGCATACATCGGAGTTATTGCTATGGGCTTGCATGATTACAGGAGTCAATTTGTACACGATTAATGCTTTTAGTATTTAGACCCAGCCTTTTTGGGCTTTCATTTGAGTTACCTCTCAATGGATCGTATTTCTACTGTATCATTCTATTGGATCGCTAACATAAAAATTTTTTTGCTCACATGAAATAACTGTGTTTATTGCTGACAATTATGATATCCTACTATATATAAAGGAGTTAGCGGTTGTCCGTCCGTCCGTCCGCTCATCCGTCTGGCCTTTCCTAGAAGTCGATTAGCAGGCGTCCGTGTTCAGCAGAGGTGCCACTCACGCCGTGTCCAGACCGTCAGAAGAAGTGTCACCGATGTCGCGCAAAGGGCGTTCGAGTCCAAAAGACACGCAAGCGGCGTTGCTCAACAGGCGTCCGGATTTAGAAGGGGTGTCATCGACGTCGTGCAACAGGCGCTAGGATTCAGAAGGCATGTAACTGATGACTCGCATTGGGTGTTTGGGTTTAGGAGAGGTGTCAACGATGTCGCGTAATAGGTGCCTGGGGTCAGCAGACATATCACCGACGCTGTCAACAGGCGTCCGGTTTCAGAAGACGTGTAACCGACGTCGTGCAATGTGTGTCTGGTATCAGAAGCGGTGTCACCGATGTCGCGCTAAGAGCGTCCGGGTTGAGAAAACATGTCATCGACGCTGTACAACAGGCGTCCGTGTTCAGAAGGCATATCACCGATGTCACGCAAGGTGTGTCTGGGCTGAGAAGAGGTATTACGGATTTCATGCAAGGGGTGTCTGGGTGTCCAGAAGAGGTGTAACCGATGTCACGCAAACAGGGTCTGGGTCCAGAACAGGTGCTTCTATGTCGCGCAAGGGTGCCTGGATTGCGAACATGTGTTATAAAAGACCACTAACGGGGAGACCAGTAAGCGGGCTCCAGTGAAGGGTAGGAGGACCAGTGAAGGGGGAGGGGTACCAGAAAGGTTAGGACCTTTAATGGGAGTGAAGGGGGACTAATAAAGAATACCACTAAAGTGAGGATTATGGGGGGGGGGGTAGTAGGGGGAGGGGTGAACAGGAACCACTGAAGTGGGAGGGTCCTGTGAAGGGGGAACCGGTAAAGGTGGAACCATAAGGGGATGGGGGCAGTAAAGGAGGGAAAGGTAAAGGGAACCATTAATGGGGGCCAGTGGACAGGGACCAATACAGGGTACCACTTGGTGAGGGGGGGGGGGGCGGGGGAGGCAGTAAGTTATAATGCGATGGATGCTAAATCAATTCAACGCGATGGATGCTAAATCAATTATAATGCTGAGCCGTATGCCGGGCTATGCCCCCCCTCCCCACATTTCTAATTTATTTGAACAGCGATGCAGACTATTTCGCCAGAACGTTTCAACTAAATCTTACGAATATAGGCAGCTGACCACGAAACTTGAGTGGCATATTATAGTTCTTAGCAAATAAAGTGAGGCGACTTGCTTCCTTCAGGAATGTCAGGCGTCTCACTTCCTTCGTGAATAAAATAAAGAAACAGTCCAAGCTCAAACCAATTTTGGCTGATGATTCGGGTAAAAAATATTCCACAGATACTGATAAAGCTGAAGCATTTGGGGCCTACTTTGCAAGTATATTTACAGCTAGAAGTGAGCCTGGCCCTCTCTCATTCTCTCAAACCTAGGATGCTATGGAAGTTCCGACTGTCACTTTCCATGAAGTGATCAAACAGTTACGTGCATTAAAACCTTCACAGTCATTAGCTTCGGATGGAATTCCTAAGTTATTCTACAAGAGGTTTGCTAAGCACCTTGCTACACCTCTTATGCACATATTCAACATTTCCCTAACTTTTGCGGAAGTCCCTGAAGTATGTAAGTTTGCATTCATCACTCCCATCCCTAAAACTAACGGTGCTTCGAATATCTCCGGCTTCCGTCCCATTAGTCTACACTCTACCCCCTTTGAAATTTTGGAGAAATTGTCAAGGAAAGATTGCTAGAGTGGATCACCAAGATCAAGTGCATACCCGTATACCAGCACGGATTCCTCTCCAGAGCGTCCACGTGAACTAAGCTAGAAGATTGTACTAATTCGTGGATTCAGTCTATTAACAATGGCAAGAAAGTGGACATCATCTACTTTGACTTTAGCAAGGCATTTGACAAAGTAGACCATGATCGCCTTCTTGCTAAGTTAGACAGTGTGGGAGTTCGTGGTCAGATGCTGCAATGGCTTGAGTCTCCCAGGATGGAAATTAAGCGTACGAGTAGGAAATTACTTGTCAATGCCCACAAACTGTCCATCGGGAGTATCCCAAGGCGGTAGTTTGTCACCGATCCTGTTTCTTATCTACACATATGATTTGCCAAGCTATCTCAAGACTGATCCCAAAATTTCGGTTGCTGCTTTTGCCGATGACGTTAAGGTCTTCATTTCATACGAAAGCAGTAAATTAGAAGAGGCTACGCGCTTGTTAAATGAAGCAGTGTCGAAGATGAGCACCTGGTGCAAGGAATGGTCATTGCCTTCAAATACAAAGAAAAGTCATATTTTCTCGCTTAACTCCTCCCCGTTAGAAATAAAATTTCCAGATGGCAGTTCTCTTTTCCACTGCGATCAGATGGTAGACCTTGGCGTGCTTCTTTCAAAAGGCCTTTGTTGGTCAAATCAAGTTCAGGAAGTTGCTAAAAAGGGACTTAGGCTAGTTCATCTATTGTTCCGAAACATCCACTGTTCTGATGTAAACATTTGGTTGAAGCTGTATAAAACCTACGTTTTCCCAGTAGTTGATTGCCGTAGTCCTATTTGGAGCCTGCATCTGATTAAAGATATTCAAGCACTAGAAAGAGTCCAAAAGACCTTCACTAGGCTGTTGTACTAGAGAGCGTTTGCCAATGATGGTTGTAAATCGAGCATTCCTGAGTATACGGTAAGGCTTAAAGATCTCAGCATGATAAGACTTTTCTATCGTAAAACTGTTTCAGACCTGCTTCTTGCTCTCAAGATCTTCAGAGGGGAGCTTTGCCTGAGTCCGTCGAAATATTGGACATTCTGTCCATCGAATGGCAGGATAAGTCATTTCAACGTATACAACTACAAGCTGGGTCCATTTCAGAAAGGGCTACGTGTAAACTCGTTCTTTGTTCGTACTACAAAATGGTTTAAAAGTCTGCCCGTGTCAGTTTTCCCTTGCGAAAAATCTTCGCAGTTCAAACAAGCTATAAAGAAGATTGATATTTTGGGTTCTCTTGGGATCCCAGATGTCTCCTAGTACTCTTGTAGACTTGTTCAGATAACTCGCCCAACTGATCCGAGTCGTATTATCTTTTATTCTCTAAACTCGTGGCTTTTCCGTGAGCGTGGCCTGCTTATACTCCATTTTCTTTTTTTGGCATGCTGAGTGAAGCAAACCCAGTCTCCTTCAAAAAGGGTTTTTTCTAGACTGCGTCTCTGCAAAGGTCACTCAATTGACCGGTCTCATCCTGTGTCACAACCAGGTAGAGTCCCTAGGAGCCACTTCCGGTGGGGAGGACTTCACCTATTGCGATTCATGCTTCCTTGGCCTAGGCGGCCTACAGCTTTTAAATGGTACGGCAGCCGTCTTCCATCTGTTCAGCTTTCTGCCGACCATCTAGCCTTTGGAAAAGCAGTAGACGTTGTCCTGAATACGCCTACCTGCACCTGTGCTTAAGCCTGGTCACGTTTGAGGAGCCTCTACCAAGAGGAGGGCTTCACCTATTGTTATGCACGGTTCGATTTTCGGCCATCACGGGTTGTTGCCGGTCTGACATTTTTCCTCTCTTCTCGATAGCTTTTGGCTGGACTCAGTTTACACGGCAGAAACGTTTTGTCAAATCATGGACGATATTCTAACCTCGTTCCCGGGAAACCACGAAAAAAAAATTGTAGCTAAAGGTGATCACATTAGGACACTTGAACCGATTCGGTCCATTTGGCGAGTGATCTTCTTCATCTGCCAACTTGTTTTAAGCGCACTAATAGCATCATCTTAACATTCCACGATTGCAGTTGTTTATTTTGTTGGGTCAGTTGGTTTGTTCTAACTAGTTTAATCGTTTCCCTTCGTTTTGTCCCTTGCGTTATTACTCTTGTTGTTGAGCCATGGATCACTTAAATTTAGCGTGCCCTCCATGGGCGCATAAATAAATAAATAAATAAGGGGGAGCAAAAACTGCACATGAGTAAGGGGGTATTATGTATTGTAGGGAGGGGAGAGGTAGGGAGAATGACTTCGGGAATCGGATGATTATTCTTGCCGTCAGATATTTATCGGTATAGAGCTCTAACAAGATTATCACAATCTGTTCCTCGCCACGTAGAGAATGTGTACTTCGGAGAATAAATCTGCGTAAGTGCGCGTGTAGCGCAGTCGGAGGAGGCGCGACTGTCGCGTGCACCGATACCAGGTTCCTGGTTCGGATTTCCCGCCCAGGCCAACCAAGCCTTCCATCCCTCCGGGGTCGGTGAACTGGTACCAGACTTGTCTGGGAAGGATAGAGCGCTGACTTGTTCATCGGCTGGCCACCGCAAGTCATTGTATGGCCAAATACGCATTCATGTCGCCTCCACGACATCACGTAGAAGTAGAATGCGCTAGCGCATCCCAGAAGGGATTGAGTAACGCCGTCCTTTATCCTTTATCCTTTAAGTGCGATACAGGGTGGTAAGGCTTCATAGGAGCACTTTTGAAGATTGTGCCCGCTGTCCCGCTTTCCCATAAAACCAGATTTTCACTGTAACGCGAGTAAGAAGACTTAGATGGGGGTGTTCTATTCTCGGGGTTTGGGGGCGAAGCCCCCAACCAGACGTTTGGCGACCGCTAGGCCGCTTAACGCCTGGTAGAACTATGAAACATTCAAAACATAATCGCTCATCACACCAGCAGCATCTTACAAGCGCTAGCGACGAGCAATCTTTCCCTCCCTGGCAAGGCATCACTATTTCATCTTCGTTGAAGGCATAATCGGTAGGCTCCGGGTGATCATCAACATATCCAGCGCCACCCAAGCGTATGCCAGACATGGCCGGAATACCGGAGCGCAGAACTGCCGGGTCTGGCTTATAATCTGCAATCGAACAAATGCGTGCAAGTGGTGGCCAATTCGTATGATGTCCTACGCTATTTACTTAATTTCAAGATGCCGTTTCTGCTGTGTGTAGCAAATTCCGGGTGATGCTGTGTCACATAATCAAGCACCCGACAGATGTATCGCTTGAGCATTCGAAAAAAGTAGACACGCAGTGGCTAAGGGATAGGTTGCACCAGCTGGAATGGTCATCAGGCTAATTTTTTCCATTGGGCACCTCTGACAGCACATTGGTGTAGTCCTTAAATCCAGCCCAGCTATCGACAAGAAGGATTGTAAGCAGCCACACACTCCCTGACGAAGTGGGGCACCTGGGATACGTGTCAATCCGACGTGTGCAAAAAAGAAGACGGACCCGGGGACCAAATCATCAAACCCGCTCGGTGCGCCTCTGAGGCGACCCCTCGACGTTCGTGCCAGCAGGGTGCCACGAACGTCACGCTCACGCGACCTCACGGTTTGTTTTTACCACAGAAGAACATTGCGAAAAAGGTAACTATGGTTTTGGACTCCCCACACGGAACCCTACATTCTGTAAAAATTGCATCGCAAAAGCTCACCGCCACTCTGAAGGCTTTCCTTGTAAGGGCAATAAACAAACAATTAAATAAGGCATGTTATTGCACATGTAGGCTGCTTCAATTTATTCCTCTTTCGATACTTTTCGCATGAAGAATGAACATGAACAAGGTGTGGAGTTGCGAAGGAACAATCTGTTGCGAAGCGTGGATTGTACTCGCATTAGAAGTGGTAATGTAGAGGCTGCGTCAATTACTTTCTCCTATACTTTTCGGTGTTCCAAACAGCGGTTAGTCTAGGCGGATCTATGGTTACTAAAGCCAGATCGGATTAGATTTTGAGCGCGAAACTTGGATTGGAGCATGGTTTCCCTCGCGCGAGCGCCTAACACTGAAGCATGCGTTCCTTCATTTGATGACTCTTGGCGCACTAAAACTGCTTGATCGGGAAAGTGCGCAGCTGCGTTCTTTCGAGCGCAGAATCAGGCTAGGGAGGAGGCTCCGGAGTGTTGTCCATCCAAGCCGCTCGTGTGGAAACCGGTTTCCATCGCCGGAGGAGGTGCACAGCTGGGTCCTGCAGAAGCGCATACAGATGGGGCCGAATTCATCAACGACTTACGTAACTTTAACGGAGAATTGTAAACTTATCAAGCGATATCGTGAGTCATAAGACAAGTTATCCGAGCTTTTAACGCGGGTTATTGTTCACCATATCGCTTGATAAGCTTACAATTCACCGTTAAAGTTACGTAAGCCGTTGGTGAATACGGAAACCCCTGGAAACCGTGCACAAACCGCCAGAAAACGGTGTAAACCTCAAAACTCCTCGAGTCTCAACCAGTCTGTTAAAATGCAAAAATTCCACACCCAGGAGAACCGAGCCCGACCTCCCTCGCATGAAGCAACGCCACAATCCACTGCGCCACTGAACTTCCTGAGAGTAGCGCCATCGCGGACGTACAAGAGACCGATGCGCATAGATCGGACGCCCACGTAGACGCTGACGCAGCTCACGTGTGCGGCGCGTCAAACAAGTGTGCTACTATTCCAACGCGTTCCTGTGCAATGCATCTATTCCGATCTGGTTCTAATGGTCTTACAAGGAAAGGTTCCCAACTCAAGGTCAGCTTTTGCGATGCTATTATGGCAGGACGTAGGGACTTGTGAGCGGAGTCCAGAACCACAGTCAGTTTTTGCTGAACGCTTTTTTGAAGACTTGAAAAAGAGGTGTGAAGGCATGTGCACAACCTCATCAGCTTCTACGACACCCCACGAGATGTGCCTCAGCGGCGCAGTCGGTAAGAGTGCCAGCTAGTAGGAGCACACCGGAGGGCTTTTCAGTTCGAGTCCGAGTACTGCCAATATTTTGCAATATTTTTTTGCTTATTGTTATTACGCTTTCTCTTGATCACAGGAGTCAATTTTAGACCACCAATGCTTAGAGGAAACCAAGGCTGTCCATTTGTGCCTTCATGCTAGTTTTTCAACGATACGTATCTCCACTATCACCATATCATACCATATCATCAAGGTTACCGTAACTGCGCACAAATTCGGACACCTTCTAGTTGAATATTATGAAACCTGCTGTCCGTAGTCTACAAGCTGTTCACTCGAGTCATCCTGAATAGGGTCAGCAGAACGCTGGATGAAGAACAGCCATGCGAACAAGCAGGAATTCGAAGAGGATTCAGCACGATTGACCACATACAAACCATTTCGAAGCTCATCGAAGTGTCGCGAGAGTACAAGCTGCCGCTGTGCCTTAGGTTCATCGATCTGAAGAAGGCATTCGACTCCGTCGAAACTGAAGCGGTCATAAAAGCCCTACTCACCCAGGGTGTTCCTAATCAGTACATCAGAGTCCTTCGAGAGCTGTACAGTGGATTCACGACCAAGATCTCACCATTCTACAACGACGTCGTCATCGACGTGAAGAGAGGGGTTCGGCAGGGTGATACCGTATCCCCGAAGCTCTTCAGCGCCACCCTCAAATACGTCATGGCGAACTAGAATGGGAAGACAAGGGAGTGAAGATCTATGGCCGGCAACTGCACCGTCCTCGCTTTGCTGACGACATAGTGCTCATAACACCGAGCATTAGTCAGGCGGAGCAAATGCTGACCGACTCCGTGTATGTGGGGATCGCGTTTAAAAATACCCCCCCCGTGCAATCGATTCGGCCAGGTGTTCGCAGTGGAGCGCGCTTGCACACCGAGCCGACGCGGAACAAGGTGTCCGGCACGTTTGGATCGTTCGCTGCTGGACAGCGTTTCTAAACGTTTTTGAACGTCGGGATTCAGAAGACGCGCCGTCGATGTCGTCCAACTTTCCTGCGGATAGGGAAGGAACTTCAGGGTGGGTGCCATCCAAGCTGCTCGTGTGGAAATTGCTTCTGTCGCACAGGAGGAGTCCGCCGCTGGGTTCTGACAAGGAAAGGTTCCCAACTCATGGTGAGCTTTTGCGATGCTATTTTGGCAGGATGTAGGGCCCTGTGAGTGGAGTCCAAAACCACAGTTAGATTTTGCTGAACGCTTCTTTAAAGACCTGAAAAGGAGGTCTGAAAGCGTGTGCGCAACTATTATCAACCCCTGCGACACCCAACGAGATGTGCCTCAGTGGCGCAGCTGGTAACAGTGCAGCCTCGTAGGACCACAGCGGCTGACTTTTCAGTTCGAGTCCAAGTGCTGCCACTATTTTTGCACGTATTAGTTTGTTGTTATTACACTTTCCGACGATCTTAGGAGCCAATTTTAGACCGCCATTGCTTACAACAAACCAAGGCTCTCTACATATTTGCGCCTTCATATGTGCTAGTTTTTCAAGTATGCTTATCCGTACCACCCCCATATCATACCGTGTCACCAACAATACTGTTATTGGAGACTAATACGCTCATCTTACTGCTGAGCATTATGAACCTGGGCCATATCGGTACATAAGTACGCTAAAAATGTCGTTCTCATCTGAACGTGTTGTCGGCCGACTAGTTTCCACCATCACACCGGATTTCACTTCTCCGACAAGAGAGAGACTGCGGCTGCGGATGCCATACAAGGACTCCTCCTGGACGCCGTTTATAGAGATATGTCGACTGTCAGAAAGAAGAGGCGGTACAGGTTAGTGGTAGCAGGTTAAGGACATCCGGAATATGTTACATACATCCGAGATGGTTTATTGAAAGTAGGTAACAGGGGTAAAATATTATACAAAAAGGGTCCCACACGTGACTTTTCTTTTGATTGCAGATTATAAGCCAACCCACCGACAGTTCTGCGCTCCGGTGTCAACGAAGAAGAAGTGGTCATTCCTTTCCAAGGAAAAGATTGTTCCTCACTGGCTTCTGTAAGGTGTTGCTGGTGTGACAAGCGCTTGTGTTTTAGTGTCTCATAGTTTTGTACCCTAGCTGTTGACTAAAAGGGAAATAATAAATATAAGACTTTTAGTTTAGTAATACATAAAGCTTTTCATTCCCACAGAAATGATATGGTGCAGATATGAATAGTTGAACAACTACCACATATGAAGGAGCGAATAGACATCCTTGGTTGGTTGTAAGCATTGATGTTCTAAAATTGCCTCCTGTGATCAAGAGAAAGCGCAGTAAATAACAATAAACTAATACAGGCAAGAATAACGGCTATACTCGGACTCGAACTGAAAAGTCTGACGGTATACTTCTACGAGGCGGCAGTGTTACCGGCTGCGCCACCGAGGCACATCTCGTTGGGTGTCGTAGGGATTGGTAATAGTTGCGCGCACATCCTTTTCAGGTCTTTAAAGAAGCGTTCAGCAAAAACTAACTGTGGTTCTGAACTCCACTCACAGGGTCCTACATCCTGTCAGAATAGCATCGCAAAAGCTCACCATGAGTTGGGAACCTTTCCTTGTGAGCTACAGGTAGAAAAATGCGCAGAAAACGCCAGCAAGTTGAGTAGGCGTCAAAAACTCTCAAATCTCAAATAGTCAGTTGAAATGCAAAAATGCCACAACCCGGAGAAGCAAACCTCGACCCCACCCGCCGAAGCGCCGCCACTACCCCTGGGGGATCGGCACGGGGATCCCGAAGCTCTTCAGCCCAACCTCGAAAAAGTCATGCGCGAACTAGAAAGAGAAGACATGGGAGTGAAGGTCGACGGCCGACATCTGCACCGTGTTCGCTTCGCTGACGACATCGTGCTCATAAATACGAGTTAGGCGGAGCGCATGCTGAGCGACTTCGATCGTGGGTGTGGGAACGTTAGACTGCAGCTAAATCTTACGAAGACGATGTTCATGAGGAACGGTCAAGTTTCTGATGCCCCATTCTCGCTCAACGGAACGAACAGACCTGGGCTATACGAAAGCAGGATAACACGCGATGAGCGTCGCGCAGCGTAGAATCGAGAGGACGATGCTCGGAGTGACACGATTCACGCAAGTGAGAGAAGGCCTCCGGAGTTCCGAGCTTCGCCGGCGTTCGAAGATCAGAGACGCTATCGCATGGGCCAAGTCTCGAAAATTAGGTGGGCCGGCCACGTAATTCGGTTCGCAGACACCCGCTGGATGAGAGCCGTCACCGACTGGATTCCACGGGATGTCAAGAGAACACGAGGACGCCCACCAACGCGTTGGTCGGACTTCTTCGTGAAAGCCCTGAACGACCGATATGACGCTCTTCGTGTCCCTCGAGCGAGGAGGATCCATTGAAGCACTCTGGCACGCGAGAGGGACGAATGGAGACGCTGCTGGCGCCCGCTCGAGCAATCGAGAGATTATCAACGGGACGACAGGTGATACACGTGAATCACGTCAATGATCTAATCGTCCAACGCAGCTTGATAAAAGTAAAATAGCTGCAAAAATGTACAGCGGCATCTTCTGATGTCTGCTCGTTCCTGATGAATGAATTTTTCCTGCCAGTCTCTTTTTTGCCTTAGCATTCATTGCAGACCGTATCCCTCTGACTTTACTAGGGTTACTGCCAATTGAAGGACAGCCCACCAGGAAAGTGCTCACAAGCCTGACGAATGAAAGAAGACCGCCAGTAGATGAGACCATTGAAGGGAAATGAAACTACCTTAGCTCTTGAGAGTCAACATTGATAGAATTTATACAGTACAGGTTATCGTTCTACATTCAGTGGACAATTCCATTTTGACGCAATGTGTGTTGGGGGGAGGGTAGGTGCACGATGTGGCGGTGACTTTCCTTGCTTTTATTTCTTACTATACAAGGTGTTTCAAAAAAATGTCTACACTGTTTGAGAGGTGATAACTTTGCTCACAGTAAAGGTACTGAAGAAGTAAAGGGCTCATATGAAAGCTTTAAAAATAGAAATTTCCTGACATATGAACAGTATGGATTACGCACTGCACTGTCTGCAGTTGAGTTGATTAATCACAACGAGTTCAACTTGATAGCCATTAGACCTCATCGGCGGCTGCCGTGGCAATGTGCCAAATCATGCTACAGTATCCCGAAAACTTGCAGATCATCCGTCATCGGAGCGCGTTTCTGCACAGGCTGACGCGTTGCGACGTGTCTGCTGCCGCGTGGTCTCGCAACACCCCTTAGCGAATGCTTTGGAGAGAGCAATTCATATACGTATGGAATTCGTATTCAGCAGGTATATGTCGAAATTCGGAATAGGTTTTGAGTTCCATCCAAGCTGTTCGTGTGGAAAGTGCTTTCGTCGCTCAGGGGGAGTCCGCAGCTGGATTCTGCGCTCTTCGACCGCAGAATCAGGCTAGGGAAGGGACTCCAGGGTGGGTGCGATCCAAGCTGCTTGTGCGGAAACTGCCTTCGTCGCTCAGGGAGAGTCCGCTGCAGCACCAGCAGAACCAGGCCAGAAAACGCCGCTCAATGACGTCAAAACCCCTCAAATCTCGACCACTCAATTGAAATGCAAAAAGCACGCAACGCTGCAGAACCGAACCTCCGACCTTCCTCCCATGGAGCAGCGCAACATCCACTGCCTCGCGGCCCGCTTGCCGAGGCAGCAATCGCTGGCATGCAAGACGTCGCAGCGCGATCCACGACGCATCGACAGCAGCTGCCCGCCACAGTATCCCGCAAACCTGCAGATCAACCGGCGGCTGTCGTGTTCGTCCACGTCAGCCACGCAACAACCACGGCGGCCGCCGATGTGGTCTGAGTAAGACCGTTCAACTTTTCAGGTTTTCCGAGCATCTCGTGGACTCGGCACATTTTTATACGTCAAGGAGCAACACCTAGATTTGAAATTGTTCTCTATACAATGCCGAGTGTTAATTTCTAAAGCTGACTTAAGTGAGTTAATCCAAAGGATGAGTGCCTTGTCATCACTAATGAGCTCTCAGCTTTCCTTGACTTCCGGAGACTTTGATCGCAACGTCTTCAAGTCAGGAGGGCCTCTCGCAGGCCTATCAGACTACCCACTGCACGTTGCCGAGGAGGTGGCCTGCCATTAGGTGAGCATTTCCTGCGTCTACGTGTTCCACTATACTTGGTAATGATTAGCCGCCTTTTGCCTTGTATTGTAGCCTGAAAAGAAAGTTGGAACCGGTTGGATCACTTTGGTCTTTGATTTTTCCAGGCTCTGACGAAGGTGAATAGCCGAATAAACGATTACCGTCTTGGCTTTGGCTACAATCAATACAGCAACAACAAGTTCAATCATCATGCCAATACTTACGGACAGCCGAACCTGGTCAATATGACTTATGTGCTTTATCCACAAAATTTTTTAGACACTTTGGAAGCGATGACTGAATGGCAACCGGAGGATGGACTTGTCACGAACATATCTTCTCTCTTTTGCAGGAAACAGCATCAGAAAGTGGAGTTGTGCTCAATAAAGTTTTAATCCACAGTTGAACACACGGCAATAAGACCTGTTTTTCTGAAACGATCCACCGTATGAACAGACGCTCCGATTTGTATGATTTCCCGAAAATTTTCGACACCGTTAATTACATGGAGGCCGCTTTTTTACAGCCTGCTCTTTAAAGCGTAGGATCCACACTTCTTATAGTTTTAAAAGCTCTGTGAATTTTTCAGAGACGTCGAACAAACTCCGAAATATGGTAGGTTACGTGAAGCCATTGCGTTCTCCGACATCATTGATCGACACTGAGGATCTCGCGGAAAAATCTTCTATCTTCTGAAGAAAAACACAACAATTGGAATTGTGCTTCGTGGAATTTTAGGTCATGAGTATTACACGGTAAAAAGCTAAGCTTCTTCGCAGCGATCTCCGATGATTAGGGCGGATTGTACTTGAATTTTTCGGTCTTTAAGAAAAATTCATTAATTTTTGCCGAAGAAGATCACCCACACAGTTGAAATCTGGCCACGAAGAGTTTTAAGTCTTGTTCAATGTACAGTGTGAAAATCATAGTTTTCTGAAACGAATATATCGGATCGACCCCTGGTCGATATGGCGCCGACGTCATAGGAGCGATGAAATTCGACGTTCACAAAAATGACTATAACTCGTTAAGTTTTAGAAAGTTTGAAAAGGCCAATGGCTTTTTAGAAACTAGATTTAAAGTTCTTTCATGCTATATAAAAATTTGTTTTCGAAAACTAGGTCTTCATACGGGGCGGAGGCCTTCGATTTTTGTGCGAAAAAAATTGAAGTTATTATCAATTTTATGTATTCACTCCAATGTCGACGGTGCAGAGTCTACGAGCAGTTCTTCACGAATCTGATCAACTCGGTTCATTTTTTAAAATTCAAAAATCCCAATTGCTTTTTGAAAAATAGAGGAAAGGTGCTTTCTAACCATACAAGTGCTGTGACACGCCTAACGGCGTGTCTCGCACTTGCATGCTTCGCACGACTTTGTAACATCACTGACCTATGGAAAGTAGTTTTTGTAAAACATAAAATTCGCTAGCATCCAGGAACTTGGTGCGTACGTTATCGGCATCAAGCCCTTCACCACTTAGGAACCTTCACCATAGACATTCTTTCCTGACCGGCCAGTAATGTCATTGGTCCTCCGCAATCGTTCTCATGCTCAGCAGCTAGCGTTTCCAGATATCGTTGACATGTCTTCCG
This sequence comes from Heligmosomoides polygyrus bakeri, assembly GCA_947359475.1. NCBI lineage: Eukaryota > Metazoa > Nematoda > Chromadorea > Rhabditida > Heligmosomidae > Heligmosomoides > Heligmosomoides polygyrus. The sequence continues at coordinate 54,403,149 of OX375869.1, read as the reverse complement.
AAGCCAGGTTCCCTTCTCTCGTTTCTTCTTACTGGATCTAATTGCTGGTCCGCCTTTACAGGTCTTCCCTCCCCCTCTTTAGTCCCCCACCATCCTGGTCCCAACTACTGGCCCACTTCTTTGTTTTCACTATTGACACCTACTGGTCACTTCTTGCTAGTTTCCCCGTCCTGGTCTCTCCTCCAGGTTGTTCCTTTCCTTCCTGGTCGGTCTCCTGGTCCACGATAGAGGTCCCCCTTACTACTCTTCTCCACCACCTCCTTAGTGGTCCTCTCATGCTCACAGCCGACGTCAATGACACGTATTCAGAATCAGGATGCTTGCTGCGCGACGTAGGGGACCCGTTTTCTGGATCAAGAAGCTCAGAAGCGCGCACAGTCGCCGCTGTGTCGAGCATGAGGAGGCTATGCATAAGGCAGATTCCTTGTTCTCCGTATGAAAACTCTTTCGGCTCCCTTCTTGTTGATTCTCCGTCCTGGTCCCGCCTCCAGGTCCCTTCTTGATCCTCATTACTGTCCCCCCTCCACTGATTGGTAACTCTCTAATGATCCCTATACATTGCCTGAACTCTTCTTGGTACCACCTCCTGGCCTACTGCCTTGTTCCCCGCATCGACCATCCCGATGCTCCTCCTGGTCGCAGCCTCCTGATCGCTGTCGGTTCCCCACCCTCAAACTCCTCCTTCTACCCTTACCCCTTTAGAATTTTCCTCATGCCAATGGCACGAAGACGGCTTCTGAATCTGGACGCTCAGAGATGCGCATAGGTGCTGTTGTATTAAGCAGTAAAGGGCTGCGTTTTCTCTGCTGCAGCAACATCCCATGTTCAATGGCAAATTTTCCCTGCGTTTTAGATGATGAGGCGTACCTCATTCAGGTTAGATCATCGACCGCCCTCGCTGTGCATACTGCGGCGTATCTCACTTCGGTTAGATCACTGGACCGCTCTCGCTGTGGATGATGCGGCGTACCTCACTTAGGTTAGATCACTCCACGGACAAACTCTTTAGGTGGTGATGGTGATAGATGATGATATCTCACATAGGTTAGATCATTCGACTGCCCTCACTGTGCATGATGCGGCGTACCTCACTTAGGTTAGATCACTCCACAGAAAACTCTTTTATATATAGGTGGTGATAGAAGCCTGTTTTCAAAAAAGGGGTCTTCATACGGGGCGGGGGAGTTCGATTTTTGGCAAGTATTTCTGCAACAATGGACCAGAAATCGAACCCACACCGCCCCTATGAAGACCTTCCTGTTGAAAATTAGTTCCTAAGTTGTTCGGAAGCGCTTTTTCTCTAGTTCTCAAAAGCTATCAACTCTTCCAAAATTCGAAAGACTTACCGGGATATAATTATTTATACAAAATCTCTTCAATTTTTTTCGCAAAAATTCGAAGGCCTCCGTCCCGTAGGAAGATCTAGTTTTTGAAAACAGATTTCTATACTATATGAAAGTACTTTTCTTCTAGTTCTAAAAAGCCATTGGCTTTTTCAAATTTTTAAAAACTTACCGAGTTATAGTCATTTTTGTGAACGTCGAATTTCATCGCTCCTATGACGTCGGTGCCATATCGACCAGGGGTCGACGCGATCTGATCAGAAAACTATGATTTTCACACTGTGCATTGAACAAGATTTAAATTCTCTGTGGCCAGATTTCAACTGTGTGGGTGATCTTCTTCGGCAAAAATTAATGAATTTTTTTGAAGTCCGAAAAATTCAAATACGATCCGCCCTAATCATCGGAGATCGCTGCAAAGAAGCTTACGTTTTTACTCGTGACTTAAAATTCCACGAAGCACAATTTCACTCTCGTGTGTTTTTTCTTCAGAAGATAAAAGATTTTTCCGCGAGATCCTCAGTGTCGATCGATGATATAGGAGAACGCAATGGCTTCACGCAACCTACCATATTTCGGAGTTTGTTCGACGTCTCTGAAAAGTTCACAGAGCTTTTAAAACTATAAGAAGTGTGGATCCTACGCTTCAAAAAGCAGGCTGTAAAAAAGCGGCCTCCATGTAATTATTGGTGTCGAAATTTTTCGGCAAATCATACAAATCGAACCGTCTGTTCATACAGTGGATCGTTTCACAAAAACAGGTCTTATTGTCGTGTGTCCAACTGTGGATTAAAATTTTATTGGGTACAACTTACTATACCTTTGTCTTTTCGAATTTCGAGTAGTCGAATTTCGAATAAATTCGAATTTCAAATACTCGAATATTCGACTATTCGAAAAAAGTCTAATATTCGAATTATTCGATTATTCGAATATTCGGGAAAGTCCAATATTCGAATTATTCGATTATTCTAATATTCGAGAAAGTCCAATATTCGAATTATTCGTTTATTCGAATATTCGAAAGTGGCCAATATTCGAATATTTGTTTATTCGAATATTCGAAGGCTTCGAATATCGAATATTCGAATAGTCGAATATTCGAATATTCCTTATCAATCTCTTAACAAGTTAGTAGCACTCTTCTTCGAAAACCAGGGGAGTCTGACCTTATGATAAAAAACGATGTTTGAGTTTCGCGCGTCGCTCAAAGTGTGCCGAATTGTGTGTACGTAATCTGACAAGAGAAGTCAATGAACTTCCCGTGGAGATTTCCAAAATGACCTATTGCTTGTTATAAGGGTGTGTCTAAGAAGCACCGTAGTGGTCTTCAAATGTCCTGCGGGCATCTGGGTAGGTCAAAAATTACAAAAAACTGTAGCACTTCAGTGCTGGCTGATAAGGCGAAAGTGACGCCTTGAATGGCCTTGAAATACTCAGAAATTAACATGCAGATGCTATAGAGCTTTAATTACAGTTAGATGTTAGAAATCTGACAATTTATTAGGTCAAATGAATCATTCACTGCAGTCGGGGCGTGAATAGCGGGGAGAGGTCCAGGTTCGAATCTAGGAGAGTTGTTTACGGATTGCTGTGCGTTTTGGTAAATATGGAACATAATCTCATTTTAACCATATTTACGAACATGATCGAAATGTGTTGCTTCAGTCCATCTCTGGGATGTGCTGATCAGTCTTCGGGTTCCTATAGAGAACGTTTCTCTTGTAAATTTTACTAATTTTAGCATCTCTTATGAAGTGCATCATTTTTGACCCACTCCGTAGTATTCGTAGCATTTGCGTATAACACCAAATACAGTACTAACAACTAAATTAATTAGTCACCTTCTTCACTGACGAGCCTCGGGGTGACTAATTATAAACATGTTTTGTATGAAGGCAGAGGCGAAACAAAACATGTTTAGTGTTGTTGTTACCATTGTTTAGTTATTACTTGTTTTAGTTTTTGCTTGTTTTCCACTTGTGTTTGTTCTAGTACAGAGTGATTTAGAGTTCATGTATACCCCAGGTTATTTCTGATTCTACTTCGTTGTCGAGACATTGAATTTAAAACTGTTTGAGTATTAAAATTTACATATATGATTAACTTATTCTATTTTTCTTCTTGCAGCCTATTCTTCCTCGGCCACTCTCCCGCACTGACAGGGGGGGGGAGCTTTGCAAACGTAGGTACTTGTATTAATCCCCATGACTTCGTAAGTAGATAATAAAATTTCGTACAAATGTTGTCCTGTGGGTTGACTGAGGTTCTGATCACGAAGCTGGCAAACGCGTTCGGTGTTACCGTCGACCACAATAGGCGACGGTGAGTATGTGCGAGGAAAGGTGCAGAATAACCGACCGCGTTGTACTATTGTGATTCCAAAAGTGGAGTGGAGGTCGATTTTTTCGCCCAAACATCGCCTGTACTGTTATTTTGGATGCTGAGCACGAATATGGTATCCAATTTCGACAATTTGGCCGCTTACGATTTTTCATAGTGTGTGTTCGTGAGTAAGAATGGGGTTGTCATGACCACTGATTTCGCCCTTTCCTCGTCTTAGGAAATTATTTAGGCTGCTGCCATGAATCTGTCATTTCTTTTTCTAAATTATCCATTTTTCGTGCACTACTCTCCATCTCAAAGTCGAAGACTGGAAAGCAAGTCTGATCACATATGTAGGTGAAGAAAGCGATTCTATGTACTCAAACTGATAAACTTGATCACTCATGAAAATGTGGAATCACGCGATCACGCGAAAACGTTTACTAGATTTGCGATCAGCACCTCAATTAGCCCTCTAGACGACGTTTGGGCGAAACCTGCTTTCGATCTCCGGAGTTGTGGGAGTACAAGTCCCTAAACTTTCGATTAGCAGAGAGTGGTGGGGAGACGATGGGCAGCAGGGGTGTGCGTTAAACTTTTTCGGTAAATTTTTACCGACCACTTTTTAACGAAAAATTTTCACGTTAAAAGATAAATTCGGTAAATTCGTTAAATAAAATGTCCCTTAGCTGCATTCAGTTGAAAACCACTGGGGTGCCTCTCGGACAATCCCCCACAGCGCTCAATAGGTCACTTATAAGATTCCCAAGGGAGGTTCATTGACCTCCCTTGGGAGTTGACGCGAAGTAAGCGCTGCAAGCGCGGCCCTCCGCTGCGCTCCTGCTTCCTTGTAAACGGCCATCGAGCGTGCTGTGTGGCCATTCACGTGAATCGCAAGTGATTAGGGTTATGCCTGTACACAGATATTTTTACCTTCAGTATACCACGGGAGAATCTTCGTTTTGTATTTCTACCCCAGTTACAACAAGGAAACGATTAGAGCCGAAGGGGCTGCGGTAGGGAGGTAGAACTTTCAGGGGCCTAGAAAGCTCCTGCTTTCTGCCAGTAAAGACGTTGAAGAAGAGAGGAAGAGCATTGGCTATGGTGTACAAGAGCCAGTCATACTCCGTTTCCTATGAAAATGAGCCATCCCCATTTTCGCTCTAACACTGTCCAAGTTGTAGTGTCTTGTCAGATTAGATTCCAACGCGGGTCCGTTTCTCTTCAGCGGAGCTAGAACTCAAACTGAATGCCATTCATGAGACTCCAGTGCGCCCTTTCTGCTCCAGATCGCCTTTGTGTCATTTCTCCGCTCATGATAATCATTCTTTTACCACCTGGAAGCTTCGCTATAACATAAGAAAAGATAGCAACCTATAGAGAAAGACCTATAACAATCTAGCTCTGCCTACCCGGGGTGTTTCTCTCTTCTCGGTGCACGAATTCTTAGGAAAGCAAAGCGTGCTTCTTTGCCATTATACCGCTGTTATTGTCCTTTGGTCTCGTAAAGGAAATGGATGGAGCAGCCATCCATTTCCTTCACAGTGGGTAATAAAAAATAATTAAATGTCAACCACTGGGTGACGACAGTAAATAATAGTGCTCATTTGATTATTCGAATATTCGACTATTCGAAATTCGATTATTCGAAATTCGACTTTTTGAAAATCGAATATTATTCGATCATTCGAAATTCGAAATTTTGAAAATCGAATATTATTCGATCATTCGAAATTCGAAATTTTGAAAATCGAATATTATTCGATCATTCGAAATTCGAAATTTTGAAAATCGAATATTATTCGATCATTCGAAATTCGAAATTTTGAAAATCGACTATTATTCGATCATTCGAAATTCGAAATTTTTTCCCAAGGACAAAGGTATACAACTTACCTTTCTGATGTTGTTTCCTGCAGAAGAGAGAAAATTAGTTCCGCGACAAGTCCATCCTCCGGTTGCCATTCAGTCATCGCTTCCGAAGTGTCTAAAATATTTTGTGGATAAAGCACTTAATTTTCCTTAGCAATTGACACTTAAAATTTTATAGACTGCAATTTAGGACGTAGATGTCGCTCGTTCAGACAGAAAACTGTCGCGTCCAAAACTTCCTGACAAAAAGTCTGAAAAATGGAAACTTCTCATTGACTCCAAATCTGGGTGCAGAAAATCTTTATTTTTAACAAGTAATACAATCATTATTTAAAACTTTTTATATTGCTTTTTACAACTTCGCGGGACAAAGGAAAGACTCCACGCCTTCGTAGGCGTTCCTAGAAAAAACAAATGATCAAGAATTAAAATATCGCCTGAAAAACTTAAGAATAAGAGAGAATCCTCTGCCAAAACCGGAAGAGTACGACCCCCCCCCTTCTCCAGATGAGGCTACAGTACGACCCCCCTCCCTTTGATTCCCGAACCTCAAGCTTGACCCTGGCCTGGAGCAGACTTTTTGACTTTTTGCGAATGGACAAGCTTATATTCCAGGACTTGCATGCTCCCGGGGTATCTCAAGCATGGCGTACGTCGCCAGCGCTCTGTCATGTCAGAAATCTACCGAGTGCGCCGTCCACAATGCATAAGGGATGGAACCTATCAATCGAGTGGGCGGCACAACAGCTTGTAGAGTGAGGGTTTGGGTAGTTTTGCCGAAATTCCCAGCCGCCCTACTCAGGAAATGCTGAACTCTGCGCACAACGTATATAGGATCGAACCTATCAGTGCACTGGGCGCGACAGCTCGCAAATGCACGCGCGGGCGAGTTCGTACCGCACTAACTCTATCAAGTTCGAATCGTTCCGGCTGCAACTTGAGAACTTTGTAGGCAGCACAAGTTTCTTGACGTGCTCTAAAGCACAACGGTGTAGCGCATGAATGGACTAAGTTACAGCGCTGCGAAAATGCAGGTGAGGCTTGTGTGACGCATATTTTCCGAATTCGGTGGACCACTGCGGGAAGACGCGGTGAGTTAACGGCCTTAAAATGCCTGCGCGAGCAGAGCACTGAATGAACTTTACAACGACGCGCTCACAGCTACCCAACAGCTTAGACGGCCTTAGCACCATCTGCCATTTAAGAGCGGCGGAAGGCAACGGTGAAGTTCTTTCCGCCCTTACTCGTCCACATTTAAGTTCTCGACTCCCAATGGTATTCTGTTCGGTTGAAGAAGCTCTATCCAACGGTGCCAATCTCGACCAATTCTGGGAAGATCGATTTTCTGACAATTTCGCATCAAAGGCGAGGCGTCTTAAAAGCCGCGGCAGAAGGACAACGACGTCATCGAAAATCGATAATTTTGAACCGGGCCAAGTTTGATAACATTCGATAGCGCTTTTCGTGATGAATTGAATGGTATTACTGAGAGCAGCAAAAACTGTAATCTGGGCGAGTAAGTGGCAGGTAAAAGCACGGAGAACGTCGACCGTCGTTGTGCTAAATTGGACGTACGGCCGTGTTCTGAGCGCAATAACTCTGTCGCGTTTGAATCTTTCCGGCTGCAACTTGCGGATTTCGGAAGCGGTGGAAAGTTCAACAGGTGCGCTGAAACACAGCAACGCAGATTCGACAAAGTTACAGCGGTGCGAAAATGCAGGTAAACCTTGTGTGACCCGATTTTTCCGACTTCAGTCGACCACTGTAGGAACACGCGATCAGCTAACGGCCTACCTGTGCGTGGGCTAGCAAAACAGTTAAGATACTTTGCGATGAAGTGACCATAACTCTTCAGCTGCCTAACCTGTCTTACAAGGAAAGGTTCGTAACTCATGGTGAGCTTTTGCGATGCTATTTTGGCAGCATATACGGCTCTGTGAGCGGATTCCAGAACCACAGTCTGTTTTTGCTGAACACTTTTTTTGAAGACCTGAAAAGGAGGTGTGAAGGCGTGTGTGCAACACCCATCAACCTCTACCACACCCCACGAGGTGTGCCACGGCGACGCAGTCGGTAGGAGTGCCGCCTCGTAGGAGCACATAGGCGAGCCTTTCAGTTCGAGTCCAAGTGCTGCCAATACTTTTGCACGTATTCGTTTGTTGTTGTTACGCTTTCTCGTGATCACAGGAGGCAACTTTACACCATCAATGCTCAAATCTCTGAACTTTCCCTCTTAAGAATCTCTTTAGATTATGTTGCGCAGCTTCAGAGTATGTTGCGAGAGTGTGTTTATGGACTGAAGCAATGGAGTTGGAACATGCGAACAGTGGTCAATGAGGCTTCAGCGTGATAGTACTCTAAAAAGCCAGTTTCTTACTTGTGGAACCATTAGTCTAGCAAATCGTCTGTTTTGACACAGCTTACAGCTACATTTTGGACTGCATCAGAGAGCACTAGGCGCGTGTAGCGCAGTCGGAAGAGGCGCCGATTGTCGCGTGCTCCCGATACCAGGTTCTTGGTTCGGATTTCCCGCCCAGGTCAACCAAGCCTTCAATCCTTCCGGAGTTGGTGAATTGGCACCAGACTTGTCTGGGAAGGATAAAGCGCCTAATTGTTTATCGGCTGGCCACCACAAGTATATATGAGTATATATGTATAGTATATATATATATATATAGCATTATATGGCCAAATACGCATTCAGATCGCCTCCACGACATCCCATAGAAGCAGAATGCGTTGCGCATCCCAAGAGGAATTGAGTAGCGTCGTCCTTTATCCTTTATATTTTACGCTTTTAATTGCATCACTGTTGAGAAGACTAACCTCTTGAAAAAAGAAAATGGAGGTTGAGAAGAAAGCAGGGCGAGTAAGCACAGAGGGGAGATTTGTCACGGGAAAGTGGGTAGCCGAAAGAAAAGCCCGGTCGCGACAGAACAGCGAAGCGGTTGTCCCCCGACATACTCTAAAGCTGCGCAACATAATCTAAAGCTGTTCAGAGATTCGTTGAGTATTAATGACAGACCATAATCTGTATTTCGAGTCTGTCTCGTTCTCTGATAATACCTTTACTCACATGCCCTTTACAACACCTAGTCACTCCTTATCAGACTAAAGGCATTCCGTGCTAGTATGAAAGTCGATAAATGTCCTGTGGAGGACTCTATGTCAGCAGCACTTGCACAATCAAACAAACAAAGTAACATAACATAATTCATGAGTGCTTGGCGTCATTATAGTTCGATTCCATTACATATTAGGCCGTTGCATATGAAGCGATATATAGTTTCTGAAAGCGCAGCTTCTATTTTCTTACCCTTTATAGCTTTACGACATAACTCCCTCTTGCGGAGTATTTGACTTCGTTTTTATAGTATGAGTGAACGTAGTATGCAGGTGCTCTACTTATATGAATGGAAAAATGGAGACAACGCCGCGGCCGCAGCTCGTAACATCAACGCTGCATTTGGGGAGGATTTCGCTAAGGAGCGCACAGTTCGCCACAGGTTCGGAAGGTTTCGATCCGGAGATGAAAGCCTCGAAGATGAAGACCGAGGGAGTCTGCCATCACTCCTTAACGACGACCAACTTAAAGCCATAGTGGAAGCAATTCACGTCAAACCGTGAGTGAGCTAGCACAGCATTTCGCTGTGCTAGCTCACTCAAATGTTAAATGGGATCAAGAAAGTAAGACAATTGAAAATTTTAAAATGGATCCTTTATGAGAATCGTCGTTGCTCTGACTGAACAAGAATGAGATTCCCAAGGAAGAAGACCTTGTTAACCGTATGGTGGACGATGGCTGGTATACCATCGTCCACCATTAGGAGTTCTTGGACCTGGAGAGACTGTCACAGCGGAGAAGTACTGTAACGAACTTGAAGTGGCGCCCTGGAAGTATATTGAAAAACCGATTTGGTCAATCGAAGAGGAGCAATTCTACTGCATAACAACGCACGCCCGCAAGCTTCAAAAATTGTTGTCCAGAAACTGGACTTTTTGCGATCGGCGGGCTCGCAGGCAGAGACAAGCCCAGATCACAAGACCCCTTTCGCCCCATGGAACACCCGAGGATCACCAAGAAGGACCCAACCAGTGATGGAAGGAGGCCTTGGGTTCCCTAGCCCTCGCCCAAAGTATTGAAGCGCACCGGTTCGTATTGACACGTATTGCTGGCACTTACCAAAGGTGAAAACTCCAGCGTAGATCCTCGTCCCTCTCCGTACTCCGGGTTGCCCCTTCAGCCGTCTCCTCCTTGCACCCAAGAGGAAGAAACACGAGATCCATGGAGAATGATGTGTGCGACCCAGCAACGACGACGATATGATACCAAGAAGCACAACCATAACTAAACGCACTGACAGGTACTCACCCTACTCCTCCTTCTTCACAGCACACTGGATAGAAGCATTGGTTTATCACGAGTACATGAAATAAACGACAGAAGGAGTAATCAGAGGCCAGAATACAGGGGTCCTCAGGGGTCGGTAGGCCTTTTACTTTCCGAGGCCGCGAGGGTGAGCGGTGCTCATCAGACCTCGCTGCCTCTCTCCTGGCGCCGCTCCCGTAATCCATACGTATTGTGTGGCAGAAACGAGGCCTCACAGCGGCCATCTGGAATGGGGAGAGGATGGAAGAGGTCGGTGGACCTCCTCGCGGGAGCACAGGACTATACTTATGCTCGAATGACCTATTCGAATAGGTATTCGAATGATTTTCATTCGAATTTGAATATTCGAATTCGAATATTCGAAAAATCGCGTTTTTCGAATGTATTCGAATTCGAATGTTCAAAAAATTGCGTTTTTCGAATCTATTCGAATTCAGATATTCAAAAAATCGCGTTTTTCGAATGCATTCGAATTCGAATATTCAGGGAAATCGCATTTTTCGAATATATTCGGTTTCGAATGCTCGAAAATTTTCGGTATTCGAAACTGTTCGAATATTCAAAATTTCTCGGAAAGCCAAAATTATTCGACTACTCGAAAAGTGTCATTCGTATGCCTAACGAGAATTTGTGTAGCGGCGTATTCTAAACAGGCTTGTTAGGTTCTTCGAGTAATTAGGGTCTTCAAAACGGTTCTTTCTGTGAATTAAATCTCTGTCACGATAGCGCCTCGTCGATTCTGATCCTCACCTGTGCAAAGAGGTCGAGGAAGAGTAGGAATTCTTAACTGCAATTAAAACTTGGAAATTATGATTCTTACGGTGTTTCAAACAAACGCTACTTGTCCTTCACGCTGCAGTTAGGAGTATGAGACCATAGGCCAACAAATGTCTGCAGGATGAGAGTGAGGGTCAACAGGGATGCGCTTCAGTCTAATACCACGTCCGATGTATATTCGTGCAGAGCAGTGCCTTATGGAGTCAGCCTTGTGATTTTCCTCTCGCTGCTCGTTATGCTCTTCTGCTCCTCCGTGGTCACTGAATGCTATTCTGTTTTTCGTTTCTACAACTACGGTTCCGCAAAAGCTACGTGATTAGGTTGTATGGAAACTCCCCCGGGTGCTTTCGGTTGGTATGGGTAACGAACGCTTCAGAAGGGTTTTTTTCAGCGTTCTGAGTGCTTCACTTTGAACTACGATAACTTTCTCAAAGCTTATCGGATTTAGGCGAGATAAACACCGTTCGAATCAACAGACTTTTGCCAATGGGCCACCAGTGAACTTATTCCGTTTGCGAAAAAATGAGGCGGTCAAGATTCGACAGAATCCACGGAAGCTGTTTTGGCTTGGTCCTGACTGTGGAATGTTTGACCAGCGAGAATGTTCTGAAAGTTGTTGAAAAGGTGGTGGTCGTTTGGTGAGAGGTTTGGAGAATATGACAGGTGAGACAGAACTTCAAAATTCGTTCAATTTTTGAAGTGATTTGTGAAAAGTGTGGGCGGGCGTTATCGTGCAAAACAGTCGGGCCTCTTCCGTTGACCAATAATAGCTGAAGTTAACGCAATTTCCGGTGCATTTCGTCGACTTCTTTACAGTAGGACTCTGCGATCGTTTGGCTTCGTTCCAAAAAGTTGTAATGGATTACACTAGGCGCCGACCACCACACAGTGAGGCCCGCCTTTGGAAAATGCCAAGGGGGTTCGTCGGCGTCCATCCACTGTCTGGAACGTTCGCTTTTATCATACAAAATCCCCTTCTCATCACAAGTGATGATTCGATCCAAAAACGGGTCAGTTTGTTGCGTAAAAGTAGAGAAGAACGAAAACGTAAAGTAGACAAATCCCGAAACGGGACAATTCTTCCGCTCCCTCAACTCGTACGGCACCCCCTCTTCGAGCTTTTCACCTTCCCAAAGCGTTTCAATGCATCCGCAACCGCAGTTTCCCTGACAGCTAGCTCTTCCGCGATCCCGCGAACTGTTTGGGATTTTTCAGCTTCCACTAATTCCGTTAACGCGTCGTCCAGGATTGCTCTAGGTCGACAGCTACGGGAGTCATCTTCGAGGCTGAAATCTCCGGTCCGAAATTTACTGAACCACTGGCGCACAATGCTTTCTCCAACACTATTAGACCCTCACACTTGATTGAATTGTGTAGAGCTGTCTCGGCCGCGGATTGTCTCAATTTGGAGTTAAAATAAAATATCGTTCGAATTGTTCCTTCGACATAGTTCAGTAAGTCCTTCAAGAGCAGAAATGTAAAACAACGCTGAAACGTAAATTATTTGGTCAGATAGAGCAATAAATTCTGAGAGAAAGTAGCATTAGTGCGCAACAAGTTCTTCGCAAATAAGAAATTTCTGCTTCTACCACTTATTTGTGCGAATCACCAGAAAGAATTGAGACTGGCCCTCATGGCTGGCCTATTCCTAGCTATCTGTTATACATGTTGTGGTCGCAAAATTGACAGTGTGATATTCCACGTTTTTGGATGAGCAGGACAGATTTGCTCCAGATTTACACGTAATACTTCTTTGTCGGTCAGACATTAGCTGCCTTTAGGCGGAAGCTTGTTTCATGAGAGTTCTTTAACATTCAGTCACTCACCGATTCCAAAAATGATCATTTTGAAGTGACCTAGAAGCTTGCAGTGGCTCAAGCAGATAGTTTCTCCTTCAATTGTCTTGTAAACCTTCCGTTTGCTCCTCATGAGTAGGACTTTACAACACACAAGTACTCCTTTGGAAAAAAACTCGTGTTCTAGCAAACAAGAAAATTAGATGCATCCATAAGCCTTTTGATTCTGCTATGTATAAGTCGGCGACCTCATTTTTACCGTCCATAAGGGGGTTTATGAGAAGCCTGTCGATAAAAACCTCGTGCTTAACTAAGAAGGAATCCTTTATGTATTGCTTCCATTTTTCATCCAGGCTGTCTATCATGTCTATCAACCAGCCAGCCTAATTCGAATATTCAAAAAATCGCGTTTTTCGAATGTATTCGAATTCGAATATTCAGAAAAACAACGTTTTTCGAATATATTCGATTTCGAATGTTCGAAAATTTTCGGTATTCGAAGCCATTCGAATATTCGAAATTTTGACGAGAGCATAAGTATACACAGGACGTCGATTGCGGCGCGCGCCGATCGATGGTGCTGAGTCATCGGTTTTCCCATGCTCCCAGGCCGATCGATGGCACCTCACCGGCAAGCCGTGGTGAGAAACAGCGCGCCCGGGCCAGACACGGACCGAGGAGCGATCGCGCTCACGACAGGATTAATTAGAATACGAATCTAAAGAACACATCCAGCATCCCCTACCGATTGTCATTTTTTCATTTTTTCAAGCATTTAGATGAAGGATCGTGTGAGGGGTAAAAAATTCAGCAACCAAAATTATGATGAAAGTGACTTCTAACGTTTTATTGGTTTTCATAATTCTGAGTAAAAACATGAAAAATTGAATGGAATAAAAAATGGGATGTCTAAGCTATTGTCGTGTTGGGAAAAGTGTGTGCGCACCCTTTGTGTGTTAGAGGTTCAGTGGCTACGATGTTTATGAACGAACGGCTACTTAAGACACATATAGCAGTAGAATGCTGTTACTAGGAGGCGGTGTCTTGGACGTTGCTGTCACCGCGCCGCCTCCTGGATCGCGGAAGCGAACCAGGATCGTGGGCGGGACACTGCGGCGCCTCGGCCCCACCACCGTCTAATTATACAGCAGGGAGGAGATACAACATGCGATAAATGATATAATCACTCAATACAGATGAGTATAAGCACAACTATGAGTAACATATGTTCATAACAGCATAACGTATCACTTGTCTTGGTGATCTATCATCGCTCCCACTTCGTCGCTGATAGACGTTGTCCACATGAAGGTGATGCCGCCGATGACGTGATCAGATGATCGCTGCGAAGAATCATAGCAAGCAGGAGACTGTCTCGGCCAGCCCAGCCAGTATAGCGTGTGGGCGACAGCCGGAGAAGGAATAACAGTCGAAAGTGGACTATTTCGGTAGTGAAGCAGATCATGGCGAGTAGCGGACGATGGATGATGAGTGGTAGCGTAAGGAGACGAAGACGAGTAGACGAGTAAGGGCGCAGGTGGTCGAGTAGTCGACGTAGTAGCAGAGATGTAGGTGGACGAAGACTAGTTCTTTCGCCTTTTCATCGGAGGGCCTGAACACAGCACTGTACTGTGCGATCTCCTGCAGATGGTGCAAGAGACCGTGCACAACGCAGCGCCGTGATCGGGGCGAAGACAACGACCACAGAGTTTCAACTCTGAAATCCTCATAGCACGACTTACTGGGTCTGGGTATCTGTGGCAGCGAGCAGTATAGTGACCGTCGACGTTATCAGTGACTGAACAGAATATGGAAGATTTTGGAGCTGTCCGTTCCATAATAGTGTGAATATCAGCTTTCATATCGCCGATTATGGTGAACAGTGAGTCGATGCGAGAAGAGATAGTCAGGAGGGTATTGCCTAGTGCCTCTAGGGTAGGATTACGTTCGTAGTCCATCAGTTGGAGTTCGCGGTCAAGGTAGTCTGACATCTGCGAGGACGGATGGGAGGAAATAGTTCTTTGTGGGAGTATTTGGAGGGGACGGGAGGGTTACAGTACGCGATGACTCGCTATTTTGGTCGGTTTCTCGGCTTCCTCTCGCAGCCTACAGCGAGCACGAAAAGCATTTGGAAATAGTTTCCAAGAAATTCCATATGGCCATAATTGTAATGATGGATGTGAAACCAAGGAGCCTTCCCAACAAGAGTAGTATGCTCGGTCCACAGCTGTATGTCATAACCGTCAAGGCTATAAATGTGATGCCGACCGTCATGGTTATTTTCCAGTGTTTGAAAAATACCATACTCAGCGGAGAAAAATCCGGTAGACTGAAGTCTTTGAACCAATCGAATTGAGGAATTTCTGTTTCAGTCTCACTGGTGAAAATGTCGGATTCCACTGTGTAAGTAAAGTAGTACAGGACACCCTTTAGTTTTGATGATGTGTTCTTGTTACCACACATTGTATAGCAGTCTACGTCTTCAGCGAAGGCTAGACGAATTGTTGTTGTTTTGTTTGAGGAATTGTATTCTATTGAAAATATGTGATCCCCGCAAGTAAGAGTTGTCCATGCGTCAGTGGTTGCGTAACATGAAACTTCGAAGGTGCTTCCACTCTTACAGTTGCAGTTGTAACATCCCCTCAGGTTTTGTATATGTACTGCACAAGGGACATTGATGTTCAGATGTGCGCTCTCAAGTAGTTTGTTGGATGCTCTCGTTATTGTTGTTTTTTCTCTGACACATTACTGGAAATACGTGGCTCTCTGGGATCAACAGAGTTTCGTTGTCGGTTTGAGCGAATTTCCTGTGAAGTCCAATTTGTGATGTCTGTATTGATATTACAGAGAATTTGAATTGCGCAAATTCCTTTGTAGAATACGGCACGAGTGATACTTGACCATGCTATTTCATGTTATAGAACTCTATATCCACGTCAAGATTAATCTTAGATACCCATTTGGCACACTCGAAGATTTAGTACACCTGGGGAGTAAGTGGCACGTGTGAGACTTGATAGAACGTGCAGGCACGGAAAGGAATTGCGCAAATGCAATCGCTACCGCTGCATTGTATTCAACATGCAATGTAACCTGGGTAGTGTGAAGTATTGTTCAATTCTGGGACCATTTCTGTGGGTGCTAATGATTCACATCTGTCTCTGAAACATGACCCCATACCACGGCACCGTGTTACGTGGTCCACTTTGTGATAGGTCTCCTTTTGTCCAGAAAAGTGATACTTTCTGACACGTCAGCCGTTCAGCGATGCGCTTTATTTTGATGTGGCCGATGCTGGCGTTGTTATGTCGCAGCTGGATGCAGAGGCTTGACTGCACGCTGTTAAAGAGGAGTTCTTTTCGGTACTGGTACTGACATATGTTCATTTCTGAGCATGTAAGTTCAATGGAGTCTCTCATGTAACCATCTTGGCACGACGTTGCTAGTGTTGCGAACCAGGCTCCTATCACTATGAGCATAGTGATTGCTATATGAAGTGGTGCAGGGCTAAAGTTAGACAATGAGAAGGGACTATTTTCTCGCTGTTGCGGCACCACGGACAGCGCAATATTTGTTGTGTTCGTCGCCATAACCTTTGACGATCCTCGTGTTTGACAAAACAACCAGCTTACTAGTAAAAGTAGGCTGATTGCGAAATAGAGTCCAACTCCTACGGAAATTATTGCAACGGCCGGCCAGCAGTTTGGGTTCCCAATAGGGCCTTTGAAAACAGGTTAGCCACATGATCACAGATGGAGCAGGTGCGCACTCGCGTTGAGTGACAAGACTTCCTGATCTTACCGTGATCAGTGATTTAGTATGGTGCGGAGAGGGCACTAGCGTGTATTGAAGTGGTGCGAGATTTTCGATGAATGTTCGGCAGTGACTGTCAATACAGATTTCGAACGGTGGTTCGTTGGCTGTTATTGATATGACTCCGTTTACGCAGTCGATAACCTCGGTTGCAGTGCATTTCTGGAGGAACATCGTCATTATGGCGAGGATTGTAAACAGAGCACGAATGTGTGTGTGGAATCGCTCAGAGAATTTTGAACAAGTTACATGCGCCTTATGAGCTTCAAAACAAGTTACTTGCGCCTTTAGACTTCGACAACAAGTCACTTGCGACTTATCCCCCTTAACTAACTTGCAAGGTTGCATCCAGGAATTTTAAATTGCACGCAACTAGCTGCAGGGCAAACTTCCAAGAAACTTTCGTGCAAGCCAATGTTTCGCGCCTAATTGGTTTGAAACATTACGCACGCGTTTTCACACGCGGCGTGTGAGGAACTACGCCGAAGCTGCTCTGGCGAGCCAGCCACTGGCCTGCCCTTGCTTCTGTCACCTTCCTTATTTCTTCTGTGTATATGTGTGTGAGTTTCCGTTCGTCCCTCCGTCCGTCACAACTGGGGTGGGGCACGCACTGCGTACTGGTCATACTCAACGGTTGATAGTGCTCAACAGCGTCCCGAAACTTCAGCCCTGGAATAATCGATGCCACTGAACGCGAATCTGAGGTTCGTTTTCGAAATATCGATCGTCATCAATCAATATTGATCAAATTATCGATTTTCTGTGGGTGTCGTTCAAGCGGTCTGAAACTTCAGCCATGGGAGTAATCGAGATCGCTGAACACGAATCTGGAATTCGTTTTCAAAGTATCGATATTGGTCAAATAGTCGATTTTTGTGGATGTCGTTTATTTTTCTATTTCTTTATAACTTACCCCGATCGACGTAGTTAAGGTGTTCTTCTTGAGGAAACCATGACATATATGGCAGCTACAAATAATGATGAGAAGCTATTACCACGACGAAGCCGTTTAGAAGTTGTCAGTGCGGTCGAGAGGCCACTCTGACGGCTGGTACGAAATGAATAAATAGAAACGGCTGGTACGAAATAAATAAATAGAAATGAAAGCATGCATTCTATTGGTTTGCCAGTTTCTAATTTTGTCCTCGAAACCTTCTCTCAGTGTTGTAGTCATTCCAATGCGAATGAAGGGTTTAAGCAAGTCTAGAGAGGGTTGCATACTTACGTTCTTTTATAACATCCAGGGAACCCAAAACATGCTGACCTTCGCCTACCCTATTTATGCACTTGTGTTTCTTAAAAAAATAAAATATAAACCAATGAAGACATAGCTATAGCGACGTATTATTAGGCTAAGTACGATTTCGAATAGAAAGGAAATATTTCTGAGAAAGGAGAAGAGGGTGCTAGTTTGGAAAGGTAGCTAGTGCCATGTTTATTACCACGGTTTGGAGTGAATCGAACACGGTGAAAGGCTGTCTGAGTTCATCATGTCGACCAAAACAATCCATGGAAACTCACAGTTTCAGAACCCTCCCTCCCTACGATGGATCTGGGAATCCCCCGGTGGCTAGTTCCACAACAAGATCGACCACATCATCTTCAACCGCAAGTATAGCCTGACCGGCGTTCACTTGTCCCCAAGTTCTAGGGATCGGACCACCGCCTCCTTCGCGCGAGGTTCGTTTTCGCGCCAAGGAGAGAAGGTCGCAAAGTTCAAGAAGAGGAGCCAAGAACGACCATCAACTGGAACATGCCGGCCTTTGGGAAGGTACCGTCATGGACAACGTCGACGAGGAATACGACCTCATCGTGCACCATATCCGCGATAGTGCTAAGGGAGCCGAGAGCTTGGAGACCACAAAGAGACGCCTATCTCCGGAAACTCTCGAGCTTATACCCAGTGTGGAGCAGCACGAGCGTCCAACGACGTCCGAGCTTACGAAGCTAAGCAGAGAGGCGATAAAGAAAGATCTTAATGAGAGAAGGGCGGAAGTGTTGGCTGAAGCTGCAGAGGTGTGTCCTTTCCTGAAGCATTTCCAGCAAAGCTTTCGTTGCCTAGCTTCATTTCTGCGTTCTTCGGGAGTCGTGAACGTTGTGCAGTACTGTGGTCGATGTGTATCACCACAAAAGCATAGAGGCAATGTCCTCCGATGCGAGCGCAGCTCGATCTGTCGTGACTCGTTTTGTCTTGAAAACCGGTCGTTGTCAGTATCGTGGAAATACGTTCCGAATAAGGTTGCCGTTGTGAGCTTCGTTGTTTCTTGGAGAGTGATGATCTCGTCAATGGCTTCCGTAATATCTTTAACTTCGAAGGATATACCGGCAACGGTTTCTTTGCTTATCACAGTGCTACAGATGTGTTCCGTAAATTTTGAGAGGATCATGCGGCGCCATACTCGGTCCGCATTGACTGATACACCTGTTTGTTCCAGGTGTATGATCCGTGAGGTAATGGCGGATAGGGTGTCACGACAACTCCTGGGTGTATCGTGAGCACGCGGAATTTTTTCGATCTCGTTTATGAGAATATCAGCTATACTTGCCAACCTGTCGTACTGCTTCTTGAGGATGTTGACGGCCCCATAGTACTTGTCCCCTATCACGGGTACGTAGGTGATGGATGCTGCAGCTTCGCCTTTGAGAGCCTGCTTCAAGAACAGGAACTTTTCTTGGTCAGTTAAACTGGCATCATTGTGTATAAGTGCCTGGAATACGGACCAGAAGGCGTTGAACTCTCTGAAGTCCCCTGAGAAGGTTGGAACCTCGAGAAGAGGTCGTCTGAGCGCGACATTGCGTGCTTGTGAAGGCGCTACCTCACCTGCTGATTCGAAATTATTTCCACTATTGCCAGTAGCCGGCTGTTCACAGCTGGCGGTTTCCTGACAGCTGGCTATTAGGATGGCTTGTTGAGACAGTTCATCCTTTTTGAAATCCACTTTGTTCTGCCAACGCATGACCGCGATGTCAAGCTCGTATGACTCTGCTTTTAGGTAGTCGTCCAAATCCGTCATGAGATTTTCACGCTCTTTTTTGGTAGGTCGTGAGTTTATTGTCTCAATTGCTTCCTTTAAGCAGTTGTCGTGGTACTGCTTGTTGCTCATTACCGTTCTCATCAGGCGGTTTAGCTGTGCTGTCTTTTCTCTGATGCACTCCTCACAATCCTTCCTGTCTTCCGGGAACGCGAATGGCTGGTCCAGACGGTTGACTTCTGCCTCGCTTGCCTTAATAAGTCCGCAAGCATTCGTCATTTTTGTCTTGTAAACCTGAATTTCTGCCATCTTTGTTGCTTCCGGCGCGTTTTACCAAAGTTTATCAGTAAACTTTGAATTTTACTTCGTTAGGTCCGAAGTAGAAGTCTCTTCCTGCCACGCGGGACTTTTCGCTGCTCTTCTGGCTTTCTCAGATGAGAATTTGCACAATGAGCGAGCTTTTTCAGCGATTTCTATTGGCCCCTCTGTTGAGGTTTAACCAGAAAGAACTGCTAGTTTAATCTCTTTCCAATGAATTGGAAAGAAACTTTTTGCTTCCTGGTAATGGAAGGCTTTGGAAGAACTGTTGGTTCCCCGAGGAACGCTTAATAGAGTACTTTTTTGAATTCTTCTTTCCCTGGTGGTGGAAAGAAGTTTCAGTTGCTTCCAGGGCTCTCCTGAGAGAACACGGTAGGAAGGCTTTCTTAAAGTTCTCCTGGTTCCCCGAGGAACGCTTACTGGAGTAACTTTAGTTTCTGTCTCTCACTGGGGAGAGCTAGCGCAGAAACTTTTGCGTGGGTTTGAATCCACGGCTGATGCACCAATTTGGTGGTTCACCAACGGATGCGTCTGTAGTCAATTGTAATAAGTGATTTATTACATTATAACTCTCAGAGCACAACGCGATTATCACATCACAGCAGGTTATATAGACAATATGCAGGGGCGGAGCTACAAATATCTCCGATTGTTAGCCGATGGGGCCAACTACCTCTGGTCTTGAAAGAGGGCACCGCGCCTAGAGTGAACTACTTGAGCGCAATCTCTATTACCTACTTGCGGTACCCCTAAGTTATGCCTGTGGATGTTACTGAATGATACTTATCCTAGAGTGCTCACCTAAGTATGATAAGTCATGTCATTCATTCCTATTTGGCCTACATTAAACTACAATATACATTCATAAATGTAATCCCTAGTTGGGTATCCACAACAGCAGAGACAGGTTTGAGCACCCGCAATGCCCGGCGGAACTTCGCCAAGACTAAGATGACCACTCTCCGACATCCTGACGAAACCGTCACCTCTTCCAGAAGGACCATGGAGACGGTCATCTACGACTTCTACTCCGATCTCTTCGATAGGCACGTTCACCTGCCTCCATGCCATCTTTCGCAGGATGGATGCGTCGTCCCCTCTGTTCTCCCTTCGAAAACCTACACGCTATCTCGTCGGTGAAGAAATGTACAGCATCCGGTTCCGACAGGATCAGACCCGAACACCTGCCAACGCACATCAACACTCTGGCGCGGCTCTTCACACGCTACCTGTCGGAGTGCATGGTTCCATCTCAACGGAAGACCAGCAGGACCGTCTTGCTCTACAAGAAGGGAGACGTGCACGACATTGGCAACTATCGCCCGATCTGCCTGCTGTCCGTAGTCTACAAGCTGTTCACTCGAGTCATCCTGAATGAGATCAGCCGAACGCTGGACGAAGGATAGCCATGCGAACAAACAGGATTTCGGAGATGATTCAGCACGAACGACCACAAACACACCATTACGAAGCTCAACGAATGTCGCGAGAGTACAAGCTGCCGCTTTGCCTTACGTTCATCGACCTGAAGAAGGAATTCGACACCGTTGAAACTGAAGCGGTCATCGACGCCCTGCTCACTCATGGGGTTCCTACTCAGTGCATCAGAGTCCTTCGAGAGCTGTACAGTGGATTCACGACCAAGATCTCACCGTTCTGCAACGAAGTCCTCATCGCCGTGAACAGAGGAATTCGGCAGGAGGATACCATATCCCTAAAGCTTTTCAGTGCCATCGAAAACGTGTGCGTGAACTAGAATAGGAAGACATGGGAGTGACGGTCGACGACCGGAAACTGCACCATCTCCGCTTTGCTGACGACATCGTGCTCATAACACCGAGCATCAGCCAAGCGGAGCGAATGCTGACCAACTTCGATCGTATAGTGGGAACGCTGGACTGCAGCTGAATCTTACGAAGACGATGTTCATGAGAAAGGGACAAGTTTCTGATGCACCATTCTCGCTCAACGGAACGAGCACTCCGAATGCTCCAGCTACGTGTACCTGGGTCGCGAAGCCAACATGGCCAACGACCTAGCGCCAGAGCTGGGAAGGGGAGACGAGCGGCTTGGGAAGCTTTCCAGGGCATCGAAGAAGTCGTTAAGAAGACGAGGAACGTCCGGATCCGCGCCCTATTCGACTCCACCGTTCTTCCTGCCTTAACATACGCCTCAGAGACCTGGCCATACGAAAGCTGGATCAACATGCGATCAGCGTCGAGCAGCGCGGAATAGAGAGGACGATGCTCGAAGAAACCCGATTCACGCAAGTGAGAGAAAGAGAGAAGGCCTTCGGAGTTCCGAGCTTCGCCGACGTTCAAAGATCAGAGACGCTGTCGCGTGGGCCAAGTCTCGAAAATTAGGTGAGCCGGCCACGTAATGCGCTTCGCAGACACCTGCTGGACGAGAGCCTTACGGACTGGATTCCGCGGGATGTCAAGAGAACACGAGGACGCCCACCAACGCGTTGGTCGGACTTCTTCATGAAAGCCCTGAACGACCGATATGACGCTCTTCGTGTCCCTCGAACTAGGGTGATCCATTGGAGCACTCTGACACGCGACAGGAACGAATGGAGACGCTACTGGCGCCCGCTCGAGCAAGTCGGTGATCAATGGGACTACAGGTCAAACAGGTGATACAGTATCCCACTCTTCCTTCTTTATAACTTAATAGGGATATTTTCATGAGTTCCTTGGATTAGAATGTTGTTATTAAAAACAGACGTTTAAAAATGGAAATGAAGGCTAATGGTAGAGATTAATGAAAACCTGATGTGTGACAGACTTGTACTGTAAGAAGGAGAAAGGCACTATTATAAGGCAGTGCAAGTCGGAAAAGGTGTCATTTCAGGATAAGGAGAGAATGTTAGCCTGGCGAGATATACCCTTGCTTCCACTCTAGGCTTGCACCACGCAGTGTTATTCAGTAGAAAGCAAAGGTCGAGTTTTATTTTTAGCCAAATTTCGCCGTTGGAAATCGTTAAGCTATCGTTTATTTTATTACCAGTGTCCGTCGCCGTCTTCGCCGGCTTCGGGTATGGTGGGCCACGCTGAGAACGGAGCCCAAACCGGTGGGCCACGCTGAGAACGGAGCCCAAACCTAGATGGGATTCCTTACTCACCCAGCGTCCGTCGCCGGCTTCGCCGGCAACCAACGCTGGGTAAGGAAGCATCCCTAGCGTCGAAGTCGAACACGTAGAAACGCACGCCTGCAGATTGATGCTTTGCTGTGCATCACTCACATCCCTGTATAGCATTCAAGAAAAGCCCGCAGCACTCCTGCCTCGTCTGGAGTCGTGTTCACAACCTATTGCAGCTCGTCAGGCCTAATCGAACGCCTGACCGTTTCCGTACAGCCGCCGTGCCTTATGCGACGACGTGTGACGATCTTCGGAACAGGTGACTTGGGACAAAAATACTGTCCTCCTCTGCATACAGTGCTAATGGAAATTGGTCAAAGCACTGCAGAAAATTGGGACCTAGCGGCAAGACTTGGTTGAAAGCGTAGACGAACCATGCGTAGGTCCGACGAACTTCCTTCGCTGAGCTGTCCTGGTCCACCGCTTAAAATTCGAGGACCTGGGCAGGTATAAATAGCTTAGTAACCCAGCCCGCGAACTTAGTATGCATCAAAATGAACAATTTCCAAATCAAAAAGAGCGCCTTCCAGATTATGACATTGGCCGCTAATTTTGAGCAGACGTACGGGAAGAATTATACTCGAGAGCCTGGTGTAGTCGAAATATTGGGGAGGGGGAAGGTGAGAACATTGTTTTTGCTATTGAAGAACCAATACAGAAAGTGACTCATGTCATCCTCCATTATATATTGTGAGAGTTTCCGTCTCTATTTGATTTTCCTTCCTTCACTGCATCTGAGGGAAATTCAGTATCGCGTTCAAAAAATCGATAACACCGAGCGATACTGACTGCTTGATCCAGATAATAGGATATTGATTGCCAGATCGAAGTGTGTGCTACGGACGCAACACCCGCCCCGATAAATTTTTAGCAATAACGCCCAGTGCAACAGTAGCGACCTTGGAGGGAAGCAAAAGCGAAAGGTGGGCACATCGACGTGTTCCATAAGAGATCATGAGGTCTGAGTAGCGCCGCGTCACAGACCTCTACAGCAACGCTGCACGTGTTGTCTGAACCCGGCAGCGGCGGATCGTCATAGCCGCGATGACGCCTTGCGAAACCTCATCAATTGGGCGTTTATTGGTGACCACCCGGCAGTGCAGGAAGGCGGCCATTTTACTTTGCTAAAACAGAGATTGCGCCACGCCCCCGTCCTGGATGTCGCGATTTTTATTCAATTGATAGCAAAATTTCTGTTTGCATCCAGTTTCACATCTGGAAACGGTGTAATATAAACAATTGTAAAAAACACATATCGTAACTTTCTTGCTGCACGTAAGCAGTATTTACACTATCAATCAGATAAACATAGCGACTTGGTTTCAGAGTGCATGGCGCGATCCAGTATTTTAGTGAACTACATGACTGCTGCTTTGCTGCGCCTTAAAACTAAATGTAATTTATAATTTATTCTGAATGAGTGAAATAATGTTATTAAATTATTTCACTCATTCGGCAGCTGAAGTAAAAAAAAATTCAAAAAAAATTATCCTAAATTTTCACTGAACAAAAAATTCTTCTAACCATCTAGAAGGGTGTTTAGTTAAACCTGTAAGAAGCTCGTCTGGAGTTGGAAGACGTTCAATTAAATTTCAAAGTTCATGGGCCACTTCACTCATTCGGTAGCTGAAGTGAAAAAAAATTCAAAAAAAGTTATTTTAAGTTTTCACTGAAGAAAAAATTCTTCTAACTATCTAGAAGGGTGTTTAATTAAACCTGTAAGAAGCACGAAATCTCTTCCGTTTCGGTTAGGTCTGCGGCCATGATAATCACGTAACACCCACCTATTGAGCAGAAAGCAAAAGGAAGAAGAAAGACACGCTAGCAAGAACGCGTAGCGAAACGTGGCGACTTAGCAGGCATACAGAAGCGAATGTGGATCGCGTAGACCTCTCTAAGCACTGATCACGGGGTGTGAGCCGTGTTAACCCGGCAGCGGCGCCTCGTCATAACGGCATGCCTCACAGCCGTTGTGAAATGTTGCGAACCCTTATCAAGTGGATGTTCTTCGGTAACGACCTGTAGTGGAAGGCAGTCAACAGCGGTGGTCGTGGCTGCCTGCCACGCATCCTTGTTTACCTCTTTGCACCCGTTCACAGCGTTTGCACCCGTTCACAGCGTTTGCACCCGTTGACAGCGTTTGCACCCGTTGAAAGCGTTAGCACCCGTTGACCGTCAGTGATTCATGCCTCTCCGCTTTATATAATAGGATCGTTTATTACATTTTCACAAAAGGTGAAGGACCAAGGTCCATGTGAACGAATACATTTATAGTCCGTTAGTTTAGATCTAAACTAGATTTATACTAGCGGAGGTTACCTATGATTTACAGGGGTCTTCGTGCAACTTACATGCGAAATCTTCTGCTTGCTTGTAGCTGATTACGAATGACTAGCAGGGGTCTTCGTGTAACTTACATGCGGCATTTGTGCTAGCTTGCAGCAGCTTACGAATGACAAGCAGGGCTCTTCGTGTTACTTACTTGCGACATTTCTGCTAGCTTGCAGCAACTTACAAATGACTAGTTTGAGGCAATCTATGACCCGCATGCAGCTTGCAAGTAACTTGTTCAAAATTTTCTGAGCGGGCGTCCGCTCAGAAAAAATTTTCTGAGCCTTTGTTTTCGAGAAGCTTGGTGAAGTTGCTTTGTCCTCCACGTCTTCTCCTCGCGCCACTCTACGAACGGTTTCGTAAGCCTTTGTTTTCGAGAAGCGGGTCCGCCGATGCTGTTTTTCTTCGCCTTCAACGGTAGCAGGTCTTTGATCTTTGTTTTCGGCGTTTGCCTTTTTTATAGCGTCATGTTGCTCCTGATCTTTTTCTAGCGTGGTTGCTCGAATCTCTAGTGGGTACAGCTTGATGATCGGACGGTGAACATAGGCATTTCTCTAAGGAAGCTTGAATTTTGCTGACCGTATTTGTCCGTCTGCACTGCGTATCAGTTCTGCGATTTTACTGATTGCCCAGTGTCCTCTAGGAAGATGTTAGTGCTCTATCAAAACGATCACTCCTTCTTCAGGAACTGCTCTGGCATTGTGTCTGCGCTTTTTAAATAGCGTCTTTTGAGTATCTCTTAACAGTGTAAGATATTCTGTGTTCCAAATACTCCAAAATTTGTCTGCAATGCTTTATGTATACTTTAGCGCTTCCTTTACTTGAGACACTGTTTGCATGCAGTCAGGATCGTACATAGTGTCGTCATCAGATGCAGCTGGGCTTACAGCTGTCAGGGGAATTTTAATTTTTCATGCAAAAAATCGCAGGGACGCAAAGGAACAGCGCGTATGTCAGCTGTAGTGTTTGCCGTAAGTGGTCTTGTGTTGATGATCGCCTCGATGCGGCTGGCAACGGTCATGATTTCAATTAAAGACAGTTTCTTTCTACCGACTCCCTTTTGGAAGGCTATTTTTATGGATCCAACTAGCCGCTCCCATACTCCGCCCATCCAGGGGGCAGCAGGAGGATTGAATAGCCATGTGATTCTGTGATTGCTGCAGTAGCTTAGCACCGAGTTTTCTTCTGTTTCACTGATGAACAGGGAGTCGATTACCTTTTGGCCTAGTGTGAAGTTTGTGCCGCAGTCCATCGGAACACCTCTGCGTGCCATGAAACGCTCGAAACAATTGAGAAATACGGCAGCGGACAGGTCTCCACGACTTCGAGGTGAATGGATCTCACGGTGAGACAAGTGAATATGCATATGTATGCTTTAGAATTATCTTTGAACGTAAATGGCCCTAAAAAGTCTCATGCAGTATTTTGGAAGGGTTTTGCCTGTTTCACTCTATCAGGCGCTAGCGGCGCCAACTTTGGTGCCTCAAAGGGAAAGCTTTGGACTCTTCTACAGATTACGCAATCGTGTAGCATCCGGCGAATCAATCTTGACGGTCGTGTCATCCAAAACCGTTGGCGGTCAACGCAAGTAAGTGATTTCTTCCACAGTGGGCCTATCTTACGTGCAGATCCCTCAAAATTAAGGTCTGATTTTAGTGCAATGTAGATTGGATTGCGTGTGTCATGGGGCAAATTTGAGCGAGATTCGAAACGTATTATGCCTTCTTGATTGCGAAAAATATGTTTCTGAGTTCTTTCAAGTCAGCGTCCTTATGTTCCAATCTTAGCAGTAGCTTTTCAGCAAAATCCATATCTGAAGCCGTTATTTGGTTTGATGGAGAAAATTTTGAGAGGTATTGCAGCGGATCTGATTCGTCGGTTGTTCTACGTCGTTTTTCTCTCAGTTTGTTTACAAATTTGCTGACATAGGCCTTCACGCGTAGTGCTTTGTTAAAGTCACTGTATCGACTTAGATCAATGACGGGACTGGGAGTGTCTTCAGGTTCTGACTGAATCTCAGCAAGTGCTACTTTCTCGTTTTCTTCTTTGTCGATTTCGAAATTCCAGGACTGAATGGACTTAATGTTCGCTAGTAGTAATCCTTCGTTTCCGTCTAGGAGCCACTGTGGTCCTTTGATCCAATCGATGTCTTTTAGTTGGGTGCTGGTGACTCCGCGCGTCCCTGCGTCTGCTGCATTCCTTTCTCCCGGAACGTGATAAAGGTTGCAGTGAGTTCCGAGCTCCGTTAGTGTGTTCATGATTATCCTTATTCTATTTATCTGGTTTGTCACGAAAAGTGGCAATTTTCGCGTCGAGCGGACCCAGCTTAGCGCTATCAAACTATCAGTGGCGATGTTTATTTCTCTGATATTACTGATGATGGTGGCTACTGATTCCGCCAGTCTGAAAGCGAGTAAAATTGATAGAAATTTTAATTTGGAGTTGTTAGCGCTCGTTTTTTAGGTGCCAACTTTGTTTTTCCGCTAACAAGGGAGGAAATTTCGGTTGATTCGCAGTTTTCCAGATACGCGCAAACGGCCATTGCTTTGCTGCTTGCGTCTGCAAAGACCCACAAATAATAGTACGTGTTATGAGATGAGAAGAACCTCCTGGGTATTTGGACCTGGGAGGTATTAATGGATTCCGTCACCTTTTGCCATTGTGATGCGAACTGAGGATTCACCGTTGCGCTCCAATCGAGCTTCTCCTCAAACATGCTTCGGAGCAATTGCTTTTGTGATATTAAAAGTGGAGCTGCAAGTCCAATGGGATCATAGATTAAATGATGTTACCTTAGGTAGTCTCGCTTAGCTTGTGGTCGGAAGGAGAACTCCGTTTGTAACGAGAAAGTATCGGATCGCGGGTCGTAATCTACTCCGAGCGGCTTCATGGGTCCGCATGACGCTCTGTCTTTTTACTCGATTAGGTCGTTCACTGCCTTGGAATTGCTCAGAAAAGCTCGGAGATTCATACCAATAGCAGAGAATATGGCTTTGGAAGACTTGTATTTTTCAGTGGCTTCTTCCGTGGAATCAGCTCGCATGAGAACATTGTCTACGTAAATGTGCTTCAAAATTTCGCTCGCGAGCTCCGTATTTTCGCTTTCTAGGTAAGCTGATAGAACCATGTTGAGCATGCTAGGCGAAGATGTTATTCCAAAAGGAACTGCCTTCCATCTGTATTCGACCAGGTTATCGCGTAATAGTGGTATATTGGGGTCGCGAATCCAGAGGAACTGCACAAGTCGCGCCGCGACTCCAAAATACGAATCTGTGTGAAGGCGGCTTGAATATCGGCGATGACTAGTATTGGTTTCTCTCTACAGGCAACTAATATGTCATGTATTTTGTTTACGAAAGAGGCGCCTGTGTTCAGAACGTCATTTAGCGATAATCGTCCTTTTTGATGAGAAGATGCGTCAAACACAATCCTTAGTGGAGAGGATTTTTGGTCTTCCACACTTCCGAGTGCGGCGTGTAGTAAGTTCCTACAGTTTCCGGCACTGGTTCGACCACTTCTTCAATTATGTCTTCATCAAGGTACTGCTTGATTGTTTTTTCGTACCAGTGTTTTCGTTCTGGAAACTCATTGAGATGTTTTGTGAGCGCTATGAGTCTGCGGAGAGCATAGTGCAATTGTCGGTCAGCTCCACTATGTTTTCCTTTAACGGAACTGGGGCAGTGACACTATTTTCGTCATAGTGGATCAATTTTGCGTATTCAGTTAGGTATGTGTACGCTCTTTCGTGTGATATTCCCTCACTGGTGGAGATTCCTAAGCCTTCGAGTTCGAACATGTTTTTGATCATTTCGGATTCCGAAATAACTGTATTACAGGATAGTTGAGGGTAAATTGGTGCGAATGCATGGGACGTGACCACGGCCATACGCAGCGTACCCAAAGATGGTCTGCGCTACTCGCAGTCCTGAAGGTAATTGTATAGGTGGGACGAATTCATTTACAAAGGGACTGTATAGACCTACTCCAATCAGTATGTGTGGTATCTGAGTTCTCCTCTCATGCGCGTGTTGGTGAGGAAAATCCTACTGCTTTCCATGAATTTGGTGTCGTTTTAAGTAAGAATTACTGAAAGAAAGCCCGCTGTAATTGTTGGTTTTGTTTTCACCGCAAATTCGAGTTCTTGTCCTTGTGCTGCTTGAATGCGTAAAGCGACATGATGTGATGAAAATGTTTCTGAAATGCCGCTTATTCCAGAAAGGGTGCACTGTTCTGATCAGAGCAGTGGCAAGCTTAGAAATTCGGCTGACCTTCCGTTGATCAAACCACTTGAGCGCCAGTGTCAAAAAAGAAGAGCGCTCTGTAGTAAGTTCCCGAGACATGCTACCCTTTCTGCAAATAGTCACTGCGGCTTGGTTATCCGTGTATATTGTGACCGCCTTATTAGGAATTGTGGCTAGGCTTTCTAGTCCGAACTTTATAGCAAACAGCTCTCTAGCAGTGCTGGATTCGCGAGACCATTCATCAGGTAGTTCTCTGAATGTTCTGCTCTTTTGGTCCCGGGTATTAACGCTCCTACCGCGTAAGCTGAAGCGTCAACATTAATGACGAGAACGTTGGTTGTTCCAGGTGTGAGAGACCTGCGAAATTCTCCAGAAAGCCTTGTTTTCCAGTATGCGAACTCACGTTTTACCTCTGGAGTGGAAGCCCAAGAGTGTTTCAGGCTGCGTTCGCTTTCTTGGGCTCTCGCAGTCTCTCGTGTTATTGCTCTAGTCTGTCGTTTATCTGAATCTGATATCAAAATATGAAACGATGATAATGTTCCTGACCATTTTAACCTTTCGTGTAAGGCCTAGCTTGTGATGAAATAGAGGTCAATCGAAATTTCGCTCTGCAAATTCTGTCTTGAGACAGTCTTATACTCTTTAATTCGAGATCAATTGAGAATCCTAACCAAGATGCTGAGGTCTGGGGCCTCCACTGAAATTTGGACCAGGCGAAGTGCCAGCCAGCGGAATGTAAGTCTTTTTGTACAATTCTTGTAATCTTGATACAGTCGGATCTAGAATGTGCGTAGATAATGCCGTGGTCTAGATAAATCGCAACTCCATTCCTTTTCTTCTCCATCTCTTTACAAACACTCTGAGTAGTTTTGTAAATATATGTGGAGCTGACGAAAGACCGAACGGAAGGCAGGAAAATTTGCAATAAGTTCCACCCCAACGAAACCCGAGATATTTTGTATCTGCGTCATTAATGCGTACATGATGATAACCGGATTTCAAATCAAAAGTTGTCATGAAACGGTTATGAGGAATAGCATACATGATTCTCGAGAGATCGTCAAATTTGACTTTTGGAACTTCTACGAACTTATTAAGATGAGATAGGTGCAGAACTAGCCGTAGCTTTTTACCTTTTGCTACGGAAAGAGGGTGTACGTGAAGGTCTTTTACATCGGCGTCTGGAATTCTCTTGATGGCTCTTGTGAGAAGAAGATCTGAAACTTCGTTCGATACGAAATCACCATGCTCAAGAGCAGATTTCCTGTTGCCAGAAAATGTAGGAGGCGTTGGCAAAATCGAGAAAGGGATCGAGTATCCCGATGTTATTGTGGTCGAGACCAACAAAGAGGGCTCGAGAGCCAGCCAGACATGGCATTGTTCGTGGATCGAACCAGCTAAAAACTCACTATTTGCGTTGGGGACAGTCGTATGCCCAGTGACCTTCTCTTCCGCAGGAACAGCATTGACTTTTTCGCCTGTAATCCTTGAAGTCCGCTCCTCTACACGGCTTGCATGACTTGAATCTGCTTGATTTTCGAGTGGGCGAGTCCTCCCCTCATGAGTTAGGAAATCCTCTCCTCTCTGGTTGTTGTGGGGCATAACCTGATCGAGACATTGAAAATGAAGAGTATGGGGAAGCAGTGTGCCAAGCCGCTTCCTTTGCTGGAAAGGGCTGGATCTGAGTCGATGGTTTCTTCTTCTTATGCACTTCCTCATCTCTCTTTTTGATAATGTCTAAAAATTTGCTTACACGTGGGTCCATATCCTTGAGAGTATCAGCTTTTTCTTCCAGTTCCAAGAATTGAAAGACTTGAGGATGGTAGTCTGCAATGACCAACGTTTCGTTCCGCACTTTAAGTTCTTGGATGACTTCTTCTATGACGTCGTTGCTTTCTTCTATTTGAAGAACGCTCGAAAGCTTATGGACAAGAGCAGCATCAAGAGAATACTGACGACGGTAGCCTTCCGTTTTGAAAAGAGGAACATCTGATGAGGACTGCTTGGCTACCTGATCTGCCTTTACGCACTGAATGATGAAATCTAGACCGCGAGAGTCCAATCTTACTACATGATTATCGGCCATTCCTTCTCTGGTTGTTCCATCTTGTTGATTGTTGCTGCCTTCGTCCATTGTCGAAAGTAGAGGAATACTGGACGCACCGCTCAATAGACTCACAGAAACCGGCGGAACAGTGTTCTTCACACCGCCCATACGAAGGGGCGGGGCAAGGAGCGCGCCCACCGCTTATTGAGGACCAGTTGTCCGAGTGCACAAGAACTAGGGCTGAGGCGGGATTACCGGCGCTGATGGCGGATGCTAGATTATCACATCTGTATTTACCAGAGAAGATGGTTCGAGTGGAAAGTTATCGAGTGGTATATTAGGGGTAACGGTAGGATCCTAAGCTGTCGGAGCGTGCTACTGCCATATAATAGCTTCTGAGCGCATTATAGTCAGGATTCCGAAGAGTAAATGAACCCTCCATCAGTCCTTTGGTCTGACGCAGTGTTCTAGAGAACTATTTGGTCGGTTTCTTGCAACTCGACTTTTAGTTTGCTTCGACTGAGAGTTTTCCGAACAAGACCCACCCCACGACACCGAGACAGGAACTTAAGCGATACCTTAACCGACTCCTGAAGAGTAAATGAACCCTCCATCAGTCCTTTGGTCTGACGCAGTGTTCTAGAGGACTATTTGGTCGGTTTCTTGCAATTCGACTTTTAGTTTGCTTCGACTGAGAGTTTTCCGAACAAGACCCACCCCACGACACCGAGACAGGAACTTAAACGATACCTTAACCGACTCCTGAAGAGTAAATGAACCCTCCATCAAAAAACTTTAAACCGTTACTGTAAGAACAGTCGTGGCGCGACCATCACGAAGCCTGTGTTTCAGTGCGCCATGCCAGGTTGCTATCCTCTAGGCAGCTGTGCGCCCAGCTGTTGGAGAAGGTCGGCAGATTTCGAGCTTCTTTCACCAGCGGCGGCAGATTACAAGTTCTAAAGTTTTTCAAGGCCTATGTTATACTTCGTCGACGCTGTTGTCGGCAAAGTATAACGCAGGCCTTAAAAAGCGCCGCTCTCTGCGTCACTGACAACTATGAGCAGGCGATTTGAACGACAGCAACGTACTGGGCGACGAGAGCGTTGGGAGCGACAGCAATAGCGCTCGAGTATGAACAGATTCCGCGGCGTTCGCCTAGTTTTAATCGATTTGCATGTTTTGCACGGCTCAGACCGAAATTTACACTACAAATCCAGTTCAGGCAATATTGTTATGGTTAGTCAGATCGATATGATTTTCCTATGATTATCCAGCTTCAGTCGAGATGGTAAGACTGAGGGAAAAGCTCTCGTGGTTGCAGTGATTCAGTCAGCAAAAGAGAACCAGTGAGGAGTGCCAGTAAAGAGGACCAGTAAAGTGAGACCAATGAGGGGGGACCAATAAAAGGTAGACCAGTAGAAGGTACCAAGAAGGGACAACCACTGAAAGAGGACCAGTAGAGTAGGCCAATGAAGGTACCAGTAAAGGCGAAACCACTTCGTAAGGAGGGCCTGTAAAGGGACCGGTATTTTCTCTCAATATCGTCCAACGTCCTCCGTCGAAACTGAAGCGGTCATCGACGCCCTGCTCACTCAGGGTGTTCCTACTCAGTACATCAGAGCCCTTCGAGAGCTGTACAGTGGATTCACGACCAAGATCTCTCTATTCTACAACGAAGTCGTCATTGACGTAAAGAGAGGGGTTCGGCAGGGGGATACCATATCCCCGAAGCTCTTCAGCGCCATCCTCGAAAACGTCATGCGCGAACTAGAATGGGAAGACATGGGAGTGAAGGTCGACGGCCAGCAGCTGCACCATCTTCGCTTCGCTGCACATCGTGCTCATAATACCGAG
Organism: Heligmosomoides polygyrus bakeri; assembly: GCA_947359475.1. NCBI lineage: Eukaryota > Metazoa > Nematoda > Chromadorea > Rhabditida > Heligmosomidae > Heligmosomoides > Heligmosomoides polygyrus. The sequence continues at coordinate 54,369,928 of OX375869.1, read as the reverse complement.
CATCAGCCAGGCGGAGCGAATGCTGGCCGACTTCGATCGTGTATGTGGGAACGTTAGACTGCAGCTGAATCTTACGAAGGCGGTGTTCATGAGGAGCGGACAAGTTTCTGATGCCCCATTCTCGCTCAACGGAACGAACATCTCCGAATGCTCCAGCTACGTCTATCTGGGTCGCGAAGTCAATATGGCCAACGTCCTAGCGCCAGAGCTGAGCAGGAGGAAAAGAGCGGCTTGGAAAGCTTTCAAGAGCGTCGATGAAGTCGTGAAGAAGACGAAGACCGTCCGACACCGTGCCCAACTATTCGACTCCACTGTTCTTCATGCCCTAACATACGCCTCAGAGACATGGGCTATACGAAAGCAGGATGAACACGCGATCAACGTCGCGCAGCGTTGAACCGAGAGGACGATGCTCGGAGTTGTGAAACGACTCACGCAAGTAAGAGAAGGCCTCCGGAGTTCCGAGCTTAACCGACGTTCAAAGATCAGAGACGCTGTCGCGTGGGCCAAGTCGTCGAAAATTAAGTGGGCCGGCCATGTAATGCGCTTCGCAGACACCCGCTGGACGAGAGCCGTTACCGACTGGATTCCGCGGGATGTCAAGAGAAGACCAGGACGCCCACCAACGCGTTGGTCGGACTTCTTCGTGAAAGCCCTGAACGACAGCTATGACGCTCTTCGTGTCCCTCGAGCGAGGAGGATCCATTGGAGCACTCTGGTGCCAGGGACGAATGGAGGCACCAGCAGCGTCTCCATTCGTCCCTGGCACGCGACACGGACGAATGGGCGCCCGCTCGAGCAAGTCGATTATCAACGGGACGACAGGTGATAGAGGTGATCGTCCAACGTGAGTCGGACGTCGAGGCACGTGTGCCGGGATGCAGAAGACCTGTCATAGACGCTGTGGCAACGTCGTGAAACGTGCGTCGAGACTCCACAAAGAGTCACAGACGTTATGAAACATGTGTTCGGATTTAGATGACGAAACACAGACGTCGTATAACGTGCGTTCGGATCCAGATGACGTGCCACAGATCAGATTTTGCACAGCATGCGTTGGATTTTCAAAAAGCCTTTCAGCTTCTTCTTGCAACGAGCATGCGCGTGCTTGACTCTCACTTCGTTTCTCTGCCGGTACATTGGTAAGATGGTATTGGAGGGGGATGGGAGAAAGGAAGGTAGAATGACTACAAAATTGGAGGAGTATTACAGTTGTCCCACAGCAAAAGATGTCGACCGGTCGACCAATACCGATTGATTTTATTTGTGTTTCTGCAGATTAAGCAGTTCGGATAGAGACTCTCACAATCTGCTCCTCGTCACGTAAAGAATGGATACTTCGGAGAATAAGTCGCTACATATGATAGAGAGCGGATAAGTCGTTTTGCAGCCGCTAGGTCGCTGAATTGTTAGAGAAAGTCGTTTACTCTTTAAAATCGTCCAGTTATCATTTAACTTCACCATAGGCCCTGTCGCGTCCTACGGGGCGGGGAAGTGTTGTTCGGAAAACAATTTCTGTTGAAGCAGCCGAATCGTTTACTTTTAAAAATGACTGCTAATATATTTTAGCTTCATCGCAGGCCCTGTCGCAGTTCTGGGTGGGGATCTTTGTCCGAAAGACTTTCTGTTGAAGCAGACAAAAGGTCAAGTCGCAGGATATCGACCAACTAGCCCCTCACATTGCTACCTAAAACCTAAGGATTGGTAGAGGGAGTCGCTTACTCTTTAAAAGGTCTGTTATGGTATCGCTTAACTTTATCACATGTCATATAGCGGATAAACCAACGCAATCCGAAGTCTACTCCACTGTTAAATGCCTGGCAAACGGAGTATTTTATCTATTTGTTGTGAGCTGAGGCGCGTTGTTCGAAATTCCCTTTTCTGTTGAAGGAAACGAAAGGTCGAGTCTCGCAGGATACCGAAGGAGTCAGCGCACAAAATTGAGCACGTATTACCCCATCCCTGATTAATTGTGCTCTACTCAAACAAGTTATTTGGACTTCTTCCAACCGTGGGCCTCTTCGAAGATCAGTACTTTGATTCCTAGCATTTGGCGCCTCTTACATCTGCCATGAGGCGCCTACAGCATCTCTTGAGGGCAGCCAATGGTAGGTGCGAAGGACCGTAAAAGGTGCGAGGAGCGGCACAGGTCACGACATCTGATGAACGCACAGGACCAGCGAGGAATTACTCCAATCCAGGGACCAATGTCTAAATGAGGGACCAATATGCCATTGTGAGCAACTCTAGAGTGGAGGGGAGGGGCACCCTACCGAATGATTAGAACGCCAAGGGTCGAAAAACTTCTAAAATAAGAACGTTAAGCACGCTCACACCTAAATTAGAAATGCAGAGGAATATAGTTCGCTGCTTTCGGGGTAGGGCTTAGAGTTTAGTAGAGTTTAGTAAGACATCCGGTATGGGTCTCCTCTCTAGGTTTGAACGTGGCACTCCTGCTTTAAAAAATATCACAGCTCAAATTAAAAGGTGAAACTATAATAAATGGGTACCAAGGTAGTGGACCTCTTCATAATACAAATACTTCTGCATCGCTTTACTTATCAAAAAAGATCTGTGCACTCAAATATGCACAGAATCCTCAGTGAAATAGCAAACGAATGCAGTGGACATGGAGAAGCGATTATAAAAGCCTTCACAACCAGGATATGTTACTTTTAGAAAGCGTTTTCTAGCTTACCGTTTTTCATACGCTCACAATGGCATTGCATTAGTAGTCAAAGTAATATATTAGCAGGATAGTAGTCGTAGTAGTAGCTGCAGAGCTCGTTAATCTTGCGGCAGCATTAGTTGCAGGGAGAAGGGAAATGTTCCACTTTGCGACGTCTAATTAATACAGGCAGTGTGCGCCGTCAACTGGTCCAAACGGGCGGGGCAAAATGGGACGGAGGCGGGGACTCAGCGGGCGGAGACCTCTCCGGTGTGAAAACCGGGCTCCCCCCACAGCGGCCTGAATGACTTCCAGGCGGCCCCTCACGGGGGGCGTGACTGCGAGCGTGACCTCAAGTCATCACATGACTGGAGGTCCCGCTACCTCCACTATCCACCCAGAAGATGGACAGAGAGTAGGGGAGGCCAATATTTCAAAACATAACTATTTGTCCTTCTGCTGTCATGAGAACTATTTGTTCCGCTGTAGCCATATCACGATTGACTTCCGTGTTGTTGACTGGTCCCGTATTAATTATTGACGTTGATGCATTTATTGCGAGTGGCTGACTTAGTGGCGTACTTTGTGCCTCGCTACGTTTTCTACCCTCCGCCTGTGCCTGCAGCTGGACAGAGCTCTGAACGTTGTTTCTTTTGGTGGCTGGATGCGTCACTACCTGTCCTCCGTTCTGCTTCTGAAGACAAAGAGGCTCGTCGTGAAGCTTTTCGCAGCGTCTGCACTGAGGTCGCTTGCACTCGCCCCTCCCATGGGTTTTAGAGAAGCACTTCCAGCAGAGGTCTTTGTCCATGACTATCTTTCTGCGTGCGTTTGCGTCCTTTACAGTTCGATATTCGAAGGAACGATGATTGGTCCTTTCACCAAACTGGCAGAAATATGCACTTTGTGTTTCGTGCTTTCTACGGGGCATAGTATTACTGTTATCGTATACTTCTCGTTGGTCTAGGCGCTCCGAAATATATGCGTTTCGCATTATGACGGATTCCAATCGATCAACGGTCCAACGGTGTAAAGCTCAACGTTTTTATTCTCTCTGAGATATTCCTCTACCGTATGACGCGGAAACTTTTTTAGGATTGTTTCGGTCCACATTGGATCCTGTGTGTGAGAAATTCTGTAGCCTGATGATGCCATTTCGTTAAGTAGAGACCGAATTTCGTCAAATGCAGCTTCACAGAAACGAGCGTTTTCTCTTGCAGGTGGTAGAGATGTTAAGCGCTTTATAATACTTGCACGTTTGTTTGATAAGCTATCATATTTTTTCTTTATGGTGTCTACCATGGGTGCGTAGCGTTCGTATCGGCTGGTTGTAAGCGCCGCAGCCGCCCGCCCAGGTGGCCATACCTGCGGCGTCATTCCCCTGTCCGCCGTCTCCGCTCATGCTGTGACACCCGTCGCGTGCGCGGCGGACAACGGCCCGACGGAGGCCATCGTCGGCGGCCCCACGACGGCGGCCCGACGGACGAGCGGAGCACACAGGTCGACCAGATTTGCTGAGACTGCAATCAATAGGATGTTCAGAGGATTAACAAAACCAGTAAAGATAATGTTAGTGTGAAACAATTATAGCTCTAAATCAGAATTTCGAGCTCTATCTAATGAGCTCTACCTCAAGCTTACCAATGCTACTGTTGATGAGGTATTCTTAAAATTCAAAACTGAGAAATAATTCTTCGCAAACCTGCGACGAAGCTGTGAAGGGTATATTTCCAGACTAAAACTTCACTCAGAATTCAACTACGTCGCCTAAATACCTCCTAGAGGAGCTATTTTTTGAAGAAAAAATTGTGTGTATCACACCGTTGGGGACGTGTCTCCAAGCCAACATTCTACGCAGAATTCAATCACGAAGTTGCCATGCTATCCTATTACATATAAAAGAGTTGTGTGTATTTTTTGTGCATGTCATTTAACCGTCTGAAACTTTAGCCATGGGGGTAATCGAGACCGCTGAACACGAATCTGAAGTCCTCTTTTGATGTTTCGATCGTCATCAATCGATTTTGATCAAACTATCTGTTCTTCGATGTCAATCAAGCTTCAGCCCTCGGGGTAATCGAGATCTCTGAACACATATAGTCTTTCATTGCCCACCCATAAGATCTCGATCTTCTGGAGGCAGTGGGTCCAGGGGGTCGAGGTCAACTATTAGTCGATCCTTGCATGCTGCAAGCGAGCCCTGATGCAGTACCTCCAGAGGCAGAGGCAGTGATTATTAATCGCTCCTTGCTCGCTGCTACCAAGTCCTGGAAGCAGTGCCTCCAGGAGTGGACATGTTTATTAATAAATCCTTGCTTACCGCCGTTCATTACTTCAGTGAATGAACTATATAGTGAAGTAGCTGAATCTCCTATGCACTTCGACGGTGTTTTCGAACTTCCAGTGGGACTTCAGGATAAACTCCTTTCTTCGGAGAAAAGCCTAGAGCCGGGTCTGACTCTTGTTATGGGCTTAGAAATGTAGAGAGGGTTATTAGAGCGAGAGCGAAAGCGATAAATTGTGCCGTCAATAAACTCACATGTCACATGTCTTTCACGTAGTTGTCAATTTCTAAACTATAAAAGAGGCACAGCACAGGTTAGTGTGGCCAAGTAGTAACAGGATTTTAACAAGCAGTTAACCGATGCAGAATCAATCGAGTCTGAAATGGAGTGTTCCAAGCGGGAGCATGGCGCAATCTTGACTATTTGCACGCCACAGAAATTTCGTTACTCTGTGCCTTCATGTGGGTGTCAAACATCTTCATATGCTTCATTAGTACCAATTTTAGAACCACTCAAATAGTACATGCATTTTTTAGGATACCCTGCATTCTCCGCATTCTTCGCAAGCGGTAGTGTGTTTTTAACCTTCGAACCCTTAAAGAAGCTCACATCAATCGAAACTGCCACTTTGTGGAGAATTTATAACAAGCATTCAAGCGAAAACAATCAATAGAGTATAAAGTGCAAGGTTTCAAACGAGTGCATGACGCAATCCCATTTTGTCAGAAAATTTCAACTTTCTTAACCTTTCATATGAGCCATCAAGTTCTTCAGTACCTTTACTCGGAGCAAAGTTATCACCTTTCAAACAGTGTATACATTTTTGAGACACACTGCATTTGCGAACATAGAATTCGTGATTGAATTCTGCGTAGAATGTTGGCTTGGAGACATGTCCCCAACGGTGTGATACACACAATTTTTCTTTAAAAAAAAGAGCTCCTCTGGAAGGTATTTAGACGACGTAGTTGAATTCTGTGTGAAATTTTAGCCTATAAATATACCCTTCACAGCTTCGTCGCAGGTTTGCAAAGAATTATCCTTCAGTTTTAAATTTGAAGAGTATTTCATCAACGCTAGCATTGAGGTAGAGCTCATTAGATAGAGCTCGAAATTCTGATGCAGAGCTATGCTTAATTCACACCAACATGTATCTCTACAGTGGTTTTGCAAATCCTCCGAACAATTCTATTGATTGCAGTCCCAGCAAATCTGGTCGACCTGCGTGCTCCGCTCGTCCGTCGGGCCGCCGTCGTGGGGCCGCCGACGAGGGTCTCCGTCGGGCCGTTGTCCGCCGCGCGCGCGACATGTGTCACAGCGTGAGCGGAGACGGCGAGCAAGGGAACGACGCCGCAGGTATGACCACCTGGGCGCGCGGCCGCGGCGTCTACAACCAGCCGATACGAACGCCCCCCTCCCGTCTACCATCCATAAGTAGTTCTCAGGTATCATCTTGATTCCTTTTATCGTAGTTGCAGCTTTGCCGGTGAGACTTTTTTTAGCAATATCATTTTTTCTGTGTCGCTCAAGGATTGACTGTTATGCACCAGGGCTTCAAACACAGTCCAGTACTCCTGGAAGTCTTCTGTGTTGCCGGAGAACTGTGGGAGGTGACTCTGGGAGGTTTAATGGAGGTACATGACTCCGACTGCGATTTAATATGATCGCAATGTGTAGGGCTAGTATTCTCATTTGCTGTAGGATCTGGCTGCATGGATTCTCCTTCATGAACGTTAGAATGTGTTCCAAAGTTTTGGAGATTACGTTCGTCTCTTCTGGAGTTTTGGGCGTAGAAGAGGTTGGCGTCTGTACTGGTTTCGTCGGTAAGGCAGTTCTCCTCTGCTTCATCGATTTCGATAGTGTAGGATTTTTACCGGAGAGACTTGAACACTGGCACCTTACTTCACTAAGTCGAGTTTTTAAGGCTGTCAAAATCGCGTCCGCCTCTGTTATTGTATCATTATACATGATCTCATTTTCGATGAGCTGGAACTCTTCAAGAAATTCTTTCTTTTCTGACTTTTTGGTTTCGGAGTACTCGTTTTGGATGCATCCGATTATTTTCAAAAGTTCGCTTCTTGAGGTCTCTATTACGGACAAAGCGTTTTGAATCGCTGGGGAGGTCGTCACGCAAAAGTCGATACATTCGCCAACATCTTGTGGATAGTGTAGTATGCGAGTGCACGAAACGTCGCTATCTCGGACGCCAAGTTGGTCTTGATCCTCTTCAAATTCGACTTGTGGAAGTAAAGGGCCATGCTGATTACGTAGTCGGCGGGGTGCTTCTTCTATGAGGGAAATCGGCAAGGTGGCGGGTAAGACCTGGCCACGCGCCTAGCTTGTCAGTTCGGCTATGAGCAGGAACTGGCAAACGGGCAACACTTTAGTTCGTGAGAGCCGATGCACCAAAGACATGTGCGCACCCTTTGTGTGCTAGAGGTTCAGTGGCTACGATGTTTATGAACAATCGGCTACTTAAGACATATATAGCAGTAGAATGCTGTTACTAGGAAGCGGTGCCTTGGACGTCGCTGTCACCGCGCCGCCTCCCGATCGCGGAAGCGAACCAGGATCGTGGACGCGACAAAGTGTATTAATTGTAATGGAGCTTATTTCGCTTAATAAAATTGCTTGCAAGCACAGTTATGATCTTCGAATTCTCTGACAAAATAGGTCATTTCCTAAGCAGTGACCTAATAATTTTGATCGCAGCTCAATTTTTTGTTTTCTGGCCAATTTTTGGCAGTTTTCACAGAAAACAGAAAAAATTGCTCAAAATGGCCAAAAAATCAGAAAACAGAAATTCCCCCATCCCTGATCGGGACAGAGCTTAAACAACAGCACTTTATTGGCAATCGTACAAAATGTTCTAGTTGAGTAGAAACGCCTATAATGTGGCCTCATCTTACACACTCGCAAAGATTCCCTGTAACGGAAAGCAAATCAATCAAGTAATCTTGCCTGATTTAGGTCCCAGCGACTAGCCGCTCTTTACTCACGATGGACTTTTTGTCTTCCGGAACATTGTTCGAACACTGCATGCGCCTTCTGTCAACATGTGCTGGCAATCTGATAAGATAACACGATCCAAGCACGCCATCAGCACGCCTCTTCTTTCTTTCGCATCTCATTCAACCATCTCTGAGAGAGTCTTCTCACGCTGGCTTCTAGTACTATCACCTCACTATTTTAACAAAATTGAAGCAAAACGAGCACTGTGTAAATAGCACCTCGACGTTTTGGCTCCGAAACTAACTAAATTCTTCCTTTACCTTTCTCTTCGTTTTTGAATACCCTCCAGCATCTTGTACCATTCCGGCTACTTCCTCGTGTGATAAGCAGGAGGTTCTCACTGGCGATGGGCGCTGCAATCTATGCGTGAGTCATCATGGGGGGGGGGGGGGGGGCGAGCATCGATGACTGCACTTTGACCGATGATGGTCCATGACGTGGCCTTGTTGCGCTCCCGTGCAGAAACGATTCCATTCCGCGAGAAAGTAGCTGTCGTCGGAACGTCACGAAGTTTCCTGGAATGCTTTCTTACAGAACTGACGCGGAACATCCCAACGCCCTGATCTCTGTTTTGTGACATAAAGCTCTGGTGGTGATCTCTAGAAGAAACTGTGGCAAATGGAAGCCGTGCGCTGCACCTGCAACTTGTACTTGCCATCGCATCGGACGAAGAAACCGGCGAAACTGCGTGTTCCTGTATGTTCAGCAGTTTCGATGAGACGTACATAACCCAAAAAATCTGTCATTTAAACAGGGCTGTCCTTTCTTTCAAAATAGTTGAGATCTTCGCAATATTGAAATCATAAATAAAAATAAAATAGTAATTTAATATTTTGAAAAGTGGGAATGTTTCGATTTTAAACAAAGTTGATTCAATGCGTGCAACACTCATTTTCACTCTTAGACAGCCTCAAGGAAAAGAAGGCTCTGCTAATGTTCTCCACACAGCCTGCCGTTGCTTCGCCTCGCAAGTTGAGTTCGGAATCCTTCAAATGTGTCAAGAGGCTAGTGAGCGCCGCACACGAAAGCTCCAGCGTCGCTTAGGGCCTGTTCATACTTCGCGACAAGAGCGACTCGTCGCCCGTGCAAAACATGCATATCGATTAAAACCGAGCGCGCGCCGCCGAAAAGTGTTCATACTCGAGCGCCGGCGCCGTCGCTCCAGTCGCTCTTGTCGCTCTTGTCGCTTTTGTCGCTCTTGTCGCCTGTTCATACTTCGCGCCGGCGCCGGGAGCGACTGGGGCGACGAACGGAGTGTGGAGTACGTAATTACACCGCACTAGTGCTGGAAGGCACACTAGCGCTGGAAGGAAACGATTCCTGTTCGGACGTTCTTCACACAAAGGTAAGGAGGGCTTTTATGTCTATTTTGAGTGCCAGACTGACGATGTAGGTAATATGATTGTTCGCTTCCGTCTGTTTCAGTTTCTAACAACTTTTTTGACTAAAAATATGTCTCTTTGCTTGTGTTTATCTCAGTTTCCGGAAACTTTTTACTAATACAACTGTTTGCTTGTGTCTGTTTCAGTTTCCAAAAACTAATGCAATTGAAGTTGAAGTTAGACGTGAAGACCTCTATTCACTTGATATTTTAGGCCACGAAGTTATGGTGCAATTACGTACACCACACTACGCCCGACGCCCCAGTCGCTCTTGTCGCTCTTGTCGCTCCAGTCGCTCTTGTCGCTCTTGTCGCCTGTTCATACTTCCGCGCGCTGCGCACGCCACGCGCGCTGCGCTCTTGTCGCTGCTGTCGCGAAGTATGAACAGGCCCTTAGACGCGATCGGGAACCCACTTCCGAAACAGTAAACAAGATCCCCGATGCATAAGGCCTTCACATAAGTGAGCATGAGTCTGACCTGAGGATCTTCGCCTTCCAGCGCTTCGCTCTGTTGCTCCAGTCCAGCACTGCTCTTCTGCGATCCTAGTGGTAGACAAAGTGCAACTCCAACAAGTACCTCTCCGAGGTAGACCTGGGGCCGTATGCTCGTGATCCGCCGTTGGGAAACCCAATCAACATAAAGATATACTACCATGCCCCAATCCGCCATCGGGGGAGACTCGGGGTAGACGAGCATACGACCCCTGGTGATTGGGAACTTGCTCAGTGGATGCGAGCAACGTCGCCGGCAATCTTGCATCGTCAGACTAAAACTATCAATTGAATTTTCCATCCCCAACAAAAAAGCTGTTGAATTGTGTAAATCTAGGGTAGCTTTCGTGATTGTATTTATTCCTTGGTGACACAACCACCGGCTATATGAGAGAGGACTAAAGAACGTTGGATACATTTAAGGCTGTTCATTATTTATTTATTTATTTATTTATTTATTTATTTATTTATTTAACAGACATGAACATAGTCATGCATTACATAAGTAACGACAGAAAAACAAATACTAGGTCACACAAACTACAACAAACAAAATTAAACACAGCACGTTTAACATAACTTTTTACGTACTACTAAGGACTTGAACGAACTCACAGACATGTTTATGATATTCTCATCCTCACCTAATAATAAGTTCAAGTCCCTAAGATTTCTGTAAGTGAGGAAGTTTGATCTCGCCTGCGATTTTGGAACAGGAAGGTAAAGCCTTAGGTTCCCTCTCCTATTCGTTGTAAGAGGTGCACCGAAAAATATCGTGGGATCTATTGAAATTTTATTTGTAAGAATCTTAAACATCATGGTCTTGTCAATCATCTTCCTTCGACTGCGGAGGCAAGGTAACTTAAGCTGTTTGGCCCTGTCTGGACCTCTAGGTATGTTGTCATAGTTAGTTCCAAAACATCTTAAAAATAATTTTCGGGTGAAGTTGTTCTGGACGCTTTCTAGAAGAGCAATGTCTTTCTTTTTGAATGGATTGAACCCTGAAGTACCGCTCTCTAAAACATGCCTAATATACGTCTTATATGCACGAAGAAGTGCAAGAGAATCATTTGTTTTGAGCTGTTTGAACAAGTTGTAAATACGATAATTCGCCTTTTTAACAATTGCCTTATAATGGGAATCGAAGCTTAGATCACTAGATATATGGAAACCCAAATCACGGGGTTCAATGTTCATGTTAATTTATCGTTTTCTTTATTTTATTTTTCCTCTATTAGCAATGATATGGACTGGCGTATTCTCAGATCCTAAAACAAGAAAGAATTTTCCCATTAGGAACTGTTTACTCAATTTTCGACTAAACACCGGAGAAACGACAACAGTTACTGACACAGTAGCAGCTCTCTGCAAATGAAAATGAGGACCTAGTTAGGTGTATACTGGACCTCGGTTGCAAAGCGCAGCACCAAGGCTCCTTCTCAATGAAAGGAGAAACGCAACCTCTCGCGTGCAGTAGCTCTGCTTTGAAATAGATGTTTACCTTCATAGCGAATACTGTCAAGAAATCAATGAGTCTGGAAACTCCAAATTCTCTCACCTCTCATCTTGTCTATCTTGTCTAGTAGACTCGAACTTTACAATCCAATTTATCCTGTTTTCTACAGCCTGGTGAAGACCCACAAGCTCTCTACTGACAATCTGCAATCTATGTCTGCGGATACATACAAAATAAGGCCAATTATCGGTTGTATAGGAGGTCCAACTAATCGAATTTCGTGGTTTCTTAACAGCATAGTGTGCCAATTGTTGACTGTGGTACCGCCCCACCTGACCAGCACGAAGCGTTTTCTTCACGTTCTGCACAGATCTCGTTTGGCAAAAAATAGTGTAGTACAGTCATTTTACGTCACTTCACGTTACACTATCGTCCAAAACGATCGAGCTCTTCAAGAATTATCAGAAACAAGTGCTTCGACACACCTACCGGCGTGTCTCGCACTTGCGAGCTTCGCGCGACTTTGCAACATCACTGACCTATGGAAAGTAGTTTTGTAAAACATAAACTTCACTAACGTCTAGGACCTGGTGCGTACTTTATCGGCATTAAGCCGTTCACCACTTCGGTACCTTCATCACAGACATTCTCTCCGGACCGGTCAGTAACGTCATTGGTTTGTGCTTCGCAGTACTTCTGTCCCTCAGGTTGCTCCTCCGCAATCGTTCTCATGCTCAGCAGCTAGCGTTTCCAGATACGTTGACATGTCTTCCGAAGCTAGCTTCCCCCTCACTCGTTTTTTTCTACTGAATCTAATTGCTGGTCCCTCCTTACTGGTCCTCCCTCCTCCCTCTTTAGTCCCCACCTTCCTGGTCCCAACTCCAGACCCACTTCTTTGTTTACACTATTGAACCCTACAATACCGGCCTTAACTTTTGATCTTTGGGCGGAAAAGTGAAAAAAAACCTCCTTTTCCGCCGCTTTTCCGTAACACTCTTCAAATTGAGCGCAATGTAAATTGAAGCACATATTCGTGATCAGCAGCGAGCCCTCTTCCCGATGAGCTGCAAAGCACATAGCGAGCGCCTAAAAAATGGCTCAGTGACCTAGTTTCTGCCTGGCGCGGCTGACCCCTTCCCTCGCGAAAGATAACTACACCCACAGCTCCCAAGTAGCTAATGAAGGAAGAGATTCGGCCCCTTTACGCGTATTTTCCACTTTATGTATAGTAATACATAGTTCTTTGGATTCCCTAGTTTCTTGTGGTCACAATTATGTAATTTTTTTAAAGAATCCGATAAATTAATTTGCATTTGTTTCAGAAAATGTGCCACTTTGGAGGACCGTAATTTTGGAATATCAGGTTTATATGTGCGTATACTCATTTGTTCCGCTAAACGTTATAGTTGAAATGAAGCTGCGAAAGTGGAACCTCTGGGGTTGAAATCGCTAGTAATTGTACGCTGGCAAAGTTGCCCACATGACATTTCTTTGTAGTTAGCCGCACACTTTTCGCATGATTAAAGTGGACATAAAATCGTTTCTTTGAAGAAAGAAACATAGACTTTTGGAAACCTATGAAAACACCTTCTAGTCCTCCATGGGTGAAATTTCGACGAGGCTAGGAGACATTTTGGCCACGTAGTTACAAAGCAAACTCACCCCACATGCTATCAGAGTGTCATTTTAAAAATTGTTCAAAAACGGGAAAATAATCTATGAGAGCATTCCCTATTCAATTCTGATTCGAAGAGTAGTTCGATTTCAAATTTTCGTGCGTTTGTACCTGTTTACTACGAGTGGAAGTCCAATAGCCCTGGTCCGGACCCAGATAAGTCAGTCCACTCTCCTGACTTTGTGACCCCTCGCGCCATCTGAGGACGCCGTAAATCGCCTAACTAGAGTCTTCACACTTTCGGTGCTCCGGCGACGTATTGATCCTTCCAAACGAGGGTGGAGTAGAATACCTGGCATGCACCAAACAAAGTTTGTATACTACGACCTCTCCCTTTTAGTTAGACTGCTTGTATTTTCTATTTCGTATTTAGCTTCTACAAGTGTTGGATGCGTGGCGTATCCCAAAAAGACTACTCAAATTCGCTTCCCTTTCATGACTTTCTCAAAACTCACGGCTTCGGTTTTCCAATCATCCGTCCGAATCATCTGAATTCACAGTGCTGGACGAATCTTAACTGTTCGCATGCCAGAGAAATTCAGTTTTCTTGCATATACAATTAAAAGCTGTAACAATACTTTTGGGTACAATACTAAGATCTCAGAATCATAATTTTTCGTCTTAAGGACTTGCGCCATGCATTCATCAACTATACTACAATCACTGTTTCTTGTTTGATACATAGTATGACTGCTGTTTACTTAGAGTTACGCGATCGAAAACTGTAGCATTTTGGTCTGCTGGCTACTAGTCAAAATATGGTTCAGGTTAAGTAATACGAATTTTGTTTTAGCCAGCACCTCTTTCCGAATGTAATGGTTTCACTTATTCATTAAGCAGACCTTTATTCCTTAGATTTTTTTATCCACAAATAATCTACAACCATTAACCTGACCTACATACAACTACAAACAATCTAGCAAGATCTGACCTAATTCAATATATTGAAGTTTGGGTTTGAGGTTTGAATCCTGACCTGTTTATTGAATGATGTCTTAAATCCCAACGACTTCGCCGACCGGCAGCGTGACTGAGTAGTCCCGAACGAAATAATTAAAATAAAATCAATAAAATTAATAATTCATAATTTTAACCAAAATGTATTCCTGTGCTGCCAGAAAGTAAGGTTTTCTTTGATGAAAATATAGAAATAGGTCTACCACTTGATTGTGATGCGAGGAAAATATAAAAAATAGGAATACGCCATGCACTCCTTTCCAACGGTATTTGGAGAGATCAATAACAGTCCGCCGCGTGCTTAGATGGCGCGAGGGGTCATGACGGCAGGCGAGCGGTCCAATGCTCCGGAACCAATACGAGGCCCGAACCGAAGTTTGAGCATTTCACCCCTTACAAAACGGTTTAAATGAATATAAAATCGACATCGAACCGCCACTCGATTCAGAATCACTGAGAGCATATGGATGAACATTATTTTAGCAAATTGAAGATATTTTTAAAAATCGTGCTTATTGTGCTTGAGCCCGAGTTTGACGCCAATTTACTTCTTTTTTGACGCCAATTTACTTTCTTTTACAGTCTTTTGAGACTTTGTCGCAATTTCAAGCTTGGAAGCCCTCATGGAGTTTTTCTTGTGTTCTTAACTTGTAAGATTCTTGCCTCAAATGAAGCAATTTAGAGCCACTTGAACTGCAAGCAAAATTCGACTGTTGCCGACAAAAGGTGTCACGTGGACTCCTTTGGCATTACGTAGATCTTGAAGATTTTCACGCAAAACACTTTCTAGCCGCATCGCAGTTCTCTGCAATGTGCTTCAACGAGTAAGTAAGTGCAAGCCAATGCAAGCTTGCTGTTGACCTCCAAATTCGTTAATTTTCTCCAAGTTGACTGGAATAAAAGAATCGGATTCCTTAAAAAATTATATCACTGTGACCGCGAGGAACTAGCTCATTGGGAAGAAAGCTCGGTGCTGATCACGAATATGTGTTTCAGTTTACAATGCGTTCAATTTGAAGAGCGCTACAGAAAAGCGGCGGAAAAGGCGTTTTTTTTCGCTTAAAGACCAAAAATTAAGGCCGGTATTGTACTGATCCCTTCTTGCTGGTTTTCCCGTCCTGGCACCTCTTCCAGGTTGTTCCTTTCCTTCCTGGTCGCTCTCCTGGTCCACCCTAGAGGTCCCCCTTACTGCCCTTCTCCACCACCTCCTTAGTGGTCCTCTCATGCTCACAGCCGACGTCAATGACACGTATTCAGAATAGGGACGCTTGTCGCGCGACGTAGGGGGCCCGTCTTCTGGATCCAGAAGCTCGGAAGTCGCAGTCGACGTGTCGAGCATGGAGAGGCTATGCATATGGCAGATTCCTTGTTCTCCGTATGAATTCCCTCACGGCTCCCTCCTTGCTGGTTCGCCGTCCTGGTCCCGCCTCCAGGTCCCTTCTTCCAGGTAGATCCCTTCCGCCTCGGAATCCTCCTTGCTACCCTTGCCCAATTAAATACCCCTCCCACGCTCACGACACGACGACGGCAAGTGAACGCCCATTGCGCGACATCGGTGTCACATCTTCTAAATCCGGTCTCCCTTACTGGTAAGGCCTCTGTTATACTCCCGCGGGAGCATCCGCGGAACGTCCGCGGACCAATGGTGCACGGCGGAGGCGGGCGTGGCGAGGCGCGGCGATTG
Source organism: Heligmosomoides polygyrus bakeri (assembly GCA_947359475.1). Taxonomy (NCBI): domain Eukaryota; kingdom Metazoa; phylum Nematoda; class Chromadorea; order Rhabditida; family Heligmosomidae; genus Heligmosomoides; species Heligmosomoides polygyrus. The sequence goes on along the minus strand of OX375869.1, from coordinate 54,354,320 downwards.
GCCAGGTGAGGAGTCTGGGCGCGATTCCCGCCCTTCCGCGGACGCTCCCGCGGGAGTATAACTCAGGCCTAATGGATTCCCTTGCTGATCATCCTTCCCGCCCTCCCTTGATTGCTAACTCCTTACTGGTCTCTCCTTAATGCCTAAACCCTTCTTGGTGCCACCTTGTGACCTGCTTCATTGTTCCCCTTATCGGCCTCCCATCCCGATGCCTCCTCCAGGTCGCTCCCTCCTGATCGCTGTCGGTTCTCCACCCTCGAAGCCTCCCTTCTACTCTTACCCCTTTAGTGATCTTCTCATGATTAATGGCATGAAGTGGCTTCTAAATCTGGACGCTCAGACGTCATCAACCGCTAAATCAATTATATAGTGATAGATTAGATAGATAGATAGATAGATAGATAGATAGATAGATAGATAGATAGATAGATAGATAGATAGATAGATAGATAGATAGATAGATAGATAGATAGATAGATAGATAGATAGATAGATAGATAGATAGATAGATAGATAGATAGATAGATAGATAGATAGATAGATAGATAGATAGATAGATAGATAGATAGATAGATAGATAGATAGATAGATAGATAGATAGATAGATAGATAGATAGATAGATAGATAGATAGATAGATAGATAGATAGATAGATAGATAGATAGATAGATAGATAGATAGATAGATAGATAGATAGATAGATAGATAGATAGATAGATAGATAGATAGATAGATAGATAGATAGATAGATAGATAGATAGATAGATAGATAGATAGATAGATAGATAGATAGATAGATAGATAGATAGATAGATAGATAGATAGATAGATAGATAGATAGATAGATAGATAGATAGATAGATAGATAGATAGATAGATAGATAGATAGATAGATAGATAGATAGATAGATAGATAGATAGATAGATAGATAGATAGATAGATAGATAGATAGATAGATAGATAGATAGATAGATAGATAGATAGATAGATAGATAGATAGATAGATAGATAGATAGATAGATAGATAGATAGATAGATAGATAGATAGATAGATAGATAGATAGATAGATAGATAGATAGATAGATAGATAGATAGATAGATAGATAGATAGATAGATAGATAGATAGATAGATAGATAGATAGATAGATAGATAGATAGATAGATAGATAGATAGATAGATAGATAGATAGATAGATAGATAGATAGATAGATAGATAGATAGATAGATAGATAGATAGATAGATAGATAGATAGATAGATAGATAGATAGATAGATAGATAGATAGATAGATAGATAGATAGATAGATAGATAGATAGATAGATAGATAGATAGATAGATAGATAGATAGATAGATAGATAGATAGATAGATAGATAGATAGATAGATAGATAGATAGATAGATAGATAGATAGATAGATAGATAGATAGATAGATAGATAGATAGATAGATAGATAGATAGATAGATAGATAGATAGATAGATAGATAGATAGATAGATAGATAGATAGATAGATAGATAGATAGATAGATAGATAGATAGATAGATAGATAGATAGATAGATAGATAGATAGATAGATAGATAGATAGATAGATAGATAGATAGATAGATAGATAGATAGATAGATAGATAGATAGATAGATAGATAGATAGATAGATAGATAGATAGATAGATAGATAGATAGATAGATAGATAGATAGATAGATAGATAGATAGATAGATAGATAGATAGATAGATAGATAGATAGATAGATAGATAGATAGATAGATAGATAGATAGATAGATAGATAGATAGATAGATAGATAGATAGATAGATAGATAGATAGATAGATAGATAGATAGATAGATAGATAGATAGATAGATAGATAGATAGATAGATAGATAGATAGATAGATAGATAGATAGATAGATAGATAGATAGATAGATAGATAGATAGATAGATAGATAGATAGATAGATAGATAGATAGATAGATAGATAGATAGATAGATAGATAGATAGATAGATAGATAGATAGATAGATAGATAGATAGATAGATAGATAGATAGATAGATAGATAGATAGATAGATAGATAGATAGATAGATAGATAGATAGATAGATAGATAGATAGATAGATAGATAGATAGATAGATAGATAGATAGATAGATAGATAGATAGATAGATAGATAGATAGATAGATAGATAGATAGATAGATAGATAGATAGATAGATAGATAGATAGATAGATAGATAGATAGATAGATAGATAGATAGATAGATAGATAGATAGATAGATAGATAGATAGATAGATAGATAGATAGATAGATAGATAGATAGATAGATAGATAGATAGATAGATAGATAGATAGATAGATAGATAGATAGATAGATAGATAGATAGATAGATAGATAGATAGATAGATAGATAGATAGATAGATAGATAGATAGATAGATAGATAGATAGATAGATAGATAGATAGATAGATAGATAGATAGATAGATAGATAGATAGATAGATAGATAGATAGATAGATAGATAGATAGATAGATAGATAGATAGATAGATAGATAGATAGATAGATAGATAGATAGATAGATAGATAGATAGATAGATAGATAGATAGATAGATAGATAGATAGATAGATAGATAGATAGATAGATAGATAGATAGATAGATAGATAGATAGATAGATAGATAGATAGATAGATAGATAGATAGATAGATAGATAGATAGATAGATAGATAGATAGATAGATAGACGCATTCCAATAAGATTCCCCTATGCCTTCCCATTATCTCTGATGAGTTCACTGCTGCCATACGGAGTGCAGTCGCCGAGCGCAGCTGCAAGAGGATGTCGTTTCGGTCAACATTCCTGGCGCCGACCTCAAGAAGCAGCTTGTAAGGAATCGACTGCATGACAGACAGTCCACATCAGAGAATTGCGTAGTTTGCCCCAATACTAGAACTGGAGAATGTGTAAAAAGTGGGTCAATCTACGAGGTTAAGTGTAAGGCATGTAGTAGCATTTATATTGGGGAAACCGGGAAACCGGGAGCTCGCATCAAAGAACAACTAGCTGGTTAACGACGCTGCAACGTCTTAACACCACTTGATAAGCAAGCATAGAGTGGAGGTGCATGGGGGCAACGACTATGATATCCAGTGTACGGTGTTGGCCTTCGAGGCAGAGATTTCGTCTAGAAAAGCGCTCGAAGCACTCTGCATTTTTAGCAAAAATCCAGCAATGAACAACCAAAACGAATGTTTAGCCATAACAATTTATCTTCTCCCGTTTGCACCGCTCTGTGAGCTATGAAAATGACGAGTGGGGGGGGGGGGGGACACTGTCCTCCATATTGTGACAATATGACTGTGGAGTGTGTTCCATTCCTACTCCTACTCCTTACTGACTGACTTAGGGTGGTAGCGCAATCGCTGCATACCAACGGTGGAACACTGGGTAAGTTGCTTGATAATTCGGGGTTTTCGGAGTGTGTTTTCAACTGTAGGTCACAAATTCTGGCGCGGGTGGAGCGCTTAGCCGGGTAAAACACCAATCTAACGCTTCGAGCCACTTCTAGGCCTCCGAAGACGACGGCAGCGTCGAAACGTCAGGCCAACAATAAAGATTCCACCTAAAAAAAACCTCGTTGGCAGAAGAAGACACTGAAATATACAATGATTCTGAGTTTTAAGAATTAGTTCCGAAATCGCGGGTCTTCTATTATTTCCTTCGACAAAAAAAGGATAAAAGTAATAAAAAAAGAGAATTGAGGCGCAGCCTCGTATCTGCTCGCCGCGCAATGCTCTCCGCTGCCCAGCAACCCATGTCGAATGCGGTGCCAGCATGCCTGAAGTGCAAATTCAAGGACAACCCGAGCACGCGAAGTCAGGGCGCGATGACGTGCGTTCTCTCTTTGCCGCTCGCCTCGGCCTTCCGTCGTTCGGCGGTTACCAGCTGATTCTCGCAACGCCTCCCCTCTCGCCCTCCGCTGAATCCTACCAGCTCCGCCAGCGGACGCCGTGTCGACACTGCCGAGCTCTGAGGTGACTTTTGAGCGGATTTCATCGTCTCGGAACTGAGGCGAGCCCCCATGCACTCCCGCGTTCCCGGGCGTTGCACCTCCCCACTCCTGCTGATCTCTGATAGGGGTGCGCCAGAATAAGGAAGCTGAGGCTCTCCCTCCCCTCTTCCCCAGCTCCAGCCTTCCTCGGCTGCGTACCGTCGTTCCAAACGCCACATGCCTGCCGTTCGTTCCTCCTCCAACATCGCGCTATCGATCGGACTCGTCGCTTTGAGAAAAAGCTGTTTTCGCCTGTGTGTGCGCCATGTTGTTGTGCGGTCGGAGTGTCGGGTCATGGAGGAGCTCCTGCTCTGCAGCTCACGAGTTTCAGGCTATTCCCGATCTTTATTTTCAGGTTCACTTGTTCGATTTTCACTCCCTTGGTGCTGTGGGCATTGGTGAAGGCGACTCGTCCTCATCTGCCTCAGTCGACCTAGGTAAGTCCATTAGAGAACTCTCTTTAGATGCTTTCAAGAAACCGCTTTTATAGACCTTATATAATACTAGAGCTTGAGATTTAGTTCCTTGAACGTTCTTCTATCACATTCTTGCGGATTAGAGTGTGTACACCTCCTTGACGCACTATTATCACTGAGGCCAGATGACTATCCAGTTTTCGTAGTTTTCGCATCCAAAGCTATAAGCAATAAATCGTCGCAGGGGATGCCATAGGCTCGGCAGACGCGGTAGCGGATCGAACACCACTGCGATGTGGCGCCTTCTGCTTCTGCACACACGCAGCTCATTCACATCACGTCTCCCTGCAACGTCGCCACGTCGCCATCAGTGAAAGTACTTCCTTCCCATGACAACAGCGCCTATCATCCTCCATGAATTTGCTGATCACACCTGCAGCTAGCGGCGAACGGATGTCGGACGCACATTTAAAAAACCTCCGTTGCGAACACCGACCTTTCGCGCTCCTAAGCTTGCGCACGGCTACCAGATCAAGTGGTGAACTAGACTGTTAGGAGGGCCTAGAGCCATCGAATCGGAAACAGGATGCACTGGCAAGTGTGCCCAGCGCGAGGCACCCACATTCCCTTTTGGAACCAGAAGAATTCGTGGCCACAGAAAAGTTGCTTGAAGAACATCGAGCTCTACATTTGTTCTTCATCCACGTGGACCATCCACGAATGACCCATAATTACTTTTTCAAAACTAGGCGACCACAATAAGGGACGTTCGGCAACTGCTTTGAACGGTAGTACAGCTGTTATGTACCCATCCTTAGTACTATAGTTTTTATCGGGTTCGACTCTCCTTGAAACTCGGCATGGGCGAATCTATCTGCAGAGTTGCTAAGCTCGTCATGAGCTTGTTGAATGACTTTACTGGCTAACGTTCCGAATGGATCGCCTTCCTCAGGGCCTGAAAGGATCAAATCAACTAGGAGTTACCACATCAAACATCCTTCCAGCCTTACAAAGTTAATGTTAACTATTTGAAAGCCTGAACAGTGGAGAGAATTCAAGTGCCGTACCTTTGTGCTGTCCTCGCCCTTCAGTGGACTATGGTAAGGTGCGGTACTTGGATTCTTTTCATTTTTCAGGCTTTTAAGAATTTGGCATTGAATTTTGTGAGTCAAAGGAGATGTTTGGTGGGGTCATTCTAATTGATTTGACCCTTTCAGGCTCTGAAGAAGGCCATCCAACCGGAACGTTAGACGATAAAGTCGCTTAACAACCTCGCGACGAGCTTATCAACTTCATAGATACTTTTGGAAGGTTGCAACTCCTCACGCCGAGGAGTAGTAAAACTTTAAAGGCGAGTTTGTTAGCAATTCACCGATTTCAGAGGGAAGGAATGCTTGTTTGGCATGGGTGGAGCATGAACTGATTGGTGGTGCACGGGACAGCGAGCACTTCATTAATTAAAGAGATGGGGAGTAAAGTGCTACTAACCGGCACGTAAAACTACTCACAAAAAACTACCCAGCCGAATGTTCCACTAAATGTAAAATTAATTAATTTAAATAAAATTGTATGAGGAACATTGCGAATAACAATGCGCAGTCGCAGCAAACAGGACTGTTCCCATATCACATAAACAGTAATGCATCAGCATTATTTGCCGAAGAAGCAGCAGTTTTCGCTAGCAAAGCACGTCCCCTTGCAGCGGTTAAAAGTGCCCTTTGAGAACACGTTCGGCTTAACAGGATACGCTTTTATGTTGCCTATACTTGGAGATGTCGTTAGATGCTCCGAGCGTTAATTCTTGCTTTATAATATTAATTTTGCGAAGCATAAGCTGCCGCAGCCGGTTCTTATAGAGAAATGCGTGTTCAAAGAATTCGGGGAATTTCGGGGAAATGGTCCACCTAGCACAGCTGTACCAAATTTAGCCACTTCCTGGAGTTCCTTCCCTTCATCCGTTCTGCCTTTTGCGTCAACGGAACAGAGCGCAAAACCCAACCAGAAACATTCATTTTATGACCCGAAGCTCTCTCGTCAGTGTAGATTTCTAGAATCTGATTGGCCTCTGAGCTGATGTTATGTACCAACAGGATCGTTAGTGTGATTTACTCCTAACCAATTCACGGTGTTTAAACATTTGTGTTCTCGGGTGCACTTCATTTTTTCACTCTGTCATGCACAAGAGCGCCTACGATATCTGCAATACCAGCCGTATCGTTTAGTCTTCGGGCCGAGAACGTCTTTTCGGCAGCATTTCTATAGCGCTCTTCGAATTGAGTGCACTGAGAGAAGAAAAATATAATCGGGTGCAGTACCGAGCTATCCTGCCGATAAGGTGCAGGGCCTAGCTAAGGTAAAAAAATTAGTTCAGTGACCATTACCTGCATTCTAATCGACGCAACGAACCCATTCCCTCGCGGGAGATATTTACACCCAAGGCTACATGCTTCCAATTAGCCAGAGAAGAATAAGGTTCGGTCCGGCTTTAGGCTCGTTGTATATCCGCCACATAAAGTTTTCAATCTTCCAGTTGTCGACCTTCCAGTTCTCGACGATCACAGTGATGTAAATTTCAAAGGATTAGGTAGTCTCAGTGCCTCCAATTTTAGGATTTTTTTCGGTAATGGAGGGCTCTAGTTATAGAATACCAAGTTTATGGACGCTTATGTTTGTGCATTCCGTTCACTGCGTTAAAGAGAACCACACTGCGGAGGAAAGTTCCTTACCGTAGGGGTCTTCAGTACTTACACACTGCCAACGTTGCCCATGTGACGGTTTTTGGCAGCAATCCACACATGTCCTGAGATCGAACTAACCACAGAATGATTTCCTAAGAAGGAAATTAGAGATTCAGAGGCATTTAAAAACTTGCTTTTGTCCAGATGTAGAATTTTGGCCCGGTTAGAAGACACTTTTGCTGTTCCAACACACGCTTCTAAAGCCAAAGTGGGGTCATCGAAAAATTGCTCCAAATCCTCCAAATAATCTTAATTTGTCAGTTAAATCTGATCCCAGCTGTAGTCCACTTTCACTCTGTTTATTTTAATCGTTGAGTCAAATACCCTTGCGTCCGGATCGGGCCAGAGGTTGGCTCCGGATAGCCAGTCTCTTCTGACTTTGGAGTCTTCGCACTTCTACTGTCGTGGCGCAATGTTCGTCCTTTCAGTGACCGTAGAAGTAGAATGTGGAGTGCACCTCAAACGCAGTTTGAGTTATGCCTAATTTGTCCTTCATTGAACATGTCCGTCGCTTCTAAACAAGGTTCCTAGTTCTTCAGAACCGCCCAGAACTGATTCTTTTTCATGTCTTCGCGATATCAGGCTGGAGATAGATTCGTAGCGTACTCCAGGCAATTTCTTCACCTAGACTTCTGCAGAGCACTCCAAATTGTACTCCGTACACTGATTCCCGCCCATTTCGAATGCGCGGCTCCGAATGCCTGCAAGTGGAAAACCGCCTCGTATGACGTGCTAGCTCGGAGGCGAAACCAAACCCAGCTCTCTCCTAGAATTTTTTTCTGATAAATAAACATATAAAAATAAATAAGCAGAATAAATGAACGCGTTGCTGTGTCACATGTAGGCATTTCACTCCTTAGAATTAACTGCCCTCGAGTTCGTGAACCACCCATTGGCTCCACTCAAAATGCCTGGTGGGAATACATTGGCTACCCGTTGCAGACCACGCGTGACGCAGTGGCAGCGAAATTGTTTTTCAGGGGATGCAGTCGAGATAACATGTTGTCGGTCTCGCAGCCGGTCCTGTTACACAAAAGTGCACCTGCACGCAGTCAGTCAGTCTTCGTTCTGCTCTTAGGTTCATCCGTTACGTACAGATCCATGCTTATCACTGTAGTCTGTCTAGTCTCGACAGGGGTCACTGCAGTCGCTGATAAAGGGAGCTGGGAAAACAGGCTCATTGGGGCTTAGTCATGGCAATAGAAGAGCCGCAGCAATTCCGTGAGTCGTGCCGATGTCGCAGGACTGCAGACATCTCCTTCAGTGTGGATTATTACAAGGAATTACACTGAGACCGATGAATTTGCGTACATATGGGGAACCGGAAGCACATGACACTCTTCTAGGTGCTCCTTTTGCAAGCAGCACTCCAAACCGCTTCGGTTTATTCTTCCTAGGCGAAGAAGATTGAAGATACGCATGCGTGTCCCAAATGAGCTTCTAGTCGTGCACTCGTAACTGCATAGTTGTTCTGTTTTCTAGTTTCTTCTTCGTCACCAGTTTTCCCAACTCGCCTGACAGATTGGTTAAGAGTGGTCCAATTCTTGAACACTAACTTAAGCACGGCTCCCGTATTTCTCTACAAGTAGCGTGTTCCACAGTTTCCTTCTCTAGTGGTAGCCGAAGGTGTGCAGCCGAAGGCCGGCAGCAGTCTTGCGGGTGCCGCGGACCCGCCATGACAGTGGCGGGTGGTGCGGCGCCGCGAGGGTCACTGTACGCAATACTGCGTAATTTTGCCGTAGTTGCGGCTTCTAAGAATGTCAGAGATGTAATAAGCAAAACGCTTTTTCTTTTGTGAAGAAGTGCTTCTAAGTCAAGTTAGGAGTTCTTGAATCTAAGTCCCGAAATCTAATAGAACACTCCTTATAACTCAACAGTTCTGTACCATTTTGTGTTTGCTCTCACCTTTGTCGTTCTAACTCCACTAAAAGTTCCTCGGTTGAAAAGAAGCTCGGAGATAACGTGGTAGCCGTTGTGACGACAGCATTCCCTCCGATGCCTTGTTGAGTCCGGGCGGTTTGTCCGATTCAGTTATAGCTGATACTTAAAAAAACGGTCTGCTTTATTGTTGCATTTCTACGCAAGGGTTTTCCCTAAACCTCACACGGCTCACTTGTAGCTGGAAGGCAACGAAGGTTTTCCGTGCAATTAAGGTTACCTAATATCGTGCTAAGGCTTTTTTCTACGTTTTGAGTGCAGGATTCCATACGCCTCCATTTGTCCTCCAATTAAGGTTACCTAATATCGTGCTAAGGCTTTTTTCTACGTTTTGAGTGCAGGATTCCATACGCCTCCATTTGTCGACACTAGCGGTGATTATATTGTTGGTTGTCAAGCCCTTCTATGGACAGAAATTACGCACCAACCTATTGCATCCCTAGCATGTAAATTCGTTTAAAAAATGTTTCTAAATAGATGAACCATAGTCGACACCCATCTATCACGTCCCCGGCGGGTCTCACCCGCAGCTCCTGGCGCTGCGGGTGAGAGCCGCCGTGAACTGCGGCAGCCCTCGGCGGAGTGGCGTTCTACCCCCCGCCTTTTAAACAGAGGCGTGGCAAATGTCTGCGTCTCCACTATCTCGTAAGGCAGCCACTGGACTCTCGAGCAAGCCCAGGGGGTTGGAGTGGGCGGGCCAGGGGGTAGAACGCTCGTCCCCCGCAGCCCTCGGTGACCTTTGCGTGCGGCGGCTCCGCGACAACTCGTCCGCGCCACGGCTTCCACCACAGTGGCAGCGTGGGTCCCACTGCGGCGGGAGCGATATGGACGAGTTCTCGTGGTGCTGCCGCGAGACTCTGTAAAGGCCCTAATGCGTCACCAGCTGTCCCTGTCGCTACCTATCGTACCGATATTGCCTTGTGTGAGGAACTGTCTCCTTGAGAGCGAATGCTAGTCTACAGTCCCGTGTCGCGCACGCGACGCGCCGCACGCCCAGCTGAATAAGCCTGCGTCTTCCACCTCCGCTGTATAGTAATAAATCTCGACAACGGAGGAGTAGTGGACTTGGTTGAAGAGATTACGAACATGCGTGTCCGGTCTTCCAGTTGGAAGACAGTAAACGTGTTTGAGTGCAGTGATCCACAATATAAGTCTCACTCGAAGCAGTGCTTCCTTCTTATTCCTCTCTCTTCTGGAAACGAAGTTCGAAGCGAAAACACTTCCAGTAAAGGTCAAGTTGAGTAATCGAGCAGATGCGCGCGTGATCAGACACCAGGGGCCGCTCGTGTTCCCCCGTTGGGGGAAGATCAATCAATATCAACATATTATATCACGCCCCAATCCCCCATTGGGGGAGACTCGGGGTAGACGAGCATACGGCCCCAGGCAGAAGGGGGAGGCGCTGAGACGGAGTCTCACTGACGCTGCGTCTGCACTCTACGGACATTGCAGCAGTGATCGTTCTCGGGATGCTGTCTGTGAAGCCTCGAGCACACCTTGCTGCGGCAGCAAACCTGGGGCCGTACGCTATTCTCGCCCGACTCAGGGTTCGTACCCGGCGCGAAAAATCCGGGTATCAACCACGAGTTTCCCCTAGCGGGCTCGAGGTTGGGTTGGGTTTCTGACCCCACATGGCTCACCACACACGACACCGGCGAAGCCGGCTAGGGTCCCCACAACCCAGCGTCGGTGGCGGGCTTCGCCCGCACCCGACTCTGGCCGGGCGGACCACGCTAGGCTAGCCGGCTTCGCCGGCGTCGTGTGTGGTGAGCCATGTGGGGTCAGAAACCCAACCCAACCTCGAGCCCGCTAGTGTCCCCACAACCCAGCGTCGGTTGCGGGCTTCGCCCGCACCCGACTCTGGCCGGGCGGGCCACGCTAGGCTAGCCGGCTTCGCCGGCGTCGTGTGTGGTGAGCCATGTGGGGTCAGAAACCCAACCCAACCTCGAGCCCGCTAGGGTCCCCACAACCCAGCGTCGGTTGCGGGCTTCGCCCGCACCCGACTCTGGCCGGGCGGACCACGCTAGGCTAGCCGGCTTCGCCGGCGTCGTGTGTGGTGAGCCATGTGGGGTCAGAAACCCAACCCAACCTCGAGCCCGCTAGGGTCCCCACAACCCAGCGTCGGTTGCGGGCTTCGCCCGCACCCGACTCTGGCCGGGCGGGCCACGCTAGGCTAGCCGGCTTCGCCGGCGTCGTGTGTGGTGAGCCATGTGGGGTCAGAAACCCAACCCAACCTCGAGCCCGCTAGGGTCCCCACAACCCAGCGTCGGTTGCAGGCTTCGCCCGCACCCGACTCTGGCCGGGCGGGCCACGCTAGCCTAGCCGGCTTCGCCGGCGTCGTGTGTGGTGAGCCATGTGGGGTCAGAAACCCAACCCAACCTCGAGCCCGCTAGGGTCCCCACAACCCAGCGTCGGTTGCGGGCTTCGCCCGCACCCGACTCTGGCCGGGCGGGCCACGCTAGGCTAGCCGGCTTCGCCGGCGTCGTGTGTGGTGAGCCATGTGGGGTCAGAAACCCAACCCAACCTCGAGCCCGCTAGGGTCCTCACAACCCAGCGTCGGTTGCGGGCTTCGCCCGCACCCGACTCTGGCCGGGCGGGCCACGCTAGGCCAGCCGGCTTCGCCGGCGTCGTGTGTGGTGAGCCATGTGGGGTCAGAAACTCAACCCAACCTCGAGCCCGCTAGGGTCCCCACAACCCAGCGCCGGGAGGGCCACGCTAGGCTAGCCGGCTTCGCCGGCGTCGTGTGTGGTGAGCCATGTGGGGTCAGAAACCCAACCCAACCTCGAGCCCGCTAGGGTCCCCACAACCCAACGTCGGTTGCGGGCTTCGCCCGCACCCGACTCTGGCCGGGCGGGCCACGCTAGGCTAGCCAGCTTCGCCGGCGTCGTGTGTGGTGAGCCATGTGGGGTCAGAAACCCAACCCAACCTCGAGCCCGCTAGGGTCCCCACAACCCAGCGTCGGTTGCGGGCTTCGCCCGCACCCGACTCTGGCCGGGCGGGCCACGCTAGGCTAGCCGGCTTCGCCGGCGTCGTGTGTGGTGAGCCATGTGGGGTCAGAAACCCAACCCAACCTCGAGCCCGCTAGGGTCCCCACAACCCAGCGTCGGTTGCGGGCTTCGCCCGCACCCGACTCTGGCCGGGCGGGCCACGCTAGCCTAGCCGGCTTCGCCGGCGTCGTGTGTGGTGAGCCATGTGGGGTCAGAAACCCAACCCAACCTCGAGCCCGCTAGGGTCCCCACAACCCAGCGTCGGTTGCGGGCTTCGCCCGCACCCGACTCTGGCCGGGCGGGCCACGCTAGGCTAGCCGGCTTCGCCGGCGTCGTGTGTGGTGAGCCATGTGGGGTCAGAAACCCAACCCAACCTCGAGCCCGCTAGGGTCCTCACAACCCAGCGTCGGTTGCGGGCTTCGCCCGCACCCGACTCTGGCCGGGCGGGCCACGCTAGGCCAGCCGTCTTCGCCGGCGTCGTGTGTGGTGAGCCATGTGGGGTCAACAACTCAACCCAACCTCGAGCCCGCTAGGGTCCCCACAACCCAGCGCCGGGAGGGCCACGCTAGGCTAGCCGGCTTCGCCGGCGTCGTGTGTGGTGAGCCATGTGGGGTCAGAAACCCAACCCAACCTCGAGCCCGCTAGGGTCCCCACAACCCAGCGTCGGTTGCGGGCTTCGCCCGCACCCGACTCTGGCCGGGCGGGCCACGCTAGGCTAGCCAGCTTCGCCGGCGTCGTGTGTGGTGAGCCATGTGGGGTCAGAAACCCAACCCAACCTCGAGCCCGCTAGGAATGCTTCCTAGCGTTGATAGCGAAAAAGTGCAGAAAAGAGTAACCGGCCGTCCTTGTGCACAATGGAGAGAGATTCGGTATTTGAGGACAGATTCGTCAACAGAGTGGGGTAATGGTCAAGGTAGGGCTGTAGACATAGAGGAAAATTGAACGGAAGAAATGCCATCTGCGATGCAAAATAATAGTTAAAATGTGCAAAAAAGAGCAGCCGGTTGTCATACTGCACAGTGGAAAAGGATTCAATTTATTATGGAGTCGTAGCTTCCCTGGTAGTGGGGTAGTGGTAAAAGTATGGCGGCAAACATAGAGGTAAATTGAAACAAAAAACGGCTTATGTGAGGCAAAATAGCAAAAGAGATGCAGAACGGAGCAACTCGTTGCCATACTGAACTGTGGAATAGGATTCAATTTCTGTAGTAGCAGCAACCCTGGTAGTGGGGTAGTGGTAAAAGTATGGCGGTAAAAATAGTGGAAGGTTGCACCACACAGGAGAGCTGGGAAGGAACACTGAGGTACGACCACTAGACACGTATTGGGAAGGGACCTCTTTCGAAATCACCCTACGTCAGGCAGTCGATGGCAGTCGATGGTAAACAACAGTGGTGGACAACTGTCAAGCGTCTTCGCTTGGACAACTGGCAACCGCACCGCCAACTTGGGTGATTAAACCGGCTAGCTAGCCAGTGTACGAATTGCGGGTGGCTAACATCGGACAAAAAACCCTTCCTCTTTTATATATGGGGGGATGCTGAGTTCTGCATGCGGCCGGTCGTCGTACGAACATGATGTGACCTCTGCTTCCTTTCTTTTCGACCTTCTGACTCCAGAAGGTTGTGGTGCGACGAAGGGAACCCGTCTTCTGGATTCAGGCACTCAGAAACGCGCGCAGACGCCGTTGTGTCAAGCAGGAGGAGGCTGCGCTTCCTCTGCTGCAGCAGCACCTCATGCTCAATTCTGAATGCGATCCCTTGTCGTAGGACGACGGGGTCTTCTCTTCTGACTCCAGAAGGTTGTGGTGCGACAAAGGGAACCCGTATTCTGGATTCAGGCACTCAGAAACGCGCGCTGACGCCGTTGTGTCAAGCAGGAAGACGCTGCACTTCCTCTGCTGCAGCAGCATCTCATGTTCAATTCTGAATGCGATCCCTCGTCGTAGGACGACGGGGTCTTCTCTTCTGACTGCAGAAGGTTGTGGTGAGACGAAGGGAACCCGTATTCTGGATTCAGGCACTCAGAAACGCGCGCTGACGCCGTTGTGTCAAGCAGGAAGACGCTGCACTTCCCCTGATGCAACAATATCCCATGTTGAACGGCAAACGTTGCCCGCGCGAGGTACGCAGAGGCGTACCTGGCGCGGGTAAACTTTTCCGCTCAACATGGGATAATGCTGAGTTCTGCATGCGGCCGGTCGTCGTACGACCATGATGTGACCTCTGCTTCCTTTCTTTTCGACCTTCTGACTCCAGAAGGTTGTGGTGCGACGAAGGGAACCCGTCTTCTGGATTCAGGCACTCAGAATCGCGCGCTGACGCCGTTTGTCGAGCTGGAGGAGGATGCGCCTCCTCTGATGCAGTAGCATCTCATGCTCAATTCTGAATGCGATCCCTCGTCGTAGGACGACGTTGTCTCCTCTTCTGACTCCAGAAGGTTGTGGTGCGACAAAGGGAACCCGTATTCTGGATTCAGGCACTCAGAAACGCGCGCAGACGCCGTTGTGTCAAGCAGGAGGAGGCTGCGCTTCCTCTTCTGTAACAACACCCCATGTTGAACGGCAGACGTTGCCCGCGCGAGGTACGCAGAGGCGTACCTGGCGCGGGTAAACTTTTCCACTCAACATGGAATAATGCTGAGTTCTGCATGCGGCCGGTCGTCGTACGACCATGATGTGACCTCTGCTTCCTTTCTTTTCGACCTTCTGACTCCAGAAGGTTATGGTGCGATGAAGGGAACCCGTATTCTGGATTCAGGCACTCAGAAACGCGCGCAGACGCCGTTTGTCGAGCTGGAGGAGGCTGCGCTTCCTCTGCTGCAGCAGCATCTCATGCTCAATTCCTAATGCGATCCCTTGTCGTAGGACGACGTTGTCTCCTCTTCTGACTCCAGAAGGTTGTGGTGTGACAAAGGGAACCCGTATTCTGGATTCAGGCACTCAGAAACGCGCGCTGACGCCGTTGTGTCAAGCAGGAAGACGCTGCACTTCCTCTGCTGCAGCAGCATCTCATGTTCAATTCTGAATGCGATCCCTCGTCGTAGGACGACGGGGTCTTCTCTTCTGACTGCAGAAGGTTGTGGTGAGACGAAGGGAACCCGTCTTCTGGATTCAAGTACTCAGAAACGCGCAGAGACTCCGTTGTGTCAAGCAGGAGGAGGCTACGCGTCCTCTTCTGTAACAACACCCCATGTTGAACGGCAGTCGTGGCCCGCGCGAGGTACGCAGAGGCGTCGCAAGGGGTTCCATGGATTGTGCGTGGTTCCACGAGGCGTATCTCAGCCAGGTTTCCAACCTGAGTGAGATACGAGTCATCATCTACAGGGCAGGGAGCTAACTCAATTATATAGTGGTAGATTATTCTTACATGAAAAATTGCATGTATCACTACTGTGTCGCTACACAAATCAAAGATGACTAAAGCTTTACTGCCTCTTACTAATTTTTGACAGTTTAAAGCTCAGCAGTGCTCAGAGTTAGGAAAGCACTTCGTCAAAGACTATGCAGAAAATTATTATTGACGATGACCGGCCAATAATTTATAATTTTTAAACCGGACGTGGAGAATAATTCTACCCA
Organism: Heligmosomoides polygyrus bakeri; assembly: GCA_947359475.1. Taxonomy (NCBI): domain Eukaryota; kingdom Metazoa; phylum Nematoda; class Chromadorea; order Rhabditida; family Heligmosomidae; genus Heligmosomoides; species Heligmosomoides polygyrus. The sequence goes on along the minus strand of OX375869.1, from coordinate 54,338,599 downwards.
CACTCTAGGACAGCTGTTAGTTAATAGATAATTAAATTCCCCTCAGAACACTAGTTTTGTAACCTTTTATAAAATTGTATGTAATCGTAGATGGTTGAAACTACTGTTAAAATCAAAAAGAATTTATATTTATATTTATATGCCTTTCAATGTTTCACAATATTCGACATCGCATTAGATCGATCCATTCGCGTTTCGCTTTCGTTCTTGCCTCTTCTTGCCAATTGCATGTTCCAAAGGCCTTCTGGAATACATCTCGCCATCTAGATTTTGGCCGTCCCACTTCGCTTGGAAGGCGGACACCACTCCATAATCTGATGAAACCACTTATTATCAACAGTATTAGAGACCTTCCAGCAATATGTCCGCCTTCTTACAATGGTACAGCCAACCACATCTTTTACTTTAGCAATTCCTCAAAGCCACACGTTTCGCTTCCTATCTCGAAGACTCACTCCAAACATTTGACGTTCCATGCGTCAAAAAGAATACCAAGCCGATTTGTGAAAGTATAGAAATGTCCCATGAACGAAGGTCAGCAGCACTTACACAATCAATCAAGCAAACAAAACGGCATAGTTCATGAGTCTGTGGCGCACGAGCACTTATAGAAACGCAACATACCTGCAAGTTAAAAATTTTAGAAGCGTTGGAATGAAACTCATAATTCTTTGATAAGTTTTGGATTCTTTTTATGGGATTTCCATGGTATAATTTTGTTCCTAGCTCTATTTTCTGGTTTTTGGCCATTAGTGGCCATTTTCCCAAAAAAACAGAAAACGAAAAAATGACCAAAATGGCCGGAAAACCAGAAAACAGAAATTCCGTCCATCCCTGGTCCCGACCACAAAGAGTACAGTGCCTCTGCGTGAGCGGCGCGCCTCACGAGCTTTGCCGCCCGTTGCCAGCCGCTTGCCGCAAAAGTGTGCGGAGGGCTTATCACGTTGACGACGCGCAATTTTCGCGTGTCGGGCCCGCGGGACCGCGCGTATTGCGTGCGTCTGACACGATATTTCTTCACCTTAGCTTAGCAGAAAGTAAATTTTCAAAATGCACACCACGAATCTGATATCCGCTTCGAAATTTTGGTTCTGTTTTTGCAATATTCCCTAAATCTTTTCTTTTCCGCGATGAGCTTCCCTGCTTTCTCCATTTTAATGGTCTAATTGGAAAATAGTTGTTTTGATGCGGAACTTAGACTGAAAAATTCTAGAACTGAGGTCAGAAATCGCAACCGACTGCAAGGAATCTATTTAGCTAAGAGAACTAAGAGAAATACAGTGAATGCAACAATTTTTTTTTGCTTAGACTGCTTTCAAACAACTCATAGGTGTTGATTGTCGATTAAAAATGTTTTCTGTCTGGACTTTATTTGTGAAGTTGATCTTCTTAGGATTAGTGACGTTTGATAACATCCAAGTAGTTGTAGTATGTAATCGTGCCTGTTGGCTATCTTTAAATGAAGTCTCAAAAATAACTCTGAAGTTCAATGGATGAGCTCACTCTGGTAGATGCCATAATAGGTTGCCTCTGATGTATTCCCACGTAGCCATGTAACTCTTAACTTATCGTAATCGGGCGGAATTCGAGATGCGGATATCAGATTCGTGATCAGTACCTCAAATAGCCCCATTCAAGGATTTTGGACAAAAGTGGTGACGACACTAGTTCTCGATATGGGTAGTAACTGGTCGTAATTTACCAAATGGACATCGTCACTGTGTTCATCTTAAATAACCTCTCTAGGCAAAGCTTGGACGAAGGTAATGCCAATATGGTCGAAATAACACTGTCTCGCACCATTGCACGACACGGTCGCAAAGTCGTAGCCCTATCCTTAACATAGGGTGGGGGATGCAGAGCTCGCCGCCGGCGGCGCCCCTGCCCTATCTCTAACCATAGCGACGAGCGGCGTTGTCGCAGAAGTGTGTGAGGGCCATTAAGAGGACGTTCAGAGCTCCATCGCGGCGCGACACGATGTAATAGTAACCTCGCATATTAATCGGACGACGCGATGAATCGATATGGAGTTGGTCACTGCGTTGCGTCGCGGCGCGATGCAGCTCTGAACGTTACCTAACGCCTGTGTTATACCTTCGCTCGAGGTGAGCGATGGTATAACACAGGCGTTAGGTAACGTTCAAAGCTGAGCCGCTCACCTCGAACGAAGCCTAATGATAAGCCCCATATCGATCGCGCGACGCGTTGAATCGATACGGGGGCTCATGATTAGGCATCGCTCGGGTGAGCGATGGTATTATATAATATAAGCACTTCACCGAAGCTATCGAAGTCATATTGACATCGTCGCTCTATGTGCTGGAGGGGCACACACTGTTAGGCGTGAATTTCTTCAATGTACAACTCACGGTAGGACACCATGTTACGTAGGACGCTCAGTTGTTCCGCCCAACTGTTGAGTTCATTAAATGAAATCCACCATAAAGGCGCTGTTACATAGGTGGGACGTTAGAATCTGCAGCGGAGATACACTAGCTACATAGGGAGTGTTATCAGATTTCATCCGAACATGTTCATTTTTTTTTCGAAGTTGGGGTAATTGGATGTATCCACCACATCCTATCCTATCCTACTATATAGAAAAGAGTTAGTCCGTCTATCTGTGTGTCACAAATCTGTGTGACCGTTAAAAAAAAAACATGGCGCACGCGTGAAGGATAATCTGTCAAAGTGATACAGAGGGCAAACGCAGTAAAATGACGAAAATTGACGGCAATGGTCTGAATCGACAAATGGATGGGAAGAATTGGATGGCCAATATCGATTAATATTACCGATCGTTTGGTCGACGCTATCGGTTTTCGCCGAGATTTGACCGATCGAGATGAGAGTCGTGTGAGTATGCTGGCCGATGGAAGTACTTCACTTCGGGGGTCTACCCCGAGTCTCCCCCTATGGGGGATTGGGGTGTGATCAGATATGCTGATATTGACTGGATTTACTCCAACGGGGGAACACGAGCATACGGCCCCGGGTGGGAGTTGGTCGGTCATACGACCAATATCGATCGATGTTGTCGATTTTCCTAACTGCTTTACCGGATTTCGTCCAAATATGACCGATGAGGTGGAATATGATGGCTGATAGACGGACCTCATAGCAGGTGAAAAATAACCACAATATTTATCGATATTATCGATTTTTTCGACGGGCGTCATAATATACAAGTGCTCCGTCACGCCTATCGGCGTTCCTCGCACTTGCGCGCTTCGCGCGATGTTGCAGTATCACTAAGCTAAGAAGAATCACAGCTGCTCTACTGGCACAGCTTTCTTCCCTACCTAGGAGTACAAAAGGCTCGCAGTACGTATAGTATATGGTGTGCGAGGGCGATCTATTGGTTCCCCACTACTGATCTTCCCCTATTGAAACCGTCCCCCATTACTGCTACTAGCCCCCTCATTGATCCACCCTCAGTGGACGACGTTTTCGGCACGTTTTCGTTTTCTATCTGAATCCCCAAACACGCTGAGCGAAACCTTCGGCACGTCCTTTGAGTCTCAGGCACGTCACGCGACGTATTCGGCACGTCTTCTAAATCCCTGGCACGTAGAAGAGGTCTGGGTATTTTCCGCTATTTTCGCGCTCGGTAACTTGATCAGTATCGACTGGTGATAATCAATACTTCAAAAACGAATTTCAGATTCGTGTTGAGTGACCTCGACTGCCTCCAGGGCTAAAGTTTAAACCGCCTAGACGACATCCGCAAAAATCTATAGCTTGATCAATATCCATTGATGGCGATCGATACTTCAAAAGCGAATTTCAGATTTGTGTTTAGAGACTTCGACCACTTCCAGGGCAGAAGTTCCCAGGCAGGGAGAAGACGTCTGGGTATTTTTCGCTATTTTCGTGTTTTCGTGCCGTAATTCACCCCCCCCCCCCCCCTATTTCCCCGCGCCTACTAACTAAAGCCACACAAAAATCGATAATATGGCCCAAATGGATTGATGGCGATGGACGCCTCAAATGTGGACTTCACGCTCGCCTTCAGCGACATCGACTACCCCAGGACGGAAGTACCGGACCGCAAGAAAGATATCCACAGAAAAATCGATATTCAGCAATGATTTTCGAAACTTCACGCACCAAGGCACACTGCACGTTAAAGAGTGTAACCGCACATGCGCGTTATTCAAACCTGGATTTTGGTAGGGTAACAGCGCCTTTACTACACCAAAAACGGTAACACCGGACGATATCGATTGATAGCGACCGATAGTTCAAAAATGAACTTCAGATTCGAGTTCAGTGACGTCGATTAGCCCAGGGGCGGGGAGATCGGACCGCAAGAAAGACATCTACAAACAAATCGTAAATGCGGCTCAAAATGGAATGAAGGCACTCGACACTTCAATAACTGGATTCAGAGTCGTATTCATCAACCACGATACCCCTAGGACTGAAATTTCCGATCGCCAGAACGACATCCACAAACAAATTGATAAAACGGCTCAAACTGAATTGATGGCGATTGACACTTCAAAAAAGGGCTTCGCCCTCGCGTGCAGCGACCTCGACTACCCCGGGAGGGAAGTTTCGGACCGAAGGAAAGATATCCACAAAAAATCGATAATACGGCCCAAATGGATGGAAGCGCTCGACACTTCAATAACGGGATTCAGAGTCGCGTTCACCAACCACGATACCCCTAGGAGTGAAATTTCCGATCGCCAAATCCACAAAAAAACGATAATATCGATCGATATCGATTGCTTGACTTCAGATTCGTCTTCAGCGACCTCGATTACCCCAGGGCTGATGTTTCAGGGCGCTTGCACGACATCCACAGAAAAATCGATAATATCGATCGATATCGATTGGTCGACTTCAGATTCGTGTTCAGCGACCTCGATTACCCCCGGGGCTGATGTTTCAGGGCGCTTGCACGACATCCACAAAAAAATCGATAATATCGACCGATATCGATTGGTCGACTTCAGATTCGTGTTTAGCGACCTCGATTACCCCCAGGGCTGATGTTTCAGGGCGCTTGCACGACATCCACAGAAAAATCGATAATATCGATCGATATCGATTGATCGACTTCAGATTCGTGTTCAGCGACCTCGATTACCCCCGGGGCTGATGTTTCAGGGCGCTTGCACGACATCCACAAAAAAATCGATAATATCGACCGATATCGATTGGTCGACTTCAGATTCGTGTTTAGCGACCTCGATTACCCCCAGGGCTGATGTTTCAGGGCGCTTGCACGACATCCACAGAAAAATCGATAATATCGATCGATATCGATTGCCTCCCCTGCTGTGAACGCCTCCCGTCGATGATCATCTAAATGCCCATGCACGGTCGCCGACGTGTTCGGCACGTCTACGGCTCGCCATGCACGGTTGCCGACGTGTTCGGCACGTCTACGGCTCGCCATGCAGGGTTGTCGATGTGTTCGGCACGTCCACGGCATCGCCAGGCACGGTTGCCGACGTGTTCGGTGCATCTACGGCATCGCCAGGCACGTAGAAGGCGTCTGGGTACTTTCTGCTATTCCCCCCCCCCCCCCATGATGTTTCCGCCCCTATTTTTTGACGTGCTCCATGGCTAATCGCTTAGCCCGTTATTATAGAGTATGATAGAAGGACTCGCGTCTCTCCCTCTGTCCTTCCATTCGCTCAAACGACCGAAGCTAACAGCCTCCTAAGGAGATTAGGATTTCGATCGGCATTATTGATTTCCGACCCTTGAATACTTGGCCGGTGGATAGCCTTTTCAAACCTATATGGTAAACGGGGAGCGCATATGTCTGTGGATTCATCTCTCTGCCATCATATAAAGGAAGGAGTATTGAGGTGGGGAGGGGGTAATAGGAATTACTGACGCGGGATCACCTATCTGTCCAATAGTGTCGAGCGATCGGCGAACATCGATCGACTTTATCGATTTTTCTGCAGATGAGATATTCCGGAGTCAGAGTCACACAAATGCCTGGCGCCGGATTCATCAACAATTAAATCCCCAGGTACCCTGCGGGGCATAAGGGGTAGAGATAAGATAAGGGATAGAGATGAATGCTTCGTCGTATCTCTACGCCTTATACCCGCGGGTTAATAGATGATGAATACGGTCCCCAGAGAAGCTGCGTGCCGTTCCTTGACAGAATCACGAAAGAAGGAAATATGCCAGATGATGGAGGAACAGCACCATAGACCCCATCTTCAAGCAGAAGGGAGACGCTTCCGAATGCTCCAACTACCGTGGGATCAAACTGGTCTCACACACGATGAAGATCTGTGGACGACTTGTCGACTCGAGGCTGAGGGAGATGGTCCCCATCTCCCAGGAGCAGTGGGGCTTCATGCCTGAGAGGTCCACCACAGACGCCATCTTCATCGCTCGTCAGGTGATGGAGAAATACCGAGAGAAACGAAAACCCTGCTACCTCGCATTTCTGGACCTGGAAAAGGGCACCGACAGGCTATCCCGGGCCGTACTCTGGAAAGCCCTTCGCGGGAGGGGTGTCCCGGAACGTTTGATCACGGTCATAAGGTACATGTACAAAAGCTCGTAAGCGGCGATACGAACTCCACACGGGGTGAGAAGGAAAGTGGACATCACAGTGGGGGTAACCAAGGGTTGGCTCTGAGTCCGTTCCTCTTCCTGCTGAAACTTGACTCTATAGTGAACCACTTTGAGGAAGGCCCTCTCAGGACGATCCTCTTCGCGGACGACATCGCCCTAGTAGCCGACAACCAGAACGAACTGGAGGAGAAGGTGCAGCTGTGGCAGAGAGCCCTCGCAGACAACGGCCTACGGCTGAACGTGAAGAAGACGAAGTTCATCATCTCTGAGCAGTGCGCTGGATCGATCCTAGACTGCCAAGGGGAAGCGATCGAGAAGGTGGAAGAATTCCGCTACCTCGGAAGCGATCTATCCGAGGAAGGAAGTGTGGACCAGCCAGTAAGGGGAGGATAAGCGCAGCCTGGCTCAAGTAGCGGGAGTCCACAGGGATTCTCTGCGACCGTAGATGCTCCAGGACGCGCAAAGGCAAGCTCTATAAAACAGTTGTGAGGCCTGCCTTCCTCTACGGTAGTGGGTGCTGGGCCCTGGGTAAGGCGCAGGAGCGGCAACTGCACGCCACAGAGATGAGGATGCTGAGGTGGGCATGTGGATGAACCCGTCGGGACAGGGTGCGAAACGAGGATGTTAGGGCAGTGATGAAGACAGCCCCGATCCAGCTGAAGATGAGGGAGCAGCGCCTGAGGTGATACGGGCATGTCCTCAGAAGACCAGGGAATAATCACCCCATGAGGTTGGCCCAAGATTTTGAGGCACCCGAAAAGCATCCGAGAGGAGCCCCAAGGAAAAGGTGGAAGGACGTCATCAAGAAGGATCTCGCCGAAACCAGCGTCACGGCGCCCTTGATAGGATGAGGTGGCGACAGATCACGAGAACAGCGGACCCTGCGACTGCGCGGGACTAAACGCTCAGGAGAAGAAGAAGAAGAAGAAGAAGAAGAAGAAGAAGAAGAAGAAGAAGAAGAAGAAGCTGCGTGGCAACTGTTTGAGGAGTTTACCCTATCCTATTCTGTGTAATAAGCAAAACCAGTTTTTTTTTCTTTTTTTTAATGAGGACTGAAAGGCCTATGGAAGATAACGAAGACTGCAGGTCCAAGGAATTCTGTGTTCGGGTTTTTGGGGGCAACACTTCCAACCAGATGTCTGGTATCGATAATGATGCCTTCAGATCCAATGTACTGCATGATGTCCCATAGGATTAGTAAAAAAGCGGCTCGCTCACCCATCTGCAATAGTCGCCGCAGGGCGAATGAAGTATGGAGAGCACTCGGACAGCCCTAGAACATTGGTTTGACAGCCCCGTACCCACGGCTGCCACGACGTCATGAGCGCACTTTCGAGAGCTCCCGGGGCATACATCTACGGCGGTCACTGGATTGACCGGGTGGTATTGGTAACAGGTGGAGAACTACCGAGAGTACCATGTAGTTTCGTGATTCTCAATTTGGTGCAATACAACGTTTTGTATTTCACGAAATTGAAGATCCGGCAGCACTGGTCCGTTGCAGCCCTATGCTGAACAGAGCTGGGCCGTTTCTGATGTGACTGGACATGCGCGTGCCTTCCTGAGGAGGCGATTGCCCATTGAGTATATGGTCACCCCCCGAGCCTACCTGCGCCGATACGAGCATTACGTTCCGTACCTCCCAGTGTAGGATGCGGTTATCAGGAAACGGTAGTGCGACATCTGTCTGTAAGTCGGATTTCTGCAGAAATGACGCGGCGATCAATTCACATGCTCTGCGTTCGCTCAGCGTCTGTGCTTCCACCTTTCGCCACCCGGGTTCCTGCGAGCAGTCGGGTGTCTCTGGCTGAGGCGCGCATTGAAATTCGCGGAGGCGAGACCCCGGGCTTCGGCGACAGCTCTGCGGCAAAGTGCTGTGGAGTCTCCAGGAAGCCGCTCGATTCTTCTGTTGCATGAGGTCAGCTAACCGAGATCTGTGGTGAATTGCAGGTCCGTCGTCGCCATAATCTCAGTCGGCCTCACACCGTCGATCGACATTCGTCTCTCCCTTTCTTACCTAAAGAAAGATCTTCAGCTTTATTCTCTGCCAATCGACAGCGATCAGAGAACTCGATTTCGATAGCACTCAAGAGGTAAGTTTCCGAGTTTGACCGAGTCCCTCATAGAAGCCCACCGGCGGCCTTTTGAGTTCGAGACCGCGTAATTCCAATATTTTTGCACATGCATATTAGTTGGTTGTTATTACGCTTTCTCATGATCACATGAGTCAATTCTAGACCGTCAATGCCTACGGCGAAGCAGCAAACCGAGGCTGTCTACCTGCGCCTTCACATCTGCTAATTTTTCAACGATGCGTGTCTGCACCACCATATCACCAATGATATTGTAACTGTACACAGTTTTAATTTTTTTCTCACGCATACCCCACGGTTGAATACTGTGAACACACGCCGTATCGGTACATGAGTGTACTAGAAATGGCGCAAGTAGACAGCTTTGGTTTATCGTAAGCAGTGGTGGTCTAAAGTTGATTCCTGTGATCACAAGAAAGCGTAATAGCAGCAACCTAATATGTCAAAAATATCGGCAGTACGCGGACTCGAACTCAAAAGACCACCGCTATAGTCCTAATTGGCGTCCCCTTTACCAACTGCGCCAGCGAATCACACCTTGTGGGGTGTCATAGGGGTTAATGGTTGGTGCGCACACGTTTTTGCTCCTCGTTTTCCCGTCTTTAAAAAAGGCGTTCAGCAAAAACAACTAACTCCGCGCACACGGCCTTACATCCTGACAAAATAGCATCGCTAAAGCTCACGTGGAGTTGGGAACTTTCCTTGTAAGCTAAAACTGGCTTCTGTGCTCATTCGAGGTGAGCACAGAAGCCAGTTTCGTTGTCTTTTCACTACCGGCTGTGATTTCCTTTGTCTAGTACTTCCTGAATTATTATAATTTCACAAAGTGACCACAAGCAGCTTAGCGCTTAATTCCACTTGAAGAAAGATTGAAAGAAAGGATATCTTCATGTAAGGCCACATGCATCTCAAAGAGCATTTTTACTCCTTATACTTCAAGAAAAGGCCGCGATTCAACTATTATCTTCATGGACATTCTTCTTTTCAGGATTGTATGGGTCCAGATATCGAGACCCTCATCCTCGTACTCTACCGTCGTCCTCCTTAGCGGGTCCGAGAATCTGTCGCAACTTTCTAACCCTCACGAGTGGTTTTATCGCTAATATCTCCTCCTTTGCAATACCATCAAGGAGAACCAGTGAAGTGAAATGTAGGTCTTGTAGACTATGTGATCTCGAGCCACTGGAGGAATAAAGGAACAAAACTTCAGATGTCTGCAAAGGTTGAGTCCAGCGTTACACTTTCTAACAAACGAGAAGGCGAGGCTCCAGTCGAGGAGTACTTCTTTGAAGGTAATCGTTTTTATGCAAAACAGCAGGAGCTTCATGGTTGACGATAGTCGATATTTTGCTGGTAGGCAGCTTCAGCGAAATTACGTTGACTAACTCGAATCTGCATCTGCTCAGCACACTCTTTTGTGAGATCAGTCTGCACAGATGTCAGTACTTTGTCCCTCAGAACTGGAACGTACTCATTGCCCGGAAGGTGGGGACAGTTTGCAGATCACGCAAGAATAAGTCAAAGTTGGCTGATGCGTGCACAAAAGCCTTCATTTTCGGAGTGCACGTGTTTTGAGATCTCCTCTGTGTAAGTGCCATAGGTGGAGGTTTCGCCTCAACTCAGTCTATCATAGACTCACGCTTTACTGTCAGTTTGCTTTGGTATGTATACGGACTGCTGCATCACTGCATTGCATTGTTTCATTATTACTGAAGGACGAAGGTGTTCAGTGGTTGTGAAGACGTTTTTCGTTTTCGTATTCACTAAACACTTTGAACTCCACATGTGTCCAGTGAATATTTGTCACTTATTCCATAGAACTGCCTAAAGTCGGGATATAAGAGCCAGCAGGTGAGTGATTTTGCCCCAAACACCAGCACAGTACTTGGCTGGCAGGCAAATTGATCGCGTCATGTCTTAGGCCTATGTTATACTTCGGCGACGCTGTTGTCGGCGACGGTGTAAGGCCTATGGTATACTCCCGCGTCGCTCTAGCGACGGGCGCGGGGCAACTGTCAATGACGCGCCTTCGCTGCAGTGGTGGACGGCGCAGTGAGGCGCGGTTGTCAGTTGACGCGTCATCGCTCCCGCGACGCGTCGCAGAGGGGTGTTATACCTCCGAGTGGCGGGAGCGGAACATACTCCCGTGCGGCGGTCGTCGCTGCCCATCACTCGTCACAGTGCAGTGCACTGCGAGGAGCGACGGGCAGCGGTGGTCGTGAAGGGGGGGGGGGAGTGTTTGCCGTGCCCTATTCTGTACACTTCCGCTCACTTATTTCGACCCTTCCTTGCTTCGTGACCGTACCACAGTGATTTCAACACACGTCTGGTGATGTTTTGGTGGTCATGTGATGTTTCTGCTGTTCTCGTAGGGTTTCCGTCGTGGCTAGGCTCGTTTCGGGCTTTTTTCTCCTGTGAGCTTCCTCGCCGGGACCGAAATCCACATTTCTGTGCCGGACAAGTCACAGGGAGATTATGTCGAAGGGAGAAACGTCGGTTTCCGTGCCTGTGGCTGGAATGAGAAACGAAATAAATGAATGGGTGAGCACAGGCATGGCGGAAACCCCCTTCCCCTATAGCAAAACACGACATCGACGAAATACCTTTGAAGACAACAATCCTACAACGGCATACGGATCAGAAGGCGATAAAACGGAAACAAACGCAAAATCACGAACGAAACGGTCGAGAAAACAAGGAATCAAATAACAAATGCACCGAATCAGTTGATTTACTAAAATTCTGCAAAAGTCTCCGTATGCAGAACTGCGTGAACTCTGTCAGCCTCAGCGACGCGCATCGCGAGCCGTCACGTCGCTGTGCACTCACGCATCGCTGCAGCGGAGGGGAGTATACCATAGGCCTTACGCGGGCTGCTACGCAGTGCGTACCAGCCCGCGCAACACAGCGTCACCAACGCGTCGTCGAAGTATAACATAGGCCTTACTGGTGCAGCCAGCTGGCGGCCTATGTTATACTTCGGCGACGCGTCGCCGGCGACCTCGCCGAAGCTCCGCAGGGGGTGTTATACTTCCGCCGCCGACGTCGCCACAGACGGGCCGACGTCGCCAACGTCATCCAAGGGTGGCGGAAAATGCGCTCTGATGGAGTGTTATGATTGTGGGTTGGTTCTTCGTTCCCGGAACTGCCATCATCACCACCGTGCTTCGAATTACAAAATCGAGAAGTGCAAAAGACGCCGTCTTGCGAACACAAAAAGTGCAATTCACTAAAACACTGAGTTTTTGGGAGGGAGTGGGACCCTAAACCTTAGCTCCCTTCACTTTGTCACTTTTCTTCCTTTTTGTGTCCTTCTCAGCCGTTCTTTTCGCATTTTCTAGGCCTATTTGCTTCCTTGTAGAGCAAATGATACTAAATAGATCTGTGTAGAAAATAGGTAGTGTTTCCTCGCTTTCTCAAATGGTAATGCAAACCTAAGAGTTAAATTTTCCTTTGAACTTCGAGAATTCAGCGTAAATTTAATTTAAAAACGATTTAACGAAAAAGGTATTTGCTAAACCGAAAATGCTGGTAAAAGCGTTAAATTGGTAAATCGATAGTCGTTAAATGCCCAACACTATCCCATACTTCTATTCTTATCGGGATAGACTGCGCCATGCACTCGTCTGTTATTTTGCATTTTACAATTTATTGATAGTGTTTCGCTTGAATACTTGTTATAATCTCTTTACAAAGTAATCGTATCGATTGATTTGTGCTTCTTTTAAAGTTAAAAACCTAAAAACACACTATGCCTTGCGAAAAATACAGGGCATCCTAAAAAATACAGGTACTGTTTGAATGGTGCTAACATTGCTGCTAGTAAAACCTTTGAAGACGTTTGAGACTCATATGAAAGCACAGGTAAAGAGATTTATGTAACGTGTAAATAGCCCCGTCTGAAACCTTGCATTTCAGACTTGTTTGGTTGTGCATGGTCTGAATGCTTACAATCTTGTTACTACTTGGCCACATTAGTTTATGATGTGCTTTTTTTGATGTTTAGAACTTGACAGTGACGTGAAAAACACGTGGCATGCGAGTGGTGACATTGAAAACGCGCTCCGATGCTAAAAATGCGCTCCGATGCTCTCCTGTCAACGACGTCCGCGACACCGCCACAGAATCTGTTGACGACGTCGCCGACGTCGACCACGCGCCTGTGGCGACGTCGGCGACGTCGGTGGTGACGTCAGCGTCGGCGACGTCGGTGACGGGTCGCAGCCTCGGGGACGCGTCGCCGAAGTGTAACATAGGCCTAAGAAGAGAAAGGATGGAAGAGCGTCACAACTATCGACTTTCATTATTCGCCGTGAATGTCGTTTTCCGCACAAATTAATTAAAAGAAGTGCCCAGTTTTGTGTAGTCGGTAGGCTTAGAGCCTCGTTTAACTTTGAAAGACTATGATACCGACCGTTCTATCGGCAACTTAGTGTGGGTCTTTGTTTAGTCTAATTATACACTCAGGACGCTTGCGCTGCCGCGCAGATGTAGGTTCTATGATGCAGTCTGTGCAAGATTATCACCAACTTCGATCCATCATATTTTTTATAGGCCAGTGATCGAGTGATAGCGGTTCTGACTTTCCTCTTTGACGTTGTGGTTGCGCGGAGACATGAGATAGTGAGGCGCAAATTCTACTTAAGTATTTGAAGGAGCCGAGAAGCTACTTGAGTTGTGGTTTGGAAGCAGAAATGGACGAGGTGGCTCACTTCGTCTCATTCCGAGATTTGAGCTAGACAACATGCTTGACATCGCCAAGTGCAAAGTCCTTCAATCAGCGCACACTGAGTTCATAGACAGCTACGTTCTAAGGTGGGCCACGGTACATATAATCGGACTGAAGTGTCGTTGATTCACTCCATGTCTTCCTAAATGTTCGTTCAGCGAAAGCAGTCTCTTTGTGTCGGAACGTCGTCTTATTCTCAAGACGTGTGGAAGTACTCGCCTTCTGGCTGCTCTACCAACCATTCTCCAATTGGCTGCAGACTACGGAGGTCTTGATCAGGTGCCGTTTCTAGCGCAACGCTTAATTTTACTACGCAAACAAAAAAAAAATCGGTGGTTTCTTAGAATTGACTGTGAAGCTATTTCTTCGGATAGATTGTTCGTTCGTGACAGTTCTTAACGAAAGGCCCTCAACGGTTTCTCTCCGCTCTTTCTCTCTGTCTTCAAAAAGTGCTAAACTCTTTAAAATATTTATGAGACGAGAACAAGGAAGGAACCATACGAAAGAAGCAAAATACACATTTTTAGTGCGCAAATGCAGCTGCACACACTTCTCTGCATTGGTCAACAAGAAGGTGATAATTGCAAAACGATATGAAGCTATTAAGGGTAGGACTGTAGCGCGTGATGCGTGGAATAGGCTGAACATCACACTTTCTTCTTTTTTACGTCTCGTAACTTGTAATGCCTCGAGCTAGTACCGATACCTAAAGAGCAGTCGCTATCGACTGACTGGGTCTCTTCAACGTTACGTCGGTTTGGGAGAACCTACTGTCCAGGTTATGAGCTAAAATGCATCGAAAACTTACTCCAGATCCCACCATTCCCACCATATATCCCACCGTTTATATAATAGAGGAGGGTTTTTTGTCTCAACGTGACCGTGGGAAACTTCGTAAACTTTGCGGGCTCGATGGTTTAATCACCCAAGTTTGAGGCAGGTTCTCGACTTCTCTCTCCGAAGGGGAGCGCCGGGAGGTGAGCAATCGCCGCCGCCGAGGAGGACACCACGTGAGGCACTGCGAAATAGGCCGGCGCCGCGGCTCTGTCCGCTCACGTGTTGGGTGGACATTGCCTCGAACTGACCCCCTTGAAGGCTCCAGTCCTTGCTACCGGTTAATTAGTGCTTGCAATTAGGTGCTGCTATAGTTGTGTTTCCGCAGGGTACGACTCTGCCGCCTGTGTGCATGGCCGAGGTCACTGCTCATTCCTGCTGTTGCTACCTTCTCTGTGTTCGGGCATAACCTTCTGATGTGTGCGAGCTTCCGCCTTCACTTTTCTGAGAATATCTCCTGCTGTGTTAATCCATACTATCGCTCTTCGTTACTGCCTTTGCCACCGTTTCACTTTGTTTCTCTTCGAGAGCCTTTTAAGTTGATGTCAGTGTTGTGGTGAGAATTTACGGCCCTATTCTAGTGCTCCTCGCTCTACACGTTAGAGTATGCGCCTTGGTAGGAAGGCACATGTATGCCCATTCACAGCAGAAGTGAACTAACTTGGTTCACCATAGGGCTAGAACCCACCAGTGCTGCTGATAATTTTGAATTTTCATACAGCACAAAACGACGGATTGGGCGTTCCTACATCGTGGACCTCTCGCCCCAGCCTACTTGAGCCCCATTGGTAGTCGTAGCACTTATATCCACACTCGTGTGCTTCTTAAAGAGGCTGACAACCCTTTAGCACGATGAGCCCTCTCCACCCGAGCCGTTTTGCGCTTATTTCTGTAGGCTGTAAGTAAGATTCCTCCATTTAAAGTTGGTTGGATTGAGCCCATCAGTTTCTCCCGCCCACTCAAACTTCCTACTTCCTACACTCTTCCAAGCTGTTGGATTTTTATTCGAGTGATATCAGAAGTTGAAAAACAAACACAACGGTAAGGAACATACGTATCCCACTCTTGTGGTTAAGTGGCTCTTACACTATCAGTCGATTAAAAGCTGCGGTGAACTTTTCGAGGGCATGGCGCGATCTCATCTTTTATTGCGCTATATGCTTGCTTATTAGCTATGCTGTAAGTGGGATTCTCCCATTCGAAGTTCGTTGTGTCGAGCGCATGCATCAGTTTCTCCAATCATGATTCCTATTTATCGCTTGGACCCCTTCCCAAGACGTTGCGATATTTATTCGATTGATAGCATAGGTTTAACAACAAATACAACAGTGAGGAACATACATATCCCCACTTTGGTGGTTTAAGTAAGAGGCATTCACAGTATCAATCAAATAACCAGTGGTGCTATCGGTTTTCTCTCAGACCTAACCGATTGGGATTGGAGTTGCCTGATTGTGTTGGCCGACGGGAGCGTTCCACAGTAGATTGGGCGTTTTGATCAGGCAGTCGATATCGATCGATATTATCGATCATTTGAGTGGTGCTGTCGGTTTTCTCTCAAACCGAACCTATCGGGATTTCTATCTGACACACTGGAGGTAGGGAAATCAGAGACAGAAAATCACACCATATATAAAGGACGGAGGCATAAGTCACTGTCTGTAGTGGTTCTTCAACAGCGGAATCCATGATCCCGTCTCACCCCCAGTTTTCGACTACACTAGTCTCTCAGAATAATTCTTCCCGTACGTTCCCTCAAAATTAGTGGCTAATGAAGTCACCTCTGGAATTCGCAACACCTAGCGGCTCGAAGCACGACGACTGGACAGAAGTGTCAGACAATTCTTTAAGCTTGACAAGCTGCAATAGTCTGTGAGCTCAACGCTAGATGAAGAAGGAGTGCTGAGGACATTCTTCTGCGTGCTATACTGAGACCAGCGTGCCGACGCTGGAGTGTGCGGGCCACGCCAGGCTAGCCGGCGTCGTGTATGGCGGGCCACGCCGGGCCAGCCGGCTCCGCCGGCGTCGGGTATGGCGGGCCACGCTAGGGACGTAGCCGAAACTTAGCTACGGATGCTTCCTCACCCAGACTGGAGTGTGCGGGCCACGCCAGGCTAGCCGGCTCCGCCGGCGTCGGGTATGGCGGGCCACGCTTGGGACGTAGCCCAAACCTAGCTACGGATGCTTCCTCACCCAGGCTGGAGTGTGCGGGCCACGCCAGGCTAGCCGGCTTCGCCGGTATCGCATCCGCGGGCCACGCCGCGCTAGCCGGCATCGTGTATGGCGGGCCACGCCGGGCCAGCCGGCTCCGCCGGCGTCGGGTATGGCGGGCCACGCTAGGGACGTAGCCCAAACCTAGCCACGGATGCTTCCTCACCCAGGCTGGAGTGTGCGGGCCACGTCAGGCTAGCCGGCTTCGCCGGCATCGCATCCGCGGGCCACGCCGGGCTAGTCGGCGTCGTGTGTGGCGGGCCACGCCGGGCCAGCCGGCTCCGCCGGCGTCGTGTATGGCGGGCCACACCAGGCTAGCAGGCTCGGCCGGCGTCGGATATGGCGGGCCAGCTGAGGACATTCTTCTGCGTGCTATACTGAGATGTGAGTGGTACCAAGCTAGGAATCAGTAACCGGCGAGCCGGCGACCGACGCTGGTTTGTAATAATAGGGTTTTCATCTCGGTAACTATTCAGTGTTCGTGATTCAAACAAAATCTCTCCTGCTCTACCGTGGCGCAGTGGTTGCCTGTCTGTCCTGACGAAACACAAGGCACACACAAAACATTCGCTATATGTACGAAGAGACAACAGCTTTTCAAATCTTTCTGTATGCACCAGCGTTCACGAGACTTTGATTTGAGAAGATGTGGGTATGATTTATTTTCTGAGGGATTTCCCCCGATTTATGTTGTCAGAAGATGATGCGCTAAACAAAACTCTCGCATGTATGTATCAAGCATGGGAGGAATTTCTGTTTTCTGGGAAAATGGCCAAAAATTGGAATCACGTATCAGTGTGTGCTAAACCGCTATCATACTCTATAATAACGCGCTAAGCGATGATACTACCGATCGTCGGCGCCGCAGAAATTTTCCATAAAATAGGGGGAAATCGGGGGGAGGGGGGAGGAAATGTGGGGAAAATTACGACACGAAAATAGCGAAAAATACCCAGACGTCTTCTCCCTGCTTGGGAACTTCGGCCGTGGGGCAATCGAGGTCGCTGAACACGAATCTGAAGTTTGTTTTTGAATTATGGATCGCCATCAATCGATATTGATCAAACTGTCGATTTCTTGTTGTTGTGGATGCCCAACTAGGTCTATGTCCAGACATATTAATGTACTACTGTAATATAATACCTTTGTATTCTAATATATAGGACACCTCGCCTTGAATGATAAGACTTAAGATTCTTAAGTAAGCAATATAATATAAGCACCATTGAATATCATCCAAGGCATAACCTAGCGATACCGTAAGTTGGCACTCATGAACGTAATCTCCCGCGGTGCTCGAGTGCGGCACCGTCTTTTAGCTTTACACTTGTGATACCGATTGCGACCAGAATGTCGCCATATCGTGGCTACGCCCACTGAAATTGTGTATATATACGATGCATGTACCACTATTGTGGGTTCTACTATAAAATCGTGAGAATAAACCTTTGTTCCACGAATAGTAAAGCCACCCCATTGGTAATCCACCAAACTTGTGGATATAGTTCAGGCGGTCCGAAACTTTACCCCCTGGGGTAGTTGAGGTCGCTCAACACGAATCTGAAGTTCGTTCCTGAAGTATCGATCGCCATCAATCGATATTGATCAAATTAAGGGTCGCAAAATAGCGGAAAATGCTCGGACTTCTTCTACCTGCCTGAAAACTTCAGCCCTGGGGCAATCGCGGTCGCTGAACACGAATCTGGAGTTCGTTTTTGAAGTATCGATAGCCATCGATCGATATTGATCAAACTATCGATTTTTTGTGGATGTCGTTCAGGCGATCCGAAACTTAACCCCCGGGGTAGTTGAGGTCGCTCAACACGAATCTAAAGTCCGTTTTTGAAGCATCGATGGCCATCAATCGATATTGATCAAATTGTCATCACACTATATAATAAGGATGAGTCATACTATCGATCGTCGCCGCCGCAGAACTTAGCCATAAAATAGGGGGAAAATCGGGGGGGGGGGGAGGAAATGGGGGGAAAATTACGACACGAAAATAGCAAAAAATACCGAGACGTCTTCTCTCTGCCTGTGTACTTCGGCCCTGGGGCAATCGAGGTCACTCAACACGAATCTGAAGTTTGTTTTTGAAGTATCGATCGCCATCAATCGATATTGATCACATTGCGGTGCGGAAAAATGGAGGAGAATACGTACACGTCTTCTACCTGCCTGGAAACTTTAGCCATGGAGGTAGTCTAGGTCGCACAACAGGAATCTGAAGTTCGTTTTTGCAGTATCGATCACCGTCATTCGATACTGATCAAATTACGTGGCGCGAAAATAGCGGAAAATTCCCAGACTTCTTCTACGTGCCAAGGGATTCAGAAGATGTGCGGAATACGTCGCATGACGTGCCTGGGACTCAGAAGACGTGCCAAAGACGTCGCTCAACGTGTTTGGGGATCAGGTAGACGTGCAGAAGACATCGTCTAATACGCGTGGGAATTCAGAAGGTGTGCCGAAGACGTCGCCCGCTAAGGGGATCATTGAGGGAGCCAGTACCAGTAATGGGGGACCGTTTCACCAGTAGGACCAGTAGTGAGGAACCAATAGATCACCCTATCATTCTATATACTGTAAGTACTGGGAGCCTTTTGTTCTCCTAGGTAAGGAAAAAGCTGTACAAGTAGAGCATCTAGCTTCATGAGATTGTCCTGAGCTTAGTGATACTGCAACATCGCGCGAAGCGCGCAAGTGCGAGGCACGTCGATAGGCGTGACGGAGCACTTGTATTTTAATACGAATGTGATAGGCAAAGTTCATCGTTCATAAGCCATTCCTTTTTGTACTTCTCATCTCCAGCCTCAAACTTTGGGGAACGAGTAGTATTGAGATTATTGATGTAATCGTTAGGGCATTATCTGTGAAAGGGAGTTGCTGAGCATGTAGTGTTGCATACTTCAAATGTCGAGACTTCTAGGATATGTGAGCCAAGATTTACAATTTGCTCATTATATTGAATTTGAAGTATGCTAGAAATTTTTATAAACGCTTGCAATTGCACCGCTTCTCTCCGATCGCATATCTAGCCATACAAAACCACCTGCTAATTGAGAAATGGATCTTTGGGTAGAATAACTAGCTCATGTGATAATTTAAAATTTTCTGTTTTCTGAAGAAAGCGATTTTGTGTTTTCTGCTTTCTGGGAAAATTTTCAAAATTTCCGTACATCCATGACATGTCTGCACACACTTACTCCGTAGAAACATTTATAATGCTTCCCAGGAATTCATTTCTGGAGACGACAATGTGTACACGAGTTTTTCGAAGTGTCATATGCACGCACACAGTCATGTTCGCGCTTGGCGTTCTGTTCTGGGAAGATAACATCCTAAATCATCGCTTATTCGTGGTGCCGAGGAGGGTACTATAGGATTACGAACTTTGGATAAAGTAGCCAGCTCATTTACCATGGAGAAACACTGCTACAACATGTAGGACTAGTAGTAGAGGTATATGGTAAGGAAGAGAGCTTATAATCCGGAGGATAAGATCACTGGAACTAAGGAAATATTGAAGATGGACCTCATTCTTCAATAAACGAGAATTCTACTTGAATTTGCTTCGTGACTGTATGTGCATAGTACTATTCCTTTTCAAGAATCCGGCAAAACATTTTCACAACAAGTTCTGCTGCTTCCTGACATACTTTTAGAACATCGCCAGTCTCTTGCCAGAGAACTGATACCTAACTGTGAAGGTCTGGATGATTTTTTTCATTGTTATTCAGGTGGTGTCGGTGTATTACTCGCGCAAAAATTTTCTGCGTCCCGAATTACAGCCAGAGGAGCACCGTTCGTTCGATGTTGAAGTCGACTACCTAGACGGTTTCTTTCATGGTGAGCCTGACTTGAGTCTAGTCCCTTAATATCTGAAAGAAGAACGACGTCAGTGTTAGTATGTAAGAGTAACAGTTCCTGAATAAACTGAACTTCCCAAACGAATCCGTCCGGGTATGTGGACGTTGCCGTCCCTAGCTAGGTAAGCCATTAATCTGCGAATATTCGTTTCAGAAGGGCATGCCTACTGCATGGGGTCCTTAAAGCAGGACCGCTGGTATTTATACACCTACCACATTCCTCAACCGGTTACTAAAGTTGCGGTGAGTGAACATGGCTCCTGCCTACCTACATATGCTTGCAGATTTTGTTGAATGATTAGTGATTCGCGGAACTCTCACCGAGTTACTGCATTTTTAGCCAATTTCCTCAATAGAATGTGGGACATTTCTTTAGGATCACACCTTGGAGATTCTTATGACGGATCTTGACGAGAATGTTCTTCACTTATTCACTAAAGACGCTTGCCTGAACGGAAAGGATTGCACAGAGGTGCGTTTATTCCGTTCTGCATAACGTTTCTGGACTGAAAGCAGGCGGTTCGGTACAGGGATATATTGTCCGCATTTTTATCTTTGAGAGCAGTCGACTATCTGTGCAGCCGATTTCCTGCTACTGTTAATTGGATTAGTATAGACTCGTAAAACAAAAAATGCTGCGGCACCGAAACTAGCTGAAACTGCGACTGAATAATTTGTTACTATTCCGGGACGATGTCGCCCCTGGGTTGGCTGAATATGCCAGCCTTGAGCTACTGTTGTGTAGTCTTCACCTACTAGTCGGCCATTTGCGGCGTAAGGCTTGGTTTAAACCTCCATCACGGTGATGACGTCCTGCTGATGGACCGGTCAAGTGCTGTTGCGCGCTGTGACTATTTAGTGACAGCCATGTCACACGCGTCGTCAATGTGTTAATTATGAGGGAATAGCCATGGGCATTGCAGAGCGAGAAGTACGAATATTGCCTTCTTCTTCTTCTTCTTCTTCTTCTTCTTCTTTCTTCTTCTTCTTTCTTCTTCTTCTTTCTTCTTCTTCTTCTTCTTCTTCTTCTTCTTCTTCTTCTTCTTGTAGAGCCACAGAATAGTGCTCATTTCAGCGTGCTGGTATTGATCATATTGTTCCAAATGGGACGCTCATACACGAAGAACTTTTCGACCCGTGCGGTTACAGCATGAACGCCTTTATGCCCTACTCGGTATGTGGTTTTCGTTTGATGTCTTTTTATGTCCAGTGAAGGCTCACAGCTTAACAAGCTTCGAATCAGAAGCAGAGGAGACCGAGTACAGCGTGAGAAGAACCAAAACAAATGTTTTTTTTTTGTTAATCCAGCGGCTTCTCCTTTCCTATGTAAAGAAATCCCGAGAGATGCAGATGTTACTGCCTTTGGTCCAAACAGGGGGTTAGTGCTTTTTTTTGCTCCGTAATGAGACATAAGGCACGAAAGAAGGATATCGGAAGGGTTTATATATGTTGAGTTGTAGGAAATAAAGCACGACATGAGGATTGTATTCTTAAAGTAAAATATATAATAAATGCTCTGTAACTACAGCTTTTGAAGGTATTCCAGAAAACGATGCATGAAAACTGTAAAAAAATCCACAGTATGTCTCAAACTCTTTAGAACCCTTTATCTCCGTTAGATACATTTCATAGGTGAATTAGCTCAGCATTTCAAGAAACATATATGTGCTTTCCCCTCCATAAATGACAGGAGCATAAATGAGGGTGCACTCAATCTCCCCCCCCCCCCCCCCCCGAAAGATGCTCTATTTTCTATTCGTTCTGATATCAGGGAGTTCTATTTGTAGAGGAACCTTCAATTCATATTCAGTGTAGCATGCACATGACACCCGCCGAAACGTGACCTTCCCAATAAGACTGTCAGCAATCGAACACACTCTTCTGGATGACCGAGCTCCGTGCGCCCAAACAGTACATCCCTTCTGTCAGCTCTGAATAGTTGTGATAGCTCTTGAACGCACTAGCTGTTCTTGTGTCGTGGCGTCAAGATGTCTGTTATCTCCGTGACAGACTCATTGCAGGACCACTACGCGACTATTCATGTTACACCAGAGAAGGAGTTCTCGTTCGCTTCTTTCGAAACCAACCAAGATCATGTTTGTCTTTACAAGCAGACGAAGAAGGTGCTCAAGTGCTTCCGGTAGGTATATTTTGAATTTTACATTGATGCCGCCATGTAGCTTTTGTCGGTGTATGAACACATATATGTTGAGCCCCGGAAAAATCATGATGACGGTTTTCGCCAATGATGGATCGACGAAGGGGATAGAGGCGCAGCAGCAGTTGTGGGACCGAGAACTCTCAGGCTACAAGCGAACAAATGTGCAGTTCGTCAGATTGGAGGTTTGTACGCTACAAACTGTCGCGGAAAATGTGTATGAGAAGTCATGAAGTTCTTTCTACTTAGCTTAGCATGCGCTGAGGTTTCCCTTGGAGTGCATCGAAGTACAAGTTTGCCATAGTGTTGAGGTCAATCCATGCACTATCCCAGTCATTGGAGGTGTTTATTGTCCGATTGTGTAATCGAGGCCTGCATCACACGCTTTTCTGCATATGTCTAATTTTGCCATTTGTAATCGCATGAAGTGGTTGTGTAACTGAACCAAGATCGTTGCTGATATTTACTGCGGCCAACGGCACTGTCGCCTTTTTCGGAGCCCGGGAAAGTCGAGGCCATTTGAGAAATTACCCTTCCAAATGCCTCTTTATTCTCAGGAAACCACCCAGAAAGCGAAAAGACTGTGAGAACGACACCACTACTGATCGGAAGATGGGTGAGCGAGGTTATAACCCTCGTGACCACCCGCCTTAGGGACGTTCAGAGCATCATCGTGGCGCGATGCGACGTAATGTAGTCTCCCATATCGATCAAGCGAGATGTTCATACCCGCTGTGCAGCGAACATCTTATCGCACGCAATTGTCAGCATCGCCACGCGATGATGATATCGCTGCTCATTGTTGACCGATTTGTTCGTCGCTCGGTGATTCGATACTACGCATTCATTTCGAACGCGTGGTGTGCATAGCAGCATCCCTCTCACGAGGATCGCGTCGCACCGACAGTGGGCTTCGCGCCGCAAGGAGCGTTCAGAGCATCCCTTTAGGCCCCGTTTATACTTCGCCGCGGCGCGACGCGACGCCACGTATAGTGGCCATATTGATTGTGCGACGCGATCGATCAATTTGGCCTCATTGCGTGGCCATCGCATCGCGCCGCGACGAAGTATAAACGGGGCCTTAGGCGCCTTTTATACTTGCGCCGCCGCGCGGCGTGACATGGTGGTCGGCATGGCTATCGATTTTTCGCGCCGCGAGGCGGCGCCGCACCGCTTTTATACTCCGCCGCAGCAAAACACCACACTTGACGGAATTTTGGGTTACGGTATTCGGCGAATCGCGCCGCTGAGGAGAAGGGCGCGGCGCGGCGCGATCAGCCGCGGCAGAGTCGGCTTGGGATGGGAGATTTCACCTCTTCGACCAAACTTCTCCCATTGGGAAGGAGGGGGGGGGGGGGGGTTTAGGGTGCTGGTCACGAATCTGACATCGTTTTTTGAAGTTACGGGCGATTACGGTAGGTTCGGTTGATTAGGGAGTTTGGGCGAAATCGGTGACCATGACCTTAGCCCGTACCTTCTGTAACCTAGGAAGAGAACAGAGATCTGTAGACATTCACGAAGCTTCATATATCACGCTAAAGATATGCTTAGTGCACAGTGAGCCTAGAATGGCCATATGAGAAAGAATTTTGAGTGATTCTTGGCGATGGGTATGTTCCAGCAGTTTTACTTTTGGACCCGCACATGTCGCAAAATAAGGAGTGGTTTAGTGCCGTTTGCATTGCAGGGGATTCGACTCAAAACCACACTCACCAGTTTCATCCGTAGGTTGAGCGAACGACTTCGAGTCCAGGCTTAAGAGACGTATAGACGTCCCCAAATTGACGCGCAGCGCCGCGGCGGGAGTATAAAAGGCGCCTTATGGTTAGAGGGCGTCCAGAGTGTCCGCGTAGCGACGCGAAGCCCACGCCGTTGCGACGCGATCCTCGCGTCACGCTCTTCTGCAAGAAGGATGCTGCTATCAGCGCCACGCGTGCGAAACGAATGCATAGTATCGAATCAAGGAGCGACGAACGAATCGCTCAGCAATGAACAGCGATATCATTATCGCTTGGCGACGCTAATAAATGCGTGAGATGTGGTGTTCGCTGCACAGCGGGTATGAATACCTCGCGACGGCGCGACGCAACATCGTTTGATCGATATGGGAGGTTATCATTACGTCGCGTCGCGCCGCGATGATGCTCTAAACATCCCTTTAGGGAACTAATGGATCATGAATCAGAGAGAACCTGTCGGCGTACTGCGCCAGCTCCTGGATAACGCTCACGTATTCGCCCTTCCTATTGATTTGAGGACCTCGCCGCAATTTACCGCGCTTCGAGAGTTCGACCGAGAGTGGACGTTGGGGATCTGCGTAACCCATTGAGGTATTCCTTGACCCTTACACATAAGGGTTTGCCTGTTCCCCCACATACTCTTCCCTGTATTACATGTAGTGAAGCAAATTACCCCAGACATAGGGAGTCTCAGTCCCTTCTGAGGGGGCAAACTACGCACGATGTTGTTGTGGACAGTCGATCGTATAGACTTCGGGTTAACTGCCATTGAAGGGTATCGCTTCTTCCTGGTCCTTACGTTGTCTTGGAGGTTGCTTTTAGAACCACGTTTCAGCCACGTATTCCTCTTCTTCCCTTCCTCTTCTCCTCCTGAGCGTTTAGTGTCGTGCAGTCGCAGTGTCCGCTGTTCTTGCGATACGTCGCCATTGCGATTTCTCGATCGAACCTGGTCCTTCTCAGTGTGCTTTCCCGTGTTGGCTAGAGGTGGAAGATTCTGGTAACGGCTATCCCTCACATTGCAAATCCCTCTATGGCATGCTGATCATCGCTAGCAATCAAATCACTGCTGGATGATCAGAATTTCAGACGGAGACGTTGGTGTACGCTCATTTTGTGCGGAAGGATGGAACGGAGTCTTCCAGTGACGAGGACGACGATGCACTTAGTGACTAAATGGGCAACCATCGACGGCCTTAGCGTCTGTGCTACCTGCGAGGTCACTGTCTGATGCTTTTGTTTCCTTAACAGAAAGAGTAGTTCTGTTATTATGTTGTTCCTAATAAACTGCGTTTCATTATTTCTCCTTCAACCGCTTTTTGTTGTGTTCCTTTGTTTCTTGTTCATGCATTTGTTTACTAGAGATTGGACGTAAACGTTCCTGTTGATCACCTTCAGCTTGTAATAAATTAGTTTTTCTACTGTGGCTTTCTAGAAGGCTGGATGTCTTACTAAAAGGCGTTCTCCTGCTGTGCAGACGGAGTACGACGAGAATTTATCCTAGTCAGGGGGCACAGAATTAAAAATTATGTAACAAATTTATTTATTTATTTATTTGCTACTCATTAATGACGCGGCAAACTAGAGTTGAACTATACGGTAGCAGTTAAAAACAAGAATTGAAGACAACTACAATAGAAAATAGAAAAAGGAGAATAAAACAAAATTGGACAATAAGCCATAGACTCAACTAGTAACCAACAGAAATTAAAACTCGTTCACAACCGACTAGCCAATGAGCAGGTTTTCTTTTTTAGCAGACATTCCACTCCCCCAACAAAGTAACGTATGGATAGAGGTGGGTAGGTTTCAAAGATAGAATCAACAAAAATGTTTGTGAAGAAGAATTACCCGTTTTAAGAGGGTTTTAAAATAAAACAAAAAATAGGTATAACTAGAACCAACAATGGAAGGAGTTGATGATTAAGGCGAGACCCAGCAAAAATGCATGACCAAACTCCCTGTTTTATGAGTTCCATAACTCCCTGGGCACGCATCACCAGGCAGGCGGATTCCGCCTTTCAGGAACCTCATTTACTGGTACGCACCTCGGCGATGGCCAGGGGGACATACAATAGTGCAGGTCCGGTCAACAACAATGCTGGTTGAAATTACGTAGAACTACGAAAAGTGAAACTATCGAACCTAGTAGTACGAAAAACTGCACCAAAGGAAAAACTGGATATAAAATACAGCAAGTAAAATTCAAATTTAAATTGAAAAGTTTGCAGGTCATCTACCATTTAAAAAACCGACACCACCCTGATTGAGAGGATCAAATGGGAGAGAAGGAATGTCTCCTAAACAGAAAACCCACAGACACTTATGCGATGAGTATTATGAAGTCATAGTGCGGTCAATAGCCAAAGAGCATGGGATTCAATTCCATAATCCGGCTGATGAAGATGTTGCTGAAAATACAGGCTTGTAGCGGATGATGCTCGATCCATCAGATTGACGAAAAAGTTAAATCGGCTATGCTTGTCATCGAGAAACCAGGTGGGAGCTGAAAAAGACAATTTAACATTGTAGCTGCTTCTTACTAATATTAGGTTGGCAACTAATTTCGTGGACTCTCAAGAATCTTCAGCAAAACTATTTATTAACAAATAACTAATGACAATCTTTAATTAAAATAAGATCCCTCAGAATGCAGAAGTGCTTCCCATATATCAGGTAGCTGGTCTATCCCACGACCATAGAATTATTGTGCTTTTAAGGCTAAGAATCTTTGGAGGTGCATTTTGACCCGGTCCATATTATTAAATCGTCCTCCAGCCAAGAAGTACTGCACCGAACTAAAAATGTGGTAGTCACTCGGCGCAAGGTCTGGGCTGTAACGTGGACGAGTTTAACGCTACCAGTCAAGGTCGTCTATTTTTTGAGGCGTCCGGTTCGCTACATTCCCTCCGTTTGGTGGTGTCAAGAAGGTATTAACTTCTGGGAGCTCGTCAAGAATGGTTCCAGCACTAATGCTGTAATCTACTCTTCTCAACCTGACCGCGCGCAGGCTGAACTCCGCTGGAATCGGTTCAGTCCGATTTTCAGGAGCGGAATTATCTTTCAGCAAGATAACGCCAGATCACCCGTCGCGAATCGGAAGCTGCAAAAAATCGAAGATTTTGGCTGGGAGCGTTTAACTCACCCACCTTACAGCCCAGGCTGTGCACCAAGTGACTAGCACCTTTATAGCTCGCTGGAGCACTTCTTGGTTGGAGGACGATTTATTAATGTGGACCATGTCAAAATGCACCTCCAAGGATTCTTGGCCTCAAAAGCACAAGAATTTTACAGCTGTGGGATGGGCCAGGTAGCTGATAAATGGGAAGCAGTCCCGCGTTCCAACAGATTTTACTTTGTTTGAAAACTGTTGTTTGTTATTTGTTTATGAACACTTTTGTTGAAGGCGCTTGAGAGTCCACGAAATTAGTTGCCAACCTAATATCTTGATCAGATATCAATACGAAGCAACTCACCCAAGTTAAGTGATAGTAATTTCGCCCTAAAAGCTGAAATGGTTTTAACCTCAAACAGATTTGCGGGAAAAAGGCAGAACCCTCGAGCACATCGATGAAATACGGCATTTTGGATTCCCATGTGCCTCAGTCTTCTAATGTTATTGAGCTGAACTTCGTACTTACCTAATCTAGTGCTAACTGGCCTAAATCTCCAATACTTACTAGCTGGCAACCTAAGCTCGCCTCGCAGAACACGAAAGCAGAAAACCAAATCTGAGATTATTCGCCTGCACTTCAAGGAAAGCAATCGAAACTTTTGAAGGCGAGTTTCATAGGTAGGCATAGAGTAGTATCCAGAACTCCCGAATCCTCTGTGCCATAGCATACGGGTAAACACTTTTTGAACTCTTTCTATCCGGTCAACGTCTCTAATTAACTTAGTGCTCCATAGCTGAAAGCAATACTCGAGATGCGGCAATACATACGCTTTGTACAGGCGTATAAGTATTGCCGTATCAGTGCTCTCGATATTTCGAAAAATTGTAAACAAGGCCGCAAACGCTTTACTAACTGCCTGTTCTATGTGGTCTGACAAACTAAGCTTTGAATCAAAGGACACCCCAACGTCTTTCATAGATTCGTATCTAGGCATGCAAAGGCCATGAATCATATAGCCACAGCTATCAGGTTTACCAATGTGCAGAACTTTGCATTTCGACGGATTGGCAGGAACGTCCCATTGGGAAGCCCATTCCGCTAATTTGATAATTGATCTTTGGAGAGCTGACTTAACAACCAAAGCCTTATCATCCCCATATATGCCGTAGATTTTAATATCGTCAGCAAACATCTTCACATGAACATCCGTAGTTGTTGAGAAGAAGAGCTAGCTCAGCGGTGTATAACAAAAACAACAGAGGCGATAGCACTCCTCCCTGAGGTACCCCGCTAGGGCAAGCAAATTGCATTGAACAGCTCTGCTTAACCTTAACTGTCATATATCTATCATGCAAATACGACTCAAATTGACTTGAGATTTATCAAGCGGCTCCTACTGAACAAGATAGGACCTAAACTATAAGAACTCACGAAGAAAAAAGCGAAAAAATTACATTTGTTTTCGCCACGGTTGTAGGCAGGCAAAATTATCTGCCCTTCTCATCATGTTAGATCCTAGTTATAACATGTTAGGTGGCAGTCAGCATACAGCCTCCATTGCGTCGCTCTTTGCCTGCACAGACGAATGTAAAACCGCGGCGATTCCATTTTTTTACCTGTTCGATTTGTGGTTTCTTTTAGAACAACCTATTTTGTTACCTAGGAGCCGCTTGGTAAATATTTTTTAATTCTGTGACCTCCCCCCCGACTAAGATAGATCGTACGACGCATTTATGGCTGCTTGGGTGTTTGACTGGTGGCCGATTCCAGTCGTCATTTTTCTCAGGAGTATTATACCCCTCTTCAGGAAAGAAACAGTGTGAATAAACTCTTGAAAGTGCTCATAATGAATCATCTGGAGAATCCCCATCTTTCTGTCGCATATTACACTAGTCAACGTGCGCCGCCTGCATCAAGCTGCACTCACGCGTGGGTTCACTTTAATCATCGGATTGCCATCAGATGCTATTGCTGATCCCAACCACTTAAAAACCGAAGTGCGTGCAAGATCAGTACCGTTAATCTTAATGGAAACTGGTTACTTAGACTCTACGTCAGTCGTTAGATACTCCGTTCTCTTCACGTTCAATGCTTGCACCCCTCGCTCGAGTTCACATTTATCTTTGCTAGCGAGCATTACGTTATCAGCAAACAGCAATGTTCAGTGGACTGGCTTTTGAAGACCGCGTGGGATGGCACCCATGACGACAACAAAAAGGGGAGGCAAGAGCGCAGAACCCTGGTCCATTCCTACAGAGATGGTAATCTCTATCGAGGTTCCAGCTGCAGCTTGAACTGGACTCTAGGACAAGAGTAGAGGATTCGCACCCACTCTATGAGCTGTTTAGAAACTCCACGGTGTCGCAGGGCGTACTATATGACTTCACGTATTACGCGATGAAAGGCATTCTCCATGTTGAGGAAGGCGGTATGCACTGGCTTCTGTTTTCGCTCCTCTAACAGTATGCGGGCGGTGGGTATGGCACAATGGTGCCACAACCAGCTGCGAAGCCCACCGATTGCTGAAAAGCTGAACGATGTCACGCAATCGTCCATCGACAATTCGCTCAAAGATCTTCATGCTGTGCGAAAGCAAGCGAATCGGACGGTAATTTGAGCAGTCCGTAGAACTGCCTTCTTGCAAAGCATAACCGTCGTGCTTTGGCGCCAGCACTCGGGCACTTTCTTCCTTACTACAGCCTGATTAAAGAACTTCGCCAACCACTCAGCCGGGTGCTAAAACTTTGACTTCCATAAATCAGCCGCCGCGTCGTCGGGCTCAGTCGCTTTGTCCGGCCTTATCTTCTTCATAGCCGCTTCAGTCTCCTCCCGGTGATCTTTTGGACGGGGCCGTGCGTTGGAGCCGTTGAAGGGATGGTTGGGTGAGGAAATTCTAGTTTAGAGCTTCCCTCAAAGTAATCGAGTCATCGCTTCAATGCTTTTTTACGGTCCATGAAAAGATAGCCTTCCTGATCATTGATGCTGAAAACCTTCTCAATGTCCTCAGTCTGCCGATGGCGATTATTAGCAAGTCGGTACAAATACCGCCCATCATCGCGTAGCTCGAGCCTCTCGTTGACACCTGCATAATGAGTGGCTTTTTCAACAGCCATTGCCTTTTTTGCGGCTTTCTTCGCTTCCTAGTACTTCCTCCAGCTGTCGAAACACGTTGTATGTCCAAAGCCATAACTGCTTGTCGACATGGCGTCGTCCAGGTTCGTAATGCCGAGTTTCGACTATGCAACCTGACAACAACTACTGCGTCGTTCGCACTCTTCCAAGTTTCATCGACAGTCGTGACTGTCAGTAACCGTGGGCGAGAAATCACAGCTGCTTTCTTCTCTTTCATTCGCCACCACTTGAGTCTTGGTGCATCGCATCGCTCGTCCTGCTTCAGCCTCGGAGAGGGATCTTCAAAGCGCAGATCAGCGGTCGAGGCTGTGTGGCAACCGTCTTATACCACACGACCTTCGAGTCTATAACAAGTCTTCGGACACGATCCTTCACAAGGACGAAGTCTATGTGGGTTTTGGTAATCCCACTTTAGAACGAGGTGAGGTGGGAGTCACGTTTACGAATCATGGTGTTAGCTATGGTGAGGTTATGCGATTCCGCATACTCTAAGGGACAGATTCATAAATGACATACAGAATTTCATGAAGAAAATACAGCCGAAATTCCTGATTGCGCGGCTGAAATGTTTCATCATATCGCTTGCCGCACAATCAGGAATTTCGGCTGTATTTTCTCAATGTAATAAGCCTGATCAGGAATTTTAGCTGTATTTTCTGCGTTAAATCGCCGTAATTCGTTGATGAATCTGGCCGCAGGATACGCTCACCATCTGCGTTACGCGACCCTTAACCGAATCCACCATGACAACAGTACCCGTCTTTCGCCGCGCCCACGTGCCCATTAAGGTCACCAGTGGCTACGATGACATCTTTCTAATTGTTAAATTTGGTAAAAAAATAAAATAGCCCTGAATTATTATTTCAAATAAAAAATCAGGAGAAAGTGTTTCATATCCCAAATTCAGAAGGTCAACAACAAAAGTCCAACGAACTCAGCGTGATATACTACAATGTAACATGAACAATTCACCGCCAACAAAGAGTATCACCTGTATCACCTCTTGTCCCGTTGATCATCGACTTGCTCGAGCGGGCGCCAGCAGCGTCTTCATTCGTCCCTGTCGCGTGCCAGAGTGCTCCAATGGATCCTCCTCACTCGAAGGACACAAAGAGCGTCATAGCGGTCGTTCAGGGCTTTCACGAAGAAGTCCGACAAACGCGTTGGTGGGCGTCCTGGTGTTCTCTTGACATCCCGCGGAATCCAGTCCGTAACGGCTCTCGTCCAGCGGGTGTCTGCGAAGCGCATTACGTGGCCGCCCCATTCATTTTTCGACAACTTGGCCCACGCGACAGCGTCTCTGATCTTCGAGCGTCGGCGAAGCTCGGAACTCCGGAGGCCTTCTCTCACTTGCGTGAGTCGTGTCACTCTGAGCATCGTCCTCTCGATTCCACGCTGCGCGACGCTGATCGCGTGTTCATCCTGCTTTCACATAGTCCAGGTCTCTGGGGCGTATGTTAGGGCAGGAAGAACAGTGGAGTCGAATAGGTGGGCACGGAGTCGGACGTTCTTCGTCTTCTTCACGACTTCTTCGACGCTCTTGAAAGCTCCCCAAGCCGCTCGTTTCCTCCTGCTCAGCTCTGGTGCTAGGTCGTTGGCCATGTTGACTTCGCGACCCAGATACACATAGCTGGAGCATTCGGAGATGTTCGTTCCGTTGAGCGAGAATGGGGCGTCAGAAACTTGTCCATTCCCCATGAACATCGTCTTCGTAAGATTCAGCTGCAGTCCAACGTTTCCACATACACGATCGAAGTAGGCCAGCATTCGCTCCGCCTGACTGATGCTCGGTGTTATAAGCACGATGTCGTCATCGAAGCGCAGATGGTGCACCTGCCGGCCGTCGACCTTCACTCCCGTGTCTTCCCATTCTACTTCGCGCATGGCGTTTTCGATGGTGGCGCTGAAGAGCTTTGAGGATATGGTATCCTCTTGCCAAACCCCTCTCTTCACGTCGATGACTACGTTGTTGTAGAATTGTGAGATCTTGGTCGTGAATGCACTGTACAGCTCTCGAAGGACGCGTCTACGGGTCACCATGCACGGTCGCCGACGTGTTCGGCACGTCTACGGCTCACCATGCACGGTTGCCGACGTGTTCGGTACGTCTACGACATCGTCAGGCATGCTTGCCGACGTGTTCGGTGCATCTACAGCATCGCCAGGCACGTAGAAGGCGTCTGGGTATTTTCTGCTATTTTCGCGCCCCTGATGTCTCCGCCCCTATTTTGGACGTGCTCCATGGCTAATCGCTTAGCCCGTTATTATAGAGTGTGGTAGTGCTTTAGATATAGGTTTTTCTTATTCATAAATTATTCTAAAAGGTTTATATGGCTTACTATTACTCTTGCGAATTGGTAGTCCCAGTGCAGGTGAAGCTGATGCCACTTGACTGTTCCCAACCAACTGCCCCATGGCAGCCGACTCCTGCTAAGCCTCCACAGCCTCCGCCTAGGTAGCATGGTCAACCTCAAGCACCAGACCTACCTCAGACCCAGTCGGCGGGACGCAGCGTGAGTGCCCCGCTCGCCCAAGTGGGCGGAGCCCATTCACGGCATCTTAGTACGCAGCATGTAGTGGAAACCGGGGACTGTAATGTTAATTGCCACCTTACATACGGCTTGGATAGACCTTGCGCAGTGTTGCTGCCAACCGGTTTGGCGGGAGCGGAGCTCACCCGCACCGGTGAGAGGAGTCCGCCCGTGGACCGGCGCTAGGGCGCTACGGCTACGGGGCGGAGCGCCCGTGGGCGCGAGGCACCGCGCTCCCACTGGAGTCGGTGCGCTGGGGCCGGAACGCCGGCCGATCGATAAGTGCTCGGCGTCTTGTATGAACACGCACGGCCGAGCCGGCTATACCGAAGTACTGACTATCCACCTCCTTAGTGCCGAACAGAAGTACCATGATATATTTATGACACATAGCCCTTTGATAAACAAAACGAATATAGACAAGAACCACTACAAAATAACACAAGGATCGAAGCTGTGCTATAGTAGAATTAGGACTAAAGTGTCCGCTTCAGCGATCAGTGACGTATTGAGCGTCTCTCTGGAGTGGGCCTTTCCAAAGGGGCAGGTGATCATCAGCCGTGCCCTCAGAGATGGACTGGAGTGAGACGTGGTAAGGCCCCTCAGCTTCTCCCGATACGGTTTTGGAAGGCGGAGAAAGGGCGACGCGCACTGCCCGCGGCAGAGCGGTGCCCGTGGCCCGGATCGCGATCGATGACGCGCATCGATCGGCCATGCCCAGTGCCGGAGGCAGGCGGCACGCGGTCGGAGGACCGACCGGTCGAGCGAACGGAGCCACGCCGCTTTTATAGCCGCGGGAGGCTACGGGCGGAGGTTATTTTGAGCAGACCGCGACGGCAGGCCGGACAGCACACGTCTTACGGAAGAAGACCATGAGGGTACGGGCGCCCGCGGCAGGATTGATAGAAGCGATGCTAGCGATTCGTGACGGTTTTTCATATTCATAAATTATTCTAAAGGGTTTATATGGTTTAATATTACCTTTAATAAGTTGTATTACATCTTTTTTATTTATGATTTTATTTAAGTTGAATGACATTAAATGTTTACTATAAAAAGGCATTTTAAGACATGTATATTCTTTTTTTATTTTATTTTCTTTAACCACTTCCATTTTATTAAAACAGTTGAAATAAAAATAGCAAAGGGAACTAAGTAGTAGTACTTGTTGTTCTGCTCACCGGGGCCTGAATATACAGTATGAAGAAGAGGAAAAGCAAAAGGAAATGAGGAAGCTGCGATTTATGGGAAAGATCTGATGATGTGACAATTGCATTGAGAAGTCTATTTGCCTAAAATTTGAATTTTGTAACGTTTACAACGGGTTCGTACCAGAGGTCTATGTTCAACTATTAACGATTTACCGGCATTTTTCGTTAAAAGTTTTCAACGAAATTTAGCGACGAAAATTTTTGTTAAACGGCATTAACGACATCTTACACGTCATTTTTTTAAAATTTTACTTCTCCTCCATGTAAATTCACTCTGGACGATTTTTTTGGTTGAGCTTTCTCAGAATCGTTGCGATACCGAGGTAGTCTTCTACTTACTTGGAGATAGGCCGTCGATATCGTCCTCATATTTCGAGAATCGCTGGCATTTTTCTTACTCCTTTAACAATTTATTTGCGTGCACCCCCACTTTGCTCTGTCGAAGTTTCGCGTTTTTTACTTCTTAGTTCATTTCTCGCGTTAGAGTGCTACAAACTAGTCCTACTATATATAAAAGAGTAAGCGGTTGTGTCTGTCCTTCCGTCCGTCCTTCCGTCTGTCTTTCCGTCTGTCCGTCCGTCTGTCCGTCCGTCTGTCCATCTGGCCTTTCGTAAACGTCGAGTAGTAGCCATCCGGGTTCAGGCGAGGTGTCACTTACGTCGTGTTGAGAGGGGTCAGAAGACGTGTCGCCGATGTCACGCAAAGGGCGTCCGAGTTCCGAACATGTGTCATCGACGTTGTGAAAGCGAGCGTCCGAGTTCAGAAAGGGTGTCACCGACGTCGCTCAACAGGCGTCTGGGTTCAGAAGACATGTGACCAATATCGCGCAAAGAACGTTCGGGTTGAGAAGAGGTGTCACCGAGGCCGCGCCAGGGGTTCCCGATTCACGCGACCTATAAGCGATGTAGCGCAAAGCACGTCCGGCTTAGGAATATATGTCACCGACGTCGTTCATCAGGTGCCTGGATTCAGAAGAGTGTCATAAATGTCGCGAAAGGCCTGTCCGGATTCAGACGACGTCCCACCAATGTCGCGAAAGGCTTTCCAGATTCAGACGACGTGTCGCCGATGTCGCGCCTAATGGGTTCACACGACGTGTCAACGATGTCGCGCGAAGCACGTCCGGCTTTTGAAGACATGTCACCGACGTCGTTCATCAGGTGCCTGAATTCAGAAGAGGTGTCACCATTGTCGCGAAAGGCCTTTCAGATTCAGGCGACGTGTCACCGATGTCGCGCTAGGGGTTCCGGATTCAGACAACGTGTTACTAGTGAAGGTGGGACCACTAATGGGGGACCGGTTAAGAATGGGGTCCAATAGGGACCGGTAAAGGGTTGAGCAATAAAGAAGGGACCAGTAAAAATGGGACCATGAATGGGGGCCGGTGAGGGAGGGGTCCAGTGAAGGGGGATCGGTGAGGAAGGGACCAGTAATGGGGACCAGTGAAGGGAAACCAGGTGAAGGGGGACCGGTGAGGAAGGGCCAGTAATGGGGACCGGTGAAGTGGGGGGGGGGGAGGGGTCCAGTGAAGGAGGATCGGAAAAGGGTTGACGAATAAAAGGGGGACCAGTGAGGGCGGGACCAGTAATGGGGATCGGGGAAGGATAGGGGGACCAGTGAAGAATGAAGAGGGGATCAGTAAAGGGAGGTCCAGTGAAGGTGAGAGCAGTAGCGGGGCCGACGAAGGAGGAGGGACCAGTGAAGGGTTAACCGGAAAAGGGCAGACAATGGAGGGAAACCAGTTAAGAGGGTTGACCAATAAAGGGAAGAGCAGTGAAGTGGACCAGTAATGGGGAGCGGTGAAGGTGGGAGGTCCAGTGAAGGGAGACCAATAAATGGGGTAGCAGTGAATTACCAGTCAAGAGGGAACCAGTAAGAGAGCCAATAAAGGGAAGACCATTTAAGGGGGTTCAGTAAAGGGTCCAGTAATAGAACCATTAAAGGAGGGACCGGTAAAGGAAAGAAGGAGATCAGTGAAAGGGACCAATAAGGGGACCAGTATTTTCTCTGTGTCGTCCAACGTGGCGTCAGAAAATGTGCTACAGACGTTGTCGGGGTGCAAAAGACGTGTCGTGGACGTTGTCACATATGCGTCCGGACTCAGCAAATGTGTTACAGACGTTATCCAATGTGTATCCGGGTCCAGAAGACGTGCCACAGATAAGACTTTGCACAGCATCCGTGAGATTTTCAGATGGCCTTTTAGAGGCTTCGTGGAACAACGAGTGTGCGCGTACCTGATTCTCACTTCCGTTTTTTGCCAGCACATGGGTAAGGGGTATAGGTGGAGTGGCTGGGGGGGGGGTAGGGAGAATGAGTAAAGGAATCGGAGTAATGTTATTCCCGTCGGACTGTGAATGCATCGGTTTACCAATACCAACTGATTTCATTTGTGTGTTCCGCAGAATAAGCACTTCGGATTATGACTCTCTATGTGTTCCTCGTCACGTTCGCCACGAGTACTTCGGAGAATGAATCGCGGACGTGCGATAGAGGGTGGGTAAGCTCGTAGGAGCAGTTTTGAAGTCCTACCTTATTCAGCTATACTATTCTATATAGCTAAACCGGTTTTTTTACTCTAACGAATGAGGAAAGGCCTAAAGTGGACAAGAAGACGTTCGGGGTGTTCTATTATCCGGGTTTGGGGCCAAGCTTCCAACCAGACGTTTGGCGGCCAAGAGGCCGCTGAACGTCTGGTTCTTAATACTTACCAACCAGTCAGTTTTTTCACAGTTTTTTGTGATAATTGTTTCATAGGTGTTGTTTAAAAGACATAGAAAATGTGATGAAGACGTAACGAAACACACATAAACTGTTAGAGCGCTGCTGCTGGTACTGTCACTGCTTCGCTCTTATTGAATTTCACAAGTGCTGCGACACGCCTGTCGGCGTGTATCGCACTTGCGCGCTTCGCGCGACCTTAGAGAGTCACTAAGCCAAGATCACTCACTTCAAGCAGCTGCTCTGCTTGTGCGGCCTTCTCGGCATCTTAGCAGTAAAAAGAGGTATTTGAAAACCTTAATAATTTCGAACCTTGGTCTACCTTCTTTAAGATCAGGTGAGTAGTTCTGCGATATGAAGCCTCCCTCCATCATCAACATCTCTTCAACGTCGGCACTATCGAAAACCACCGGTCAGGCGATCGATAATATCGATCGATACTGGACCTCGACCTCGATTAGCTCCAGGGCTGAAGTTTCGTGCTTGAACGACACCCACAGAAAAGCGATATTATTGATGGATATCGATTGTCTCCCCTGCTGTGAAAACCTTCCGTAGATAATCATCTAAATGCCCAGGCACGGCTGCCGACGTCTTCGGCACGTCTAGGCTCACCATGCACGGTCGCTGACATGTTCTGCTCGTCTACTGAGTCGCCAGGCGCGTAAAAGCCGTCTGGGTATTTTCCGCTAATTTCTTGCCTTAATTTGTGCCCCGTAACTTCCCCTATTTTATGACGCATCGCCGATCGATGGTGTGGCTCATCGCTTAGCGGTCGTCGATCGATAGTGTGACTCATCGCTTAGCGGATTATTATATAGTATAATAGTATGATGAGGCAAAATAACGCAAATGTGCCACACAGCAGAGCTGGGAAGGAACAATGAGGTATGACCCACAGAGGCATCTTGCGAAACCTCGTTATATGGGTGTTCCTCGATCTTGGCATATAGCCAAAAACAATAGAGACGTCTTTCGAGACCTCGTCATATGGGTGCCACCGCCCGTCTGGCAGGATGTCGATGGTAAACAACAGTATTTGACAATTGCCAAATATCCCTCAAACTTACAGAAAGAAGTACACAAAGTCCAAGAGGCTAACTTCGGACCAAAAACCCTTCCTCTTTTATAAATAGGGCGATTTGGTGGTCACTCATTACTCCTCTTAGTAGAACTCGTCCCCATTACTACTGGTCCCCCTCAATGATCTTCCTTAGCGAACGACATGTTTGGCACGTCTTCTGAACCCCCAGGGACGTCGAACAACGTCTTCGGCACACCTTCTGAATCCCCAGGCACGTCGGCGACGTGTTCGGCACGTCTTCTGTAATTTATTCAATATCGATTGATGGTGATCTACACTTCAAAAACGAACTTCATAATCATGTTCAGCGACCTCGATTACCCCCAGGGCTGAAGTTTCGGACCGCTTGGACGACATCCATAAAAATCAATAATTTGATCGATATCGATCGATAGTGATCTACACCTTAAAAACGATCTTCATAGTCATGTTCAGCGACCTCGATTACCCCCAGGGCTAAAGTTTCGGACCGGTTGGACGGCATCCATAAAAATCGATAATTTGATCGATAGTTATCTACACTTCAAAAACGAACTTCATAATCGTGTTCGGCGACCTCGATTACCCCCAGGGCTGAAGTTTCGGACCGCTTGGACGACATCCATAAAAAATCGATACATTGATCGATATCGATTGATGGTGATTTACACTTCAAAAACGAACTTCATAATCGTGTTCAGCGACCTTGATTACCCCTAGGGCTGAAGTTTCGGACCGCTTGGACGGCATCCATAAAAATCGATAATTTGATCGATATCGATCGATAGTGATCTACACTTTAGAAACGAACTTCACAGTCATGTTCAGCGACCCCGATTACCCCCAGGGCTGAAGTTGGCGACGTGTTCGGCACGTCTACCGAGTCGCCAGGCACGTTTGGCGAAGTGTTCAGCTCGTCTACTGAGTCGCCAGGCACGTAGAAGGCGTCTTGGTATTTTCCGCTATTTCCTTGCCTTAATTTGTGCTCCGTAACTCCCGTAATTTCCCCTATTTTATTACTCATCGCGTCGATCGATAGTGTGACTCATCGTTTAGCGGATTATTATATAGTATGATACTGTGCATGTCAACGATTCTGCTTATCATTTTCGTCCTCTTCGAGAGCTCTCTTGGCAGCTACTCTTGGGAGAAACCCAGTCAGTATACCGTGCGCGTGTCCCTAAGGATGTTCCTTGGAATGCAGAAGAGAAAGAGATTATCAATTTAAATCTACGATACTTGGATGGCAGAGGCAAAAGTACTCAGCGCGCAAAAATTCGATCTGATTAGAAATTTGTCAACGGCCTGTAGCCTTTTGATTCTCTGCTTCTGACAAAAGGAACCATTCTGCGTTCACAGACGATCTGTGAACTTCGTAAATATCTTCCGAAGACGAACTGTGCCTTAGAATTGATGATCACTGCCTTACCTAAATTCTTCAATAAGAAATTGTTCGTTAAGAGAAGGGATTGTAATATCCAAAACAATTGTGGCATTATAAAATAATCTTGGGCTGTAAAAGTCGACTCAGTGAGGATAAGCTCCGTAAACAATTTTATCAGAACAAGCTAAAAACGATCAGCCTTGTTGCATAGCATTTTAGACCTCCCCAGAATTTTAGACTTTCCACAAGCTAAACGAACTTCGTAAGTTAGAAATTTGTTACTCTGAAGTCTTGTTGTTATTGCTTGGTTTTAGAATCTTGACAATTTTTCTCGCTTAGCAATTTTATTGATGATAGATGGACTGTTATTATTTGTTGTGAAGACGAAAACATAGCCATGCTATAATTGCCGTGGAGTCGAAAAAATGAATAAGGAAAAGATATGGCTTTTTACATACTAAAATAGAGCCAAACTGACTGCAGCTAAGGAAAATTTTATTTAACGAATTTAACGAACTCACCTATTTTAACGCAAAATTTTTCGTCAAAAAATTGTCGTTAAAAATTTACCGAAAAAAATTTAACCCACGCCACTGGTTCGAGCAAACTGCTTGCGGCAATGCCATAACATAATGCCATATAAACCACGTAATGGAAGTGAAGATCAACAATCTATCGACTACTGGGATGATTCTATGTATTATGACCATTAACGCGCGGATTTATCATTATGCTCTGATGTGATCGAGAAGGAAAGAACTATATTGGCTCTTCTAGAGCGTACATACGACTGCAAATAAATAAATAAATAAATAAATAAATAACGTTAGCCAAATCAAAAAAAATTTCATAGGTTGGATGATATAATTTATCCCATTGTGGGTGATATTATCCATATGTTAGTGAGACGAAAGTCGGAAATCAAGCGAGGCGGGCAAGTGTGATGCCCACGTACAGGTGGATCAGGGCATTTGTCATCAATATACAGGGTGTCTCAAAAAATGTATACACTCTTTGAAAAGTGATAACTTCGCTCGTAGTGAAGGTACTGAAGAGGTTAAGTGCAAATATGAAAACTTAAAAAATAGAAATTTTGCGAAACTTTCTGGTGTGGATTGCGCCATGCTTTAGCTGAACCCTTGTGTTTTTCACTGGATTGATTGTGCTTCACTTAAATAGTTGTTGTACAGCGGACATCTACTTAAAGAAGTTGTCGATGACCATTTTGAGGTCATCATACCTTTCAAATTTTCCCCCCTCAAATGATAATTCAGTGGTACAACCAGATAGTAGTCTGCTGGCGCAAGATCTGGCGAATAGGTGGATGAGCTACCGGATGCCAGCCAAGATCGGCTATCTTCTCACAGGTTGTCGATGCAACGTGTGGATGTGCGTTGCCGTGCAACAGGTGGACACTTGATCTTTTTCGCGTTTTTTCTCGCATTGCATCGGCAAATTTCTGAAGCTGAGCAAATATAAAAACTGAAAATTACCGCATATGGGAGCGTTACCGTCTTGCCAACAGCCAGCAGCCTCATGGTAGATTGGCCCTTTCGCTACCCACCAAACGCAAATTAAATGTTTACATTGGTGTGGGTCTGGCGGTTCGGCTGGACTGGTGGTTCAGCGTCGCGCGCGAGGCAGAAGTCATGACGTGCGCTGTTATCGTAGAGTATGCAGCTCTCATCTCCAGTCACTAGATCCTCCAGAAATTCCTTTCGATACGGCTGCGCGAGAAGTGACTGGCATGTGGTCCTTCGTACTTGCCTATGTGCCTCGGCCAACCTATGAGGGATCCACCTTGTCAAAAATTTTCGACAGCCGAAGTCGTGGAGACGCAGCTCGATGGTGGAGTGAGTGTAGCCAAGGGTTGTTGCCAGTTCTCGCGTAGTTGCTTCTGGATTGGATTTGATAGCGAATCGCAATCCATCGTCATCGATAGCAGAGGATGTCCACTGCGCTCTCCGTCTTCAAGGTTCATATCTCCTAAATCAATGCGAGTGAACCAACGATGCATGGTGATGAGGTTTACACTCCCTTCTCTAAATGCATCGATGATATTAGAGACCGTTGTGCTTGCATGCTTGCAGTTAACCAGTGCTGTGCTTCCTTCAACATTTAGAACCTGACAGTCACGTGAAAGGCACGTAAGGAGTTTATTGATTGCACAATTTGCCGTTCTCGCTTCTTCTTCTTTTTGTTCAGCGTTTGTCCCGCTTAGTTGTGGGGTCCGCTTTCCTGGAATGTTGGCGCCACTTTTCCCGATCAAATGCCTGATCAGGGTGCAATCTAGTCATCTTCAAATCCTGACGTAGCGTATCAAGCCACCGCTGTTTTGGTCACGTGGCCGCCTACCGGGCACATCAAGGTTAAAACCAGCCTTTCGGATAGTGCCATCTTTTGCGAGACGTGGCCGTACCATCGCAGACGAGCATCTTCTCAAATATCGGGGCGGCACCGAACCTCTGCCGTATGGAGTCGACGCGTAGTCGATCCAAAACTCGTAGCTCCGGCCGTCCACCGCAGCATCTTCGTTTCCATTACGCTGAGGCGCCTTTCAATTTCTTTGCTAAGGGGGCAGCACTCAGCTCCGTAAATAGCTGCAGGTCGGACGACTGCTCTGTAGATCTTCGACTTTAGGCGCTTTGGTATCTTCTTGTCACAAAGCACTACCGTCAGAGAGCGCTATTTGGACATGCTGCACTCACGCGTGAGTTGGCTTCAACGAGTAAACCGCCATCGGACACGATTGCTGATTCCAAGTACTTGAATAACGAAGTACGTGCCAGCTCAATGCCATTTACCTTAATGGAGCTGGACTCGTCTTCGTCAGTCGCCATAGACTCGGTCTTTTTGACATAAGTTTGAGTCCAAACCTCTCTAAGCGATCGCACCAAGCTTGTACCTGCCGCTGGCGTCCAATTTTATCTTCCCTAACGAGCATTACATCATCAGCTTAAAGCAACGTCCAAGGGACTGGCTGTTCACGATCACGCGATATGGCATCCATAGCGACGACGAAGAGCAGAGGGAAGAGCGCAGACCCTTGATGTACTCCGACAGAAATGAGAAACTCCATCGACGTACCTGCTGCAGCTTACACTCGACTCTTTGGACAAGAGTACAGCATTCGTACCCACTCTATGAGCTCTTCGGGGACTCCATGTTCTCGTAAGGCACACCATACCACTTCACGTGAAACGCAATCAAAGGCCTTCTCCAAATCCAGGAAAGCAAGATGCACCGGCTCCTGTTTCTCCTTCTCTTTTTCTATGGGAAGACGAACGGCGTGTATGGCATCGACTGTGCCACAACCAGCTACGTAGCCGCACTGGTTGGTAGAGAGCTGGACGATATCACGAATGCGCCCGTAGACAATCCGCTCGAAGATCTTCATGCTATGCGAAAGCAATCGGATTGGACGGTAGATTATGCAGTCTGCCGGACTACCCTTCTTTTTCCAAATCGGAATCGTCGTACTTCTCTGCCAAATATCAGGCGCTTTCTTCTCCTTAATAACCTGGTTGAAGAACGTCGTCAGCCACTTCGTTGGGTACCAGGATTTCGACCTACATAAGTTGGCCGCCAAATCATCGGGCCCGGCTTCATCTTCTTCAGAGTCGCTTCCACTTCCTCTACGTATACAGGAGGAAAAGATGGAATGCTCGGATAAGCAAACTCTACCTTCGAGACTTCCTCGAGGTAGGTGCGCCAACGGTTCCAAACCATCTTGTGGTCCATGAGAAGATGACCGTTCTCATCGTTGATGCCAAAGAACTTCTCAACATCCTCAGTCTGGCGATGACGGACCTTCACGAGTCGATAAAGAAATCGCTCCCCATCGCACCACTCAAGCTTTCCGTTGACATCATCATAATGAGTGGCTCTTGCAACGGCTACCGATTTCATAGCGGCACTCTTGGCTTCCTCATACAGACGCCATTTATCGGCTGTCTTATCGCCGAAAAATGCGTGTTATAATTTCTTCTTCTCTCGGACTTTTTCCTTAACTTCATCAGTCCACAGCCATGTCTGCTCATCGAGCTAACGCCGTCTCGCTTTCGTAGTGCCGAGTTCGGAGCGCGCAGCACTGAGAATCGCGTCGGTGGCATTTTACCATGTCCCGTCGAAGGTCGTAACCGTCGGCAACCGAGTGGGCGAAGTCACAACTGCTTCCTTTTCTTTCAGTCGCCACCACTAAATCCTTAACGGACCGTTCCGTTCGAGCTGCCTAAACATCGGTGCTGTGATCTTCATAGTGCAGGTAAGTGGGCGGTGTTGTGACCCTTTCATACGGCACGACATTCGCGTCCGCGACAAGCCCTTGGTCACGATTTCGCACAAGAACAAAGTCGATCTGCGTGTTAGAATTGACGCTGTGGAATGAGATAAGGTGGGATTCACGTTTTCGGAATCTGGTGATGGTGATCACGATGGTAAGGTCGTGCGACTCCGCGTACTCGAGGATTCGCTCACCATCAGCGTTAGCCCTAGTTTATACTTGCACCGTTGCGCGGCGCGGCACGATGATCGGGATAGATATTGACCGGGCGGCGCGAAAAATCTATATCTATGGCGATCGCGGTGCCGCGCCGCGTGGCGGCGCAAGTATAAACTAGGACTTACGTGAACCAAAACCGAGACCACCATGACAGCCGTAACCGTCTTTCGCAGCGCCAATGTGTCCGTTAAGGTCACCTGCGAGAATGATTACGTCTTGTGACGGCACTTCTGCTGTCTTCTCATCAAGCAGGCTCCAAAATTCATGCTTGGCTCGCTCAGAGCAGCCAGTCTGCGGAGCATCTGCAGAGAAAATATGACACCGCCGCCGTTCTGCAGCGATTACGACCTTCATCAAGCGGTCATTGACACGTTGCAATCGCGTCTCGGAACCGTTCGGAGACGATTATGCCAATACCGCTGATGGTCCTGGGACTGCCACACAGAACGGCTTTATAGCCTCGGCCTATGTCTCTCTACACATCTGAGCCCATACCAAGAGTCATGCCCGGCTCGAGGCTTTCCTTCGAGGAGAAGAATGGGTACCTGCATTTTTTCGCAAGCCATAGTACGTTTTTAAGGTTTAAACCTCAAAAGAAGCACAAATCAAACGATAGGTTCCTTCGAGGAGAAATTTCAACGAGTATTCAAGAGAAACACAATCGAATGTAAAATGCAAGAATTCAGATGAGTGCATGGCGCAATCAACACCGCTCATATATCAGAAAACTTCCATTTTCTAAGCTCTCATATGAGCTCTTAACTGCTTCATTACCCTTACCCTCAGCAACGTTGTCACCTTTCAAGGAGTGTATACATTTTTTGAGACACCCTGTATTTGCTTTGATGAAATGATTCTCCCTCGCAAGACGCTAATTGCACCCGAATGAATATTCAAACATTCATTCGGTTTTCAAATATTCGAAAATCGTAGCTATTCGAATATGTTCGGTTATTCGAAATTTTTGGGAGAGCACAACTATAAAGTAGAGGATACGTACCGTCCCTCTCGCAACAAGTGATGGCCTTTTTGCTGCACCCACTTTAAAACGG
This sequence comes from Heligmosomoides polygyrus bakeri, assembly GCA_947359475.1. NCBI lineage: Eukaryota > Metazoa > Nematoda > Chromadorea > Rhabditida > Heligmosomidae > Heligmosomoides > Heligmosomoides polygyrus. The sequence goes on along the minus strand of OX375869.1, from coordinate 54,293,697 downwards.
GTAAGTCTTTCAATTTTAACCCAAATATGGGCCAGAATTTCTTTAGCATGCACCCTAGCTCGGTAGTCTCCATGCCTCTCAAGGGCGCTGCAAGTCTAATCGAGTTTACCAGACGACAAATACTTGCCATTTAGCAAAAAGGAACTTCACCCCTGTGCTTCTTGATAGATGCCTTACAAGGCCATATAGGTCTTTTTGAGAATCGTTGGTAGTAAGTTCACAGATGTTTCTTGCTTGTAGATTCGTTGAGTGATTGGCGGCTCGGCGAGGAACTTTTCTACCTTCTAAATGCATTACTTTTTTAAAATTCGAATGCGCCATGTATTTCAATGGTTCTCAGGAGCAGCCTTAATCAGATTAGGGTGAGGCCTGCAAGTTAATGGAGACTAAGAGGAATATTGATGCAGGGACCTATGCTTCTTGAAGCCCTTCTGTTCAGCCCCAGCAGAAATATCGCGTTTCACTGAGAACGGCGCACTCTAAGGCCCCTGTTATACTCCCGCGGGAGCAACCGCGGATGGACGGGAATTGCGCCGAGCTTCCTCACCTGGCCAATGGCCGCGCCTCGCGCCCGCCGTCCGCGGATGCAGTGCACCGCGGAAGGCTGTCGTCCTGCGGAGTCGGGCGCCAAAAACGCGCCCCAGTCCGATCTAGCCGCTCCGGCTCGACGACGACCGTCCGCGGAGCACCTTCTGTCCGCGGACGTCCCGCGGATGCTCCCGCGAGAGTATAGCCTAGGCCTAATCGCAATCTGCCCCATTTGGTTACAGGGCTAAGGAGAACCATGATTCATGTCTTCGCCGATTCGTCACGACGTCGGCGCCCTCCGTACTAGAGCATAGCCCTATGTCCCTTCTCGACCGCGTTAGGTTCCAGAGGTTCCAGGACGTAACTCCAAGGCGACGTCATGGCGCTTAAGCGCGGACGTGCGCTCGGTGACGCTTGGTTAGCCGCGGAGCACGAAATTTTCGACACTCTCTCGGTGTAGGCGCAGAAGAAGGGTTTGGGCGAAAAAATTTTTCGACCTCTCCTCGACCTCTGGAGTCGTGAAAGTAGTGTCGAAGTTTGCCTTATGGCAGTCTAAATCAGCTTACTTCCTACACATCTCCTGCACATTTATTTCACTCTAAATTGTCAACTAAAGGTTTCTATGAGCTGTGCTTCACTCACTTTTCTCAGTTTCTGAATTATACAATGTTTTGTGTTTTTCAGCAAACGTTAAACAGTGACCTTACAACAGGTACGGGTTACAGCAGGTACGGGTGACTAGGGCTGTCGAGGTCATAATCACTGACTTCGCTCAAATCTTGCTCAGGGAGGTTATTTGGGGTGCTGATTACGAATCTGACATCCGTTTTTCAAAATTCGGCCGATTACGATATGTTGCGGTAGATACGGGTGACTATGGCCGTCAAAGTCATAATCACCGATTTCGCACAAACTTCTCCCAGGAAGGTTATTTGGGATGGGGATCACGAATCTGACATCCCGTTTTCCGTATTACCTTGGAGTATGTTAAATTGCAGTAGGTAATGGTGATTAATGGTGAGGTCATGGTCGCCGTTTTTGCCCAAACTTCGCATTGAGTATGAATCTGATCCTTATTTAACAATTTAGAGTGGAACAACTATGTAGGAGATGTATAGGAAGCAAACTGGTAAAGAAGACGGCAATCATGAAAAATGCAAAACACTGCGTAGCACGGGGGTCGAACACCTGACCTAGCACCTGGGAAGTAGCCCCGCACCCTGCTGAGCCACCAACTAGCTCGCTGCAGAGCTTTTCGTCGCGTCCCATACAACAGCGCGCGAACACGCATGCACGTGGGCACGTGCGGACGGTGCGCTACTGTACCTCCTCCCCCCCCCCCCCCCACTTCGGGGGCCCGTAGCTCTTTTGATTCAAGGACTCAGCAAAAACGAAACATGCTTTTCTACTATATGAAGGGTGGAGATTCTCGCAGTACTATCCGTTTCCCCCATTCAGACCTACGCCTGAGACCCTTCCCAGGTAAAACCAGAGTCCACTTCATCACAGCTTTTGCTTGGCACTTGTTCAAAAAATCAACCCTTCCCTAAGCGACGTTCCTCGCGATCAGGTGAGGTCATGCACAAAATTTTCTTTTTTCAAAAATAAACATTTTCCCAAGTTCTCTCTTCGTAAAACCTCGGCATTTTCTTAATCTATTAATACTGCTGTGCCAAACGAGGTTAGGGGAATCAGTTTTATTGAGCGGCCTAACGTTTCAACCTGTTCGTCGTCTTCAGAGGCTTAAAAGTGGTTCAAGACTTTGGATTTGTTACTTAGCCGACCAAGTGCCTTACCCCCCCCCCCTTTCCGACATCGTCCTAGGTGCCAAAGCAAAAAGCCTAATGGGTGTGCTAGACGTGAAAATTCTAATGTCATTGAGAAGGACTTTCCCATGAACCACCGTTATGACGAAGCTCACAATGAAAATGAAAACGGAATGGTGAGAGTTACTATCGTCACGAACACTAACATTTCACCCAACGCTATCAACTTCTTAAGTCTCGGTCCGTCCTTTTCTTCTGCACGAAACGTCAATGCGGTTACATATCGCAAAGTAGTGGGCACTTTGCAAAGCTGAGAGATTTACTGAGAACAAAAAGAAGGCGCGAAATCAACCCGCAGACCTCAAATCAGGGCACACCGGTATCAGTACCATTTCCACGTACATTCTATAAGGAACCACCTCCCGTTCCTGAAGTCGATGTGAAGTTGAGAATTTTGGCATCTGATGTGTTGGCTGTTTTGAGAAATCACGAGCAGCACAACTATAACAACTTGAAATACGAGCAATGGAGAGGGTTCCAGGAATTGCGTGAGTTAAGATCGAATGGTACCATCCGTATCTCTGTGAGTGATAAAGGTGGAGAGTTTGTAGTTATGCCACAGTCATTGGATCGCGAGATAACAGAACTCCACCTGCGGGATTCGTCGGTCTACCGACACGCCACTGCGGATGAGTTTTTGTCACAATGCCGACGCCTTAACCATGCTTGGATGACCGTTGGCGCTTCAGCAGGGATTGACAGAAAACCACTCAGTAGATTTAAACTAGACAATCCAACCTGTCCAGTTTTAAATAGCCTACTTAAAACCCACAAAATTGCTTCACAAGATGTGCTGTCGATGTCACCGGAGACATTCAAAATAAGATCATAAGTTGCGTGGGAGGACCAACCGACATAATATCCTGGTTTCTCAACAGAATTGTGAGCCAGTTGTTGACCACGATTCCCTCGCACCTGACTAACACTATGCTTTTCCTTGACTATCTACACAGCAGACATGTTGAACAAGAATGTGTAATAGAGTCATCTGATGTGACTTCGCTTTACACAAACGTCCAAAAAGAGGATGCCCTACAGGCGTTATCAGGAATGCTTGGTCGACATCACAGCAGTATTAATAACTTTGGACTTAGCAAAGTATGCATCATGACTCTAATCAAGGAGTGCTTAGGTTGTAATATTTCAAATGGTCAGGTAGATATTTTTCACAAATGCGAGGTTTAGCCATGGGCCAACGACTTGCTCCAGTTCTTGCCATTTGCTTTATGAGCAAAATAGAGCAACCAGTTCTAGAACGTCTTCCCTTGATGTATTGCAGATACATTGATGATTGTTTTATTATAACATCAACACAGTCCGAAATGGATGAGTGTTTCAATCTACTGAATCATCAATCGCAACACATTAAGGTTACGAGGGAAACTCCTAAGAACTGTTGGCTACCTTATTTGAATACGCAAATTAAAATATCGGGTGGGCATTGTCAGAGTGAAGTGGTACCGCAAAGAAAGCTCTAAGAACATTTTGGTCCATGCATCTTCTGCACATCCTACAGCTGTTAAACGCGCAGTTGTAAGGAACATGTTTAAAACCGCATGTGATGTATGCACTGGCTCGGAAGAACGACAAGAGTCATTGAGGCTAGCCTCAGAGATCGCTTTCCAAAATGGCTATGTGGTACCACAAAACCACCAAAGAGTCCGCACTGTGCAACGAAATATACCACGCCAAGATCGTATATCCCTTTGTCTTCCTTTTATTTCTGATAAAATCACTTCTGCCATGCAGCGGAGCATAGTTCGGGCTCAGCTAGAAGATGATCTTGTGCTTGTAAACATCCCGAATGACAACATCAAGAAGCAGCTAGTCCGAAATAGGCTCTACGATAGGGAGTGTATATCAGAAAACTGTGTTGTATGTCCCTAAAATAAGTTAGGAGATTGCGCCAAAGCTGGTGCAGTGTATCAACTTGAATGTGGGACTTGCAATCAAATATACATAGGGGAAACTGGAAGGGTACTGGCACTTCGCATTAAAGAACAACTGGCTAGTCCGTTAGGCAAGCACAGGGTTGAGGGCATGGAGGTACCGACTTTGATATTAAGTGCATGGTTCTGACGTATGAGACCGATACTTCGTCTAGGAAAGCGTTGGAAGCATTCTGGATTTCCGCAAGGAATCCAGCACTGAATAGTCGAAATGAGTGTCCCTCGGTTACTAGTGACTTCTTGCCATTCCTTTCCCATTGTGAGCTATAGAACGACCGGTGGTGATGATGTGTGTCCTTACGAACGACACTGGTATACTCAGTATAATCAGTGAGGGATGACACAGTATGTCTCAGTCACCACTCGACTACTAACATCAGCGGTAGCGACGTCGCTCCGCGTCAACGGTGGATCAGCGGGTGAGTTTCTTTTTTCATGCATTGGGCTTTTTGCTTTGGCACCTAGGACGATGTCGGAAAGGAGGGGGAGGGGGGGGGGGGTAAGGCGCTTGGTCGGGTAAGTAACAAATCCAAAGCCTTGAACCACTTTTAGGCCTCTGAAGACGACGAACAGGCGAAACGTTAGGCCGCTCAATAGAACTGATCCACTTAACCTCGTTTGGCACAGCAGTATTAATAGATAAACATTTTTCTTCCTGAACGGAACGATGTCTAGAGCTGACATGTAGCTTTACAAAAGCACAATCCTTGATTGATACATAACAAAAAACGTGACTCATCTGGAGCTGTTTTCGATGTGATCAAAAAGGATGGATCACTGGCCGATCACTCGTCGATGTGATTGGAAGGTGCTAGACTTTTACTTTGTCCACCGATCGTAACTCGTTCAGTTTTGTATATATGCAAACGCGGGTAACACTTAAAATACCACAAGAAATTCTCTTTCTTAAGAGCATAAAACCACGTTTTAAAAAATGCATGTTCATGCGCGGCAGGGAGGGTGCGATTTTTGCTCGAAAAAATTGGAGTAGTATTACAGAAATGGCCATAACTCTCTTAATTTTAGGAGGTGTGCAAAAGCGGATGGCATTCTGAAAACTAGAAAAAATTCTCTATCTTATAGATGCAAAGCCAAACTTCGAAAAATGAATCTTCATGCAGTTTCTCGGCGATTTTTGCAGAAATACTTGCCGAAGATCGCAGCCCTACGTCCGCGCATGAAAATGCTCTTTTTGAAAGGCAGTTTTGCAATCGTCAGAGAGCGCATTTTCTCTAGTTTTCTGAATGCCGCCCGCATTTTCACATCTCTCAAAAAAAGTGAGTTATGATCGTTTAACTGCGTAAAACCTCTCCTTCCTGCGAACTAAAACATAACCAAATATTGAAAAATAGATCTTTATGCGCGGCCGAGGGGGTGCGATTTCTCTGCGATTTTTTGCAAAAATCGCACCCCCCCCCCAGCCTCGCATGAAGATGTATTTTCTAAGGAGCGTTTTTGTGATCATCGAAAAGAAAATTTCTTTTAGTTTTCAGAATGCCATCCGCATTTGCAAAGCCTTCAGAAGTAAACGAGGTATGTTATTTTTGTAGAATCACTCCAATTTTTTTCAAGCTAAAATCGCATCCCCTCGGCTGCGCATGAAGGTGCCTTTCTTGAAAGGCGGTTTTGTGATCTTTTGAAAGAAAATTTTTTCTAGTCTTCTGAATGCCACTCGCATTTGTATAACTCTCAAAATTGAGCAAGTTAGGATTGGTTGAACAAAGTACAAGTAAAGCACCTTCCAATCACATCGATGAGCGATCGACCAGTGATCCATCTTCCTTGATCACATCGAAAATAGCTCCAGATAAACTGCTTTTTATGTATCAGTCAAAGATTGAGCCTTTGTAAAGCTACATTTCAGCTCTAGATATCGTTCCGTTCAGGTAGAAAAATCTTTAATTTTGAAGAAAAATAACATTTTGAACAACACCTCATCTGATCGCAAGGAAAATGGCTTAGGAAAGGGTCGGCTCTGAAATATAAAATAAAAAATATTCTCCAAGTTCTCTCTTCGTAAAACCTCGGCATTATTTAGATGTTTCGATTACTTCTGTGCCGAACGAGGTTGTTAGGTGGACCAGTATTTATTGAGCGGCCTAACGTTTCGACCCGTTCGTCGTCTTCGGAGGCCTAAAAGTGGCTTGAGGATTCGGATGTTGCTATCTATCCGACCAAACGCCTCATCGACTCTAGCTTTGCGGATATCGTCTTGAGGCAGAGCAAGAAATCCCGAACCCATGAACGATAAACTCACCCGCTGATCCACCGCTTGTGCGGAGCGACGCCGCTGCCGCAGTTAGTCGACAGATGGTGACTGAGACTCACTATAATGTTCATTCTACACTATGTATACTGTGTATACCAGTGTCATTCTTAACCACATCCTTGTCACCACCGGTCGCTCTATAACTCACAATGCGAAATAAACGGCAGAAAGTCATCGATGACCGAAGGACACTCATTTCGATTGTTCATTCGTGGATTTCGTGAAAGAATCCAGAACGCCTCCAGCGATTTTCTAAACGAAATATCTGTCTCGATGGTCAAAATCGTGCACTTCACATCAAAGTCGTTTCCGCCATGTTCCTCTACTTTATGCTTGCCCAGAGGATTCGTTAAGATACCCCGCCTTTTGCACGCTAGATGTTCATCAACACGAATAGCAAGTACCCTTCCGGTTTCCCTAATGTATGTCTGGCTGCATAGATAACGCCAACTTTGGCGCAATCTCCTACTTTCCCGTAAGGACATACAGCACAGTTTTCCGTTACGCACTCCCTGTCGTAAAGTCTATTTCGAACCAGCTGGCGTCTGATGCTGTCGTTTGGAATGTTAACTAAGACAACATCATCCTCCAACTGGGCCCGTCTTATGCTTCGTTGTAGAACGGAAGTGACGTTATCGGAAATGAAAGGGACACACAAGGGTACTTTATCTCGGCGTGGTACAGCTCGCTAATCAGAGTGGGATCCCCTGTGGTGATGTGGTACCGTGTATCCATTCTGCGCAGCTATTTGACATGCTAGTTGCACAGATTCACGTCGTTCTTCAGCACCAGTGCATACATCGTTCGCAGTTCTGAACATATCCTTCACCACCGCGCGTTTGACTGCGTTCGGATGTGCAGATGATGCGATACCAAGATGTTCTTAGAACTTTCTTTGCGGTACCACTTCACTCGGATCATGCCACCGTATAATTTAACCTGTACATTCAGATAGGGAAGCCAACCGTTTTTCGGGGTTT
>OX375869.1:54237193-54285945 GCA_947359475.1 Heligmosomoides polygyrus bakeri | reverse complement strand
CTCGGAAGTGTAAACGGGGCGTGTAGTATAGAACCGACCACTGACCCGATGCTGTCTCGGCTATGGGCCGTGCGGGAACCTTCGAGCGTCCTAGCCGCTCACACCTCCTCACTTGTCGGCCATGAACTGCCTTGTGGAACACTTTAATCGTTTGCAGAACCAGGCAAGGAAAAGAACAGGACTCCAGGGTGTGGGCTATCCAAGTTGCTCGTGTGCTTTTGTCGCTCAGAGGGAATCCGCGGCTGGAGAAAGGACTCCAGGGTGTTCCATCCAGCTGCTCATGAAAATTGTTTTCGTCGCTCAGACGAGTCCGCAGCTGGGTTCTGCGCTCTTCGAGTGCAGAAGCGCATAAGCTGGAAAAATGCGCAGAAAACGCCAGCACATCGTGTAGACGCCAAAACCCCTCAAATCTCAACCACTCAGTTGAAATGCAAAGGACGGCGACGCAGGAGAACCGAAACCCAGCCTCCCCGCATGAAGCAATGCCACTACCCACTGCACCACGATCCGCGTGTCTGGAGTGCCATCGCGGGCGCTTAAGAAATCACTTGGACGCTGACTCGATCTACGACGCAACGGCGGCAGCCGCACGCTGCAGTAGCTCGCAAACCTACACATTATACCTTTGTCCTTTTCGAATTTTGAATAGTCGAATTTCGAATATTCGAATATTCGACTATTCGAAAAAAGTCCAATATTCGAATTATTCGATTATTCGAATATTCGAGAATGTCCAATATTCGAATTATTCGTTTATTCGAATATTCGAAAGTGGCCAATATTCGAATATTCGTTTATTCGAATATTCGAAGGCTTCGAATATCGAATATTCGAATGGTCGAATATTCGAATATTCTTTATCAATCTCTTAACAAGTTAGTGGCACTCTTCTTCGAAAACCAGGGGAGTGTGACCTTATGATAAAAAACGACGTTTGAGTTTCGCGCGTCGCTCAAAGTGCGCCGAATTGTGTGTACGCAATCTGACAAGGGAAGTCAATGAACTTCCCGTGGAGATTTCCAAAATGACCTATTGCTTGTTATAAGGGTGCGTCTAAGAAGCACCATAGTGGTCTTCAAATGTCCTACGGGCATCTGGGTAGGTAAAAAATTACAAAAAACTGTAGCACTTCAGTGCTGGCTGATAGGGCTAAAGTGACGCCTTGAATGGCCTTGAAATACTCAGAAATTAACATGCAGATGCTATAGAGCTTTAATTATAGTTAGATGTTAGAAATCTGACAATTTATTAGGTTTCCCGAAAGGGACTGCAGGGTACATTCAAGTGCGACAAACTGGGGGTGTGGATAGCGGGGAGAGGTCCAGGTTCGAATCTAGGAGAGGTGTTTACGGATTGCTGGGCGTTTTGGTAAATGTAGAACACATTCTCATTTTAACCTCATTTACGAACATAATCGAAATGTTTTGCTTCAGTCCATCTCAGGGATGTGTTGATCGGGCTTTGGGTTTCTATAGAGAACGTTTCTCTTGTAAATTTTACTAATTTTACCATCTCTTATAAAATGCATCATTTTTGACCCACTCCGTAGTATTGGTCTTCTTGCAGCCTATTCTTCCTCGGCCACTCTCCCGCGCTGACGGGGGGGGGGGGGGGCTTTCCAAACGTAGGTACTTGTAGTAATTCTCAAGACTTCGTAAATAGAGAATAAAATTTCATCCAAACGTTGTCCTGAGGGTTAACTGAGGTTCTGATCACGAAGGTGGCAAACGCTTTCGGTGTTACGGTCGACCACAATAGGCGATGGTGAGTATGTGCAAGAAAAGGTGCAGAATAACCGGCCGTGTTGTACTATCGTGACTCCAAAAGTGGAGTGGAGGTCGATTTTTTCGCCCAAACATCGCCTGTACTGTTATTTTGGATGCTGAGCACGAATATGGTATCCAATTTCGACAATTCGGCCGCTTACGATATTTCATAGTGTGTGTTCTTGAGTAAGGATGGTGTTGTCATGACCACTGATTTCGTCCTTTCCTCGCCTTAGGAAATTATTTAGGCTGCTGCCACGAATCTGTCATTTCTTTTTCTAAATTATCCATTTTTCGTGCACTACTTTCCATCTCAAAGTCGAAAACTGGAAAGCAAGTCTGATCACATATGTAGGTGAAGAAAGCGATTCTATGTACTCAAACTGATAAACTTGATCACTCATGAAAATGTGGAATCACGCGATCACGCGAAAACGTTTACTAGATTTGCGATCAGCACCTCAATTAGCCCTCTAGACGACGTTTGGGCGAAACCTGCTTTCGATCTCCGGAGTTGTGGGAGTACAAGTCCCTAAACCTTCGATTAGCAGAGAGTGGTGGGGAGACGATGGGCAGCAGGGGTGTGCGTTAAACTTTTTCGGTAAATTTTTACCGACCACTTTTTAACGAAAAATTTTCGCGTTAAAAAGATAAATTCGGTAAATTCGTTAAATAAAATGTCCCTTAGCTGCATTCAGTTGAAAACCACTGGGGTGCCTCTCGGACAATCCCCCACAGCGCTCAATAGGTCACTTATAAGATTCCCAAGGGAGGTTCATTGACCTCCCTTGTGAGTTGACGCGAAGTAAGCGCTGCAAGCGCGGCCCTCCGCTGCGCACCTGCTTCCTTGTAAACGGGTGAGGGACGTTCTGCCTGAAAGCGGCGCGGGTAAAGACGCGGGACAGTGCCTGCGGAGCCAATTAGCGTCGACTCGCGCAGTGACACCCGCCGCTTTCAGGCAGAACGTCCCCCTCCCCTTGTAAACGGCCGTCGAGCGTGCTGTGGCCATTCACGTGAATCGCAAGTGATTAGGGTTATGCCTGTACACAGATATTTTTACCTTCAGTATACTACGGGAGAATCTTCGTTTTGTATTTCTACCCCAGTTACAACAAGGGAACGATTAGAGCCGAAGGGACTGCGGTAGGGAGGTAGAACTTTCAGGGGCCTAGAAAGCTCCTGCTTTCTGCCAGTAAAGACGTTGAAGAAGAGAGGAAGAGCATTGGCTATGGTGTACAAGAGCCAGTCATACTCCGTTTCCTATGAAAATGAGCCATCCCCATTTTCGCTCTAACACTGTCCAAGTTGTAGTGTCTTGTCAGATTAGATTCCAACGCGGGTCCGTTTCTCTTCAACGGAGCTAGAACTCAAACTGAATGCCATTCATGAGACTCCAGTGCGCCCTTTCTGCACCAGATCGCCTTTGTGTCATTTCTCCGCCCATGATAATCATTCTTTTACCACCTGGAAGCTTCGCTATAACATAAGGAAAGATAGCAACCTATAGAGAAAGACCTATAACAATCTAGCTCTGCCTACCCAAGGTGTTTCTCTCTTCTCGGTGCACAAATTCTTAGGGAAGCAAAGCGTGCTTCACTGCAATTATACCGCTGTTATTGTCCTTTGGTCTCGTAAAGGAAATGGATGGAGCAGCCATCCATTTCCTTCACAGTGGGTAATAAAAAATAATTAAATGTCAACCACTGGGTGACGACAGTAAATAATAGTGTTCATTTGATTATTCGAATATTCGACTATTCGAAATTCGACTTTTTGAAAATCGAATATTATTCGATCATTCGAAATTCAACATTTTTTCCCAAGGACAAAGGTATACTACACATCAACCCCCGACTCTATCGGCAGAAGGCCGATGGAGTCAGGGGTTGATGTGTAGGTTTGCGAAACCGTGCGCCGCAGACAGCATCGGCTCAGTTGTCAGTTGTGTTCTATAATGTTTCTCGATACAGTGAGTTTCTGAAGTCAGAATACTATGATGATCTTCCCAATCAGTTCATAAAGCAAGAAGCATTGTTCTCTGATTCTGATTTCTTCGCAATAAAGTTACACCGCATGAAACATTTTTATTGATTTATTGCACATGTTTGTGCGCTATACAAGAAAGGAACATAATAAAAAAAAAAAACATTTAACGGACTTGAGTGTTTCTCGATTCCATGTTTGTCTCTGATGAAAGATTCAATGAATCGTAGCGTCGCAGTAAAACAAGTTCTCAGTTGCAAAAAAAAAACGGAGTGAAGAGATTTTGGGGGAGAGATTATGACAGGGATATTGGGATAAGGATGATGAAGTTGTAATGTGTTAATGCTTCAGTGCCGATACCATGTCTGAAAAAATAAATTATTATTATAAGCTCAAGAAAGGGAACATTGAAGAGAGAAACGAGATCTTCTGTTGTGAGTTACGATTCTTATTGTTTGTGAGGTGATGGGACGAGAAGCACCATACAACAGTCAAGCCAGGAGCCTTGCAATTAAGGTCTTTGTCATGTATTCTTCTCCCATATGAAATTCGTAGCTTTATTCTTCCTGCTTTCGAATGGCAGTCAAGACCATGAACAAATAGTGTGCTCTGGACCATCAGTCATCTTGCATCTTGTAACTGTGGTGGCTATAAGAATCTAATTGTTAACAAAAATGCTCGATTCTTGATGCACCTCAGAGTCCTCAGAAACAGTCCATGCTCCGGAACCACTTTGCCATCGCACATTCCATTTGACCAAGCAGATACGTAGCCTGGAAACGCTGACGTGCAACAACCACACTCCAAGCCCAGTGGTTGTGAGATCGCAACGATTCCGTTTTAAAGACTGCACCAAGCTAACCACGGCACTCCGCGAACGCAGAAATCAGAAGGATTGCGCTGTAACAGCGGAGGAAGAGTTTTAGTTACATTTCATCATTATGGGTCACATACCATAATATCGTTTCATTACAAGTCATCAGGAGTTACATATCATCATATCATTTTATTACATCATGATTAGCCCTTGTTTCCCTTTTCCGCGTTACTGAATGCTTTTTGGAGTTATGATACTTGGAGGGGGACACCGTGACGGACCGTGGCGCGCACATTGGTGCGTAACTACATGAGACGAATCTTGATGGCTGTTATTTCATTTTCTCGATCACATATCCACCTTAATTTGCCTCCAGATTTTTGGTAAGATAAACTCCAGGATGTAAGTAGTTTTAATATGGGTGCACTAGTCGGGCCACACCCGGAGTTCCTTCTCCTGCCCAGATCTGTGTACCAAAAGTTTTTTGGGCGCAAGTAGGTCTGGGGGGTCACCCCCTATTCAGTGGTTGTACGCCTTGGTAGGAAGGCACGTGTATGCCTAGTTACATCAGAATTGCCGTACCTCAGTCGCCATAGTGGTAGAACACACCAGTGGTAGTGTTCTCGCTCTGCAGGAAGACATCACGGGTTTGGTCCCCATCGACATTGGTATTTTCGCATTGGCGATTTATTGTCATTGAAACCCTTTATCCTCATTTCCAACACATTTTGAACAAACGCCTGACAACAACTGTCATATACGTTTTTCGAGCTTTTTGAAAGTGGAGTGATAACCATTTTTGATTTTTTCGTAAGGTAAGTCAAAACCGGATGCTAGATTTGTGATCAGCGCCCCAAGTAACCCCATGCACAAGGTCTGGGCGAAATTAGTGCATCTGACCTCACCACCCGCAACTGGCATCCTTGCTAATGGCTGCGCTGATTACGCAGCGCTCCGACCGTCGCTTCATCAGCGCACGCAACATGCAGTCGACAACGCGATCTTTCACCGGCCAGCACAGGAGAACCACTTATCAACTTTGGTCTGCACCTTTGCCATCAGCGTTTCAAGCTCTCGCACAGGGCTAGGACTCCGTCCCAAGTTCAGGGAGGTGATGGCATTCTCTGATTAGACGTACAAACACTAGCTGTACAACTACAACGATTCCTACTTACCATGTGTACACTTCAGGAATGCTCACTACTCCTACGCTGTTTGCTTATTTAGCTACGCCTACCTCTATAAGCAAACGTTTGCCATTCCAGGATCGTTTTTCTTGGTGAGTCCTGGCTGTAATAGGTTTTCGAGCGCACATTGTCTTTCAATCTTAGCTAGAGCCTCATTCTACTATCTTCCTTGATAACGGGAGGAACAGTATATAGGGATTTACTCCTTCACGATACATGCGATCTACACACTTTAAGGTCTCTGAGACGTGACGGAACTGAAACTGCATTGCGATATTTCTCTTCATTCTACTGATTGGCTGTCTCTCTGGGTCATGTTGAAGTCCACACTATTTGCCATGGCAAGCAACCTGACCCTTTTCATAACGTTTTTCATCGGGCCGAAGAAAAAAACGTCTACAGGTTGAATCGACGTAGCCCCGGCAGGAATATTGGTGTCAAAGTGAATAACATTCCCATGGGTGGTGCTCGAGTTTTCTTCGCCCTCGTCATCGCAATGGTCCCAATCGGGCTCGTCATCAGTAGACGCATCTGATCCCAAATTTTCATCCGTTTCGACCTCAACTGAAGCTGCAGCACCGTCGCGTGGAATAGCTGCGAACCTTCTAGCGATATTCTTCTCCTCACGAGTTGGTGCATCGTGGTCGTCTGGCACCCCAAATTCAGCCAGAAGAATGGACACCACTTTTGCTGGTGAAAAGGACATAGTGAGTGAAGAAAAAGCAGTAGATCAACGACATTTTATTCTTCCTCATCATACATTCTACTTACCTTTTTGCTTTGTTCCATGAATGTCAAGGTTGTTAGAAACACCTCTAGTTGTTCAATATATGACTTGGGCTCTATTTGTGCAAAATAGTACAAAAAAATGTCACCGTAGCAGTTTTTACCTTCAAGCATTTTTACGAACGTGTATGGTAGTTCTCCCGGCTATTTAATCAAACACGTGTCATAATTCAGAGTAGCAGGTCATTTCGAAGATAAATTATGATTTGCAAAAAAACCGGCAGCAACGGGGATCGAACCAGCGACCTCGCACCCAGCGAGCGTGAGCACTGCCCCCGCGCCACCGCCGCAGCTTCTTACGGAGCCCCGATGACTCACCGCTCTCGCGCCAGGGTTGTCGCACAGCCAGCCTGTGATGAGCGAGTTGTGGCCCTCCGATTTCGCCAGGCCATAACTCGCTCAGGAATTTCATTTTGCAATTTTGACACCCACATTCGTAATCAGCATTCCGAGCTCTTTCTAATGGTCTAATGATTGTGGTCTCAACTTGAAGTTCCATGGGAGGTCGAAACCTTTCCCTAGTTAGGTAAAGTTTGTGCAAGGGCAGTAACCCTGATCTGAATACACTTATTCACCCGTACCTATCGTAACTATCGTAATCGGCTCAATTTGAAAAGATGATATCGCATTCGTGACCATCGCATCTAATAGCCACCTGCTGGAAATTTGGGTCAAATTTTTATATGACTCCGCGAGCCGTGATAGTGACAAGGCTTTCCTGCGAATAGCTCTCTGTCATTGTTCCTCGTTTTCCGATTTCGAAAGTTCTTATTTTGGCAGTGAGTGCCATGGGCATTGGTGTGGTGCTTCATAGGTCGTAATGTTTTACACATTTGGGCACTGGTAATGGATCACGAAGTGCCTACAATGGAGGGCGTAATAGCAAACCCTAGCGAGGTGAGGTTTTAAAAACTCACAGAGGTCACATACCCATAGAGACTCGATAGATCAGCAAAAATGCAAAAGACCGGCAATGCAAGAAAATGCAAGAAAATGTCCTACATCGGACTTCTGCCCCGTGCAACAAACACGACCTCTAGCTGCGCCAGTCACTCCGTGCTGCACGACCTCGCAGCTTCGTGGTGTTCTCGAGCCTGCGACGATTAACCGTTGTGAGCCATAGGGAGTATTGAGTGATCCTAACATGTTTTTCTAAAAGGTTTTGCAACGGCAGGAAGCGTTTTGCTACAATTTAGAAGTGGGATTTGGATTTTTATTAGGGCAATAACCTAGACTTTGGAAGGCATATACGTGCTATAAGGTCACACTACGGAAATCAACTCTCTTTAAGGCATTGTTCACAGGATTAGATCTGTTCTCATTGAGGTATAGAGGACACAGCCTCTCTGTCGAATCAGTGTTATGTGTTTATGTTTGCTTCATATAAGAAAAAGGGCTTTGTTATGGAGAAGGTACAGAACAAATTCACTGGGAAACTTCTTCTTGGAACAGAGAGTCTCTTATATCCGCACATACTGAAAGCATCAATCAGAAATATATATCTCAGATTGCCATTTCTGGAATCTCGCCGCAAGGCTTTCGACGTCTGTCTTGTAGATAAGCTGCTGTAGTTTACCACCGTTTCTGGCTGGACCTTGCAGATTCCTTAAAATGAAGAAATTACTCACAAGAGTTGGCTCTGCTGCGCTATCTCTTCCTCGCCTAGGAATCGAATCGCTAGCCATGTCACCTATAGGGTAGGTGGTTTGTACTTCAAAACTTCTGACCACCTGCAGTTTTCAAATCGTAACACCGGGCAGTTCAGCAGCCGAGTTGAATTTGTTACTTAGATTTGAAGTTGGTTGAGTGATACAATCCTTCTGTATGAACTGCTCCATTGTTCTATATTTTACGTCTCTATGTTCTAACCCTTTCCGTTTGTTCCCTGCACTAGGTGATATTCATACGACTGTTACTGTATTTGTTTTCTTGCGCGTTACCCTATACATGCATGATAAACATTAGCACTAACTAAACACCAGCATTACTCGCTTCTTAGTTTCGACGTGCTGTTGAGCCAGTTTCCTGATAAGCAGATTAGAGTTGGGCTTACAAGGGAACTGTCTGAACGGTACGCCGGAGCGGCAAGAACGAGTACTGTAGGGAGAATCCCCGTCCTCCAAATAGTAACAGAACATGTTTTGTTTTTGCCGAATCGTTGAGGCAAACGAGTACGAGGGTGTAATGGTTAAGAGTCCGCAGAGCGAGCTCTTCACGGCAGCGCAAGAGCCCGGCGTCGTGGGCTGGGTGGCGCAGTGGTAGGAGGGCACGCCTCATGTTCGTGAGGTCTAGGGTTCGGTTCCGTGCTATGCCGCGTTTTTGCACTTTTATCATAGTATCGGATTTCCATAGAGCTTTCCATATCTGAACTTGTTTTGGAGTTTGCTACGGTAAGATGTTTTGTTACTTATTATTTGTCGACATCTCGTAATTCACCAGCAATGTCCGAAATATGCCAAATGCGATTTTGTATGGAACTTTTACTCCAACAAATTGTTCTCATTGTCAATGTAAGAAACTTTGACACAGGAACAACATGAAACAGCGGCAGAATGCCAGAAAAATGCTTCAAATGCAACTTATTAGTGTCGGTGAGGTGAGTGCCACCAGTGTACTAACAGTGTAGGAGGGGACCACATGATCTTCAACTTGGCCTACCACCTCAATCAATATTCTCTCCTCTGTTATGCTTACAAAGTCGCGCGGTTATAACAAGCTGCTGTCGCTAACACTGACTCTACAATGTCTGCTCACCCTCGAGTGGTCATTCACCTATTGACACTGAAGTGCGGATCTCCACTGGATGCTGTCGGTTCGAGAGACGAGATGAAGCTGGCGGAAAGGATAGCAAATATCTTACGGGATTCTGAACTGCGACAGCTGGAAATCGAGGAAGTCGAGAAGTTGGAGGATGTGGAAGAAGAGGACCAAGAGTTTCAACCAGAAGAGGATTGTGCCGAAGTCACAACGCCACTAACCAGCGAAGGCACTATCACGTTTTCGGGAGAACGGATCGTTTCGGAGGAAATGGTCTGGCTATACTAGAATAATTATACTATACAAGTTTGAGAACTGGGGAAAGTGGACTATCGCGATTCCAGGCTTGGGCTGCAGCGGAGTACCACTGGGCAGGAACCGTGAAGCCAAAAACAAGTTCACATATGGAAATCTATGGAAATCCGACACTATGGTAAAAGTGCAAAAACGCGGCGTCGCATGGGAACCGAATCCTAGACCTCACGAAGGCCTATGTTATACTTCGGCGACGCGTCGCCGACGCTGCGACCCGTCACCGACGTGGCCACCGACGTCGCCGACGTGGCCACAGACGCATGGTCGACGTCGGCGACGTCGTCAACAGATTCTGTGGCGGTGTCGGGGACGTCGTTGACAGGAGAGCATCGGAGCGCATTTTTAGCATCGGAGCGCGTTTTCAATGTCATCACTCGCACTCCACATGTCTTTCAAGTCACTGTCGAGTTCTAAACATCAAAAAAAGCACATCTTAAATTAATGTGGCCAAGTAGTAACAAGATTGTAAGCATTCAGACCATGCACAATCAAACAACTCTGAAATGCAAGGTTTCAGACGGGGCGTTTTACACGTTACATAAATATCGTTACCTGTGCTTTCATACGGGTCTCAAACGTCTTTAAAGATTTCATTAGCAGCAATGTTAGAACCATTCAAACAGTACCTGTATTTTTTAGGATGCCCTTATTTTTCGCAAGACATAGTGTGTTTTTAGGTTTTTAACCTTAAAAGAAGCCCAAATCAATCGATACGATTACTTTGTAGAGAGATTATAACAAGTATTCAAGCGAAACACTATCAATAGACTGTAAAATGCAAAATAACAGACGAGTGCATGGCGCAGTCTATCCCGATAACAATAGAAGTACGGGATAGTGTTGGGCATTTAACGACTATTGATTTACCAATTTAACGATTTTACCAGCATTTTTGGTTGAGCAAAGACCTTTTTCGTTAAATCGTATTTAAATTAAATTCACGCCGAATTCTCGAAGTTCAAAGGAAAATTTAACTCTTAGGTTTGCATTACCGTTTGAGAAAGCGAAGAAACACAATTTATTTTCTGCACAGTTCTATTTAATATTACTTGCTCTACAAGGGAGCAAATAGGCCTAGAAAATGCGAACAGAGCGGCTGAGAAGGACACAAAAAGGAAGAAAAGTGACAAAGTGAAGGGGAGCTAAGGTTTAGGGTCCCACTCCCTCCCAAACACTCAGTGTTCCAGTGAATTGCACTTTTGTGTTCGCAAGACGGCGTCTTTTGCACTTCTCGATTTCGTAATTCGAAGTACGGTGGTGATGATGGCAGTTCCGGGAACGAAAAACCAACCCACAATCATAACACTCCATCGGAGCGCATTTTCTGCCACCCTTGGATGACGTCGGCGACGTCGGTGACGGACCGTCGCTGTGCACAGCACGGCGACGTCGGTGACGTTGGCGGCAGAAGTATAACACCCCCTGCGGAGCTCTCGGCGACGTCGCCGGCGACGCTGTGATGTGCGGGCTGCTACGCAGTGCGTAGCAGCCCCGACAGCACAGCGTCGCCGAAGTATAACATAGGCCGAACATGAGGCGTGCCCTCTACTACTGCGCCACCCAGTCCACGACACCTAGATCTTGCGCTGCCGTGAAGAGCTCGCTCTGCGGACCCTTAACCATTACACCCTCGTACTCGTTTGCCTCAACGATTCGGCAAAAACAAAACATGCTCTGTTACTATTTGGAGGACGGGGATTCTCCCTATAGCACTCGTTCTTGCCGTACCATTCAGACAGATCCCTTGTTAGTGCGGGCGCTTTAACAGGAGAAGAAAGAGCAAAAAACCGTGAGGACGTCAAGATGAACACGTGCAAAGTTTAAAGGATGTATGCGGGCGGAAGGGAAGCGTTTCAACTTAGTTCAGCATTTTGATACAGACCCATACGAAGCGAGACCATTCCAAAGGTCCTTGATTGCTATTAGCCGCGCGCAAATGATAGCTGCCATAAGCACAGGAGAGAGTTGTTGCAGGAGATTGTTGAAAAAACTAGCACAAAATGAAGACGCAAACAGACGGGCTTGGTTTGTTGCAAGCATTGATGGTCTAAAATTGACTCATGTGATCATGAGAAGGCGTAATAACAACGAACTAATATGTACAAAAATATTGGCAGTGCGCGGACTCGAACTCAACATACCGCCGGTGTGCTCCTATGAAGCGGCACCCCTACCGAGTGGGGTGTCTTAGAGGTTGAAGAGTGTTGCGCGCACGTTTCCACACCTTTTTCAGGTCTCAGAAAAAGCATTCAGCAGAAACTAGCTGTTCTGGACTCTGCTCGTACTGCCCTACATCCTGCCAAAGTAGGAAAAGCTCACCATGAGTTGGGAACATTTCCTTGTTAGATTGCCATTCCTGGATCACAAGGAATTTCAAAAACATATACTTCGATAGTGCGAAGTAATTATGGCCTCTAAATGAACCTCAAGGCGGACGTAAGAACACCTTGTCAGGTTAGTCTTGGAAAATGGAGAAATTGGGACATGGCGGGGAACTTTCCATCGTTCACTTATAGACTCGCACTTCCACCATTGGACCGCCCGTGCCTGCACCACATAGCACTTCACAGGCCTCACAACCATTGCCTCCTAAATATAGCTCCTCTCTACCGTACCCGTTGCAGCTATAATTCGCATGCGGCTAATAGTATTTATGCATCTTTCAGTGGCATAGTGCTGGGTCAAGTTGAAGCACCTTCCTTGAGAGACGGTCGACTTGTGCTTGTGCCGTGCGGAAGGCGTTCTTATTGATTTCAGAACCTCCTAGCTGGTGCGCTTTTCGGCGTCTATTTCGGATCTGTGCTGGTCTGCGTTCTGAATGCAGTCGGAGCCTCGGGGTGCTATATGCTTTCAAGTGTCTGCATGCGACCAATTGTTGATCGATGTCTCTCACAGCGATTATTAGTCCTCCGAAGAAAGGTCCGAGTTATCTCTCTTCCCACTGGCCATGTTAATCTGTGTTATTTTTCAGGTCAGGTCAGAAGAGCAGCAGTTGTTCATGTTTCTCTTAGGCGCACGAATTCTACCCTTCTGCCCTCACTGGTTGTTGAACATGTGTTCACCCTTTGTCGGTATCTCGCTGCCCGTTCATGCTGCAACGGTATTAGTAGGTTGGTTGCCTTCGTAGAGGAACATTTTGTAGTAGAGGTTTTGTGTAAAACCCACAGGAAGACAATCATGGCTCTCCATACTAGGATGTATTTGTTTGCCCATAAATCCGGTGTCATCTCGATGGGATGCATAGGAACGTTCCGAGCTGACAAGACTTTTTCGGTAGAACGCATCAAATTGGCACCGTCAAATTGGGTGTTGGTTGTTCAAGTACGGACAAGCGCTTTATTCGACGCCTCACCTCCAGCAAACATGCTTAGTAGGATTACTTGGGGCTGAGGATTGGTTTGCTGTTGTAGGGATTAGAGAAATAGATAAACTACTGTCCAGGCTAGGGTAGGGGTGTGGTCCATGGTTAGGGAAGGGACTCCAGGATGGGTGCGATCCAAGCTGCTCGTGTGAAAACGACCTTCGTCGCTTAGGTGAAGTCCGCAGCTGGGTTCGTGGAAACTGCTTTTGTCGCTCAGGGGGAGTCCGAAGCTGGAGGGAAGGGACTCCAGCATGTGGGGCAAAAATGCCGCAACGCAGGAGGACCAAACCCTCATGCGCACCCGTGCGAAGCAACCCCTCTACTCACTGTGCCACGATCCGCTTGCCAGCCGCGCCATCACTAGCGTACAAGAGACGTCGACGCGAGCCACGATGCATCGACAGCAGACGCAGCTACAGTATCCCGCAAACCTGCGCATTAATCCGCGCGCGCCAATTTGATACGTTCTACCGAAGGCGTCTTATTTCGAGCTGTGACTGATTAGTGAAGGCTTGAGGCGTAAAATTTTACTATGAACTAACCGTAGAGTTTTTAGAAGTGAGTTATTGAGGGAGGAAGTTGAACCATGACGGTTGGGTGCCGGTTGAATCGGCCATTGGCGCGAAGGTCAAACGCGCGTTGGCGCTGGAGCACGAAAACCGATGCCCTTGTTAATGCGACCAGATCCTTCGACCCGATTACGGGGCAGCTCGGCCCCGAGTATGCTGAGTCATCGCGGCGAGGCAGATTCCAGACGGAAGAGTCCCGGTGCCTACTTCTACCCTACATCTCTAGCCGCACGTGCAACTCCTGCGATTGCTTTCCCACGATGGAGAGACTTCACATGACATCCAAAAGAAAGAAGATGTGGCGGGATTTGGAAGTTCCATTGCTACGAAGTGGTGTCGTTCGAGCCGGTTCGAGTGATGTTTGCTCCCTCACAGCAAAGGGGTAGAGATATAGCGATATATATCCTACCTCGAGATCGTCAGCTGTGCTATGAGTGGGCGTATAGGAAGACACTCTCAGACGGAGAGACCAGCACCTTTACGTGCTGTGGATACCGATCGCTTAAGGATCGAGAGCGCGAGGTGTACAATCAGCCTGCGCCTTCCTGCAAAGTCAGAAATGGACACTTCATAACGGATCCTGAAAATCCGGTTCGCTATCACTTCTGTGAGCCAAGAAGCGCCCCTCGTTCTATTATGCGCCGTAGGGTGATCGAGAGGTGCAACGAATTTTGGGCACAACCCTATAAGGGAAATCCAACCAGCTTATCCAAGGCTTAGTAGCTGATGTGGCACAGCCACGCTTCGGTCAGGTGACACATGAGAACAAATATTGTTTAGAGAACGATATTTATGGTTTCAGGCGATACTTTCACAGCCCCAGAGCGGATGGCAATGGTGGACAGCTAACTGTTCCCTCACGGAATGGGCAGGATAGTTTGCGGACTTCGTTGAAGGGTTTCACAGTAAACTTCGAAGGGCGGTTCCTACTGGCACCCCTGCTATGGCAGCTCTATCACAGTTTTTGGCCTCACAGTTAACTATGGCCAAATCGCAGATCCTGCCTAGAGCAAATAGGGAAATAGCGACAAGATATATCCGAATTCGCGAAGCCTGTAGGTAACATGAAATACATGATGAGATGAGACGCTTCAGACAGTTCCTCCAGGCGGATGGCCGTCAACCTACCAAAAGAGAGTGTAAGGATCACCTTGATACCTTAGCCAGCAATCTTGCTCACTGGTTAGCTCTCAATGTGTCCCCGTCCCCTCGTTGTACTCCTCTGAAGAGCCCTACGCATGTCATCCTGCCCATTCCGTGAGAGAACTGTTAGCACACCTGTCTTTATATTAAGGTATATGCTTGGTCACAAATGTAATATCATGCTTCACACGATTCAGTAGTTTTTATTCGTATGTTGCCATTTGTACTTCAAACGCTTTGGCAAAGGGTGCTCTAAAATGTTTGTCTCAAACAAAAGACAAGTCTCAAACATGTTGCTAAACATCCTGCAGAAACTGAGTGACCGTTTTGGCTGGATCAGTGCATTTCCTCAGTGATATCACCAACAGTACGATTCGTGTGGAAATATATCACGCTGTGATGAGACGCCGGTCGTGCAAATCGCTCAAGAAACAGCATGTTCCCACGCGAGACGGTAGATAGCGGAGAGACAGCGAGAGGTGGCAGACGCGCTGCAGATCGACGTGACTCAGCAGTAGCGGGGACGAGCGGGGCCGAGTTGCCCGTCAACCCGTCGACCCTACGCAGTTTATAAGATTCCCTAAGGCTAATTTCCTAAGGAGACGCTACCCTACTCGGTGTTGGGGGGGGGACTGTTTATCTCACGGTGGCGTTTCTTCAATTAGCTGTGCCGTTTGGGCTATGATGCTATGACAGCTTCGTTCGTTCAACACAGCGACCTACGAATAAGTTGTATTAACAACCTACATAATTGAAATTAAACCGAACCACCACGAACCACGTCGAGGTCGACGAACGAGGTTATATTTAATTGTTATTGTTTATTACGATTGCACAAGGTAATACGTTAGAAAACAAACAGAAACAATCACAAAAAAGAACACTGGGACGAAAACATGCAAGCAGCGAGGCAACATTTACAAACAATCATACTATTCAACCAATTTCAGATCTAAGCAACAAACTTTTTTCTAATAAACTTTCTTTACTTCATTAGTGTATGATGTATGTATGAATATGTGTATGTATGTATGAAGTATGGGTATATGTCGCGTAGGTGAGCAGCATCGGTGGGTGGGAACGCTTAAACCAATCAGACCGCATTGAATGGACATGCCGTTCAAAAAGGACGTATTCAGTCGGTACCCCGATGGGCTGGCATGTGTTCGAACTGTGCTCTGTTTGGTTATTATTGGCTGGCGCACTCCCACCTACCAATGCTGCTCACCTACGCGACATGTACCGAAGTATGTGTTCAATGTATGAACCTGCACGGTGACTAAGAATGTCTACAGGCAATGGTCAACCAGAGCGTCTCTAGGACCCGCTGGTCCTTGCGGAGACTTGCGGTAGGGCATTGAAATTCAGGAACAAGAGAATCATCTTCCATGTCAGTGAAATTCAGCAGTAACCTTAACCGCAGAGCTCCGCAGCTAATTTGGAAAGCACTAAGTGCTTCCAAGACGTGCCGTGCAATCCTCAATGGGTAACTTTGAAAATCTTTAGGGGTTCTCTGTCCGCCTTTTTCTCTAACATATGGCCGACCGTAATACGCAAACCATCGGTCGTTATTTAAGAGTTCGTGACCCTGTCTTACTTCGCTCTCAAGTTAAAACGTATCCGAATGGATATGAATGAAGGAATGACATGAAATGAATGGAAACAGATCCGTTGTACTGATCTGAAAGTGGTAGATATTTGAAAGGAACGAACTCGTCAGGGAATTTACCCGGGATAGTCACGTGTCGAGGTGCACTTCATCTTAAACGGATTGAGTTCGCATTAGGCCTGTATCCTGTGGCCACATTCGTAGAAACAAGCGGGATGTTTTATCCGTCCCAGACGAGTCTGGTTCCAATCCACCGCGGATGGATTGGAACCAGACTTAATTGGATTGGGTGAGATCCGAATCCAGTAAATTCAGGACATACACGGGCGCAAAGCTGTGCTTCACGGATTCAACAGTATATGTGCTTGCTAGAAACACCTCAAAAGGCGGTTATTTGCGTTGACGAGGACCGTAAAAGGCGATCCTCATATAACTGCTCAGACTGAATGAGCTGTCTCGTGAATGACTTGAACCGCACGTACACCGTAAGAGCGCACTACGTCGATGGTCGTTCAAGTGGTGCGGTACACGAAAATGACTGATTGAGAAAGCGGAAACAGGACTTGAAAAGGTCGGGATCACATCTGGCCTGGCTCCCAAGGAAAGGGCCTTTTGCTCGGTTTGGTGAGCAGACGGACCAGTTTGGGCTGAGTGAGTCGACTGTGTTTCAGGACTGGTGCCGTACAACGTGTTGTGTGTCCGTGCCGGTCGTGTGCTGGCTGAAGTGCGCTCTGTGCACGATGTGTTCGACGTGAAGACCATCTTCGAGCTGGTCTTGCTGGCGGCTGTTCTGGTGTCCATCGGGCTGCTCACGCGACGACGTCAGAGCGCTCTACCTCAAGCTGCACATGCCTCCAGCGATTGAGTGCCCCTCATAAACGGTCTCCTCTCATCTCTCGTGCGCAGCTGTCAGAGACAGTCTCTATCTAGTCACTTGCTACCTGTTAGGCTCCTCCTTAGATGCTCAATATTTAAACACGTTCATCTTAGCTTCGATTCTCTATCTATATCACATCCAGACTCTGGAAGTGTGGCTCAGTTCCGTCTTTCTTCGTTATCATCTCCGTCCCAAGCAAATTTTCAGTTTTTTAAATTACTTTTCTCCAACTTCAGTATTGCGTAGCTGGTCAGAGTTGAATTTAACCAAGCATTTTCTGTCCAGAGCACAAAGTCCTCATCGGTTGCGGGTTCTCGAGATAGCTGTCTTTATTAACTCTGTCACAATGAAGGGTAACATGTGGCATACTGTGCCGATATATGTACAAAATTCCTTAAGGAGTGGCTTCTAACTTGTGACACGTGTGGAATAAATAACATTCGAAGAACATATTTGAGCACTGTCTGACGCAGCTTCTCAGCTACAAACGAACCAACGAGATGCGGTGATGCGGCAGCACTGCCTGCACTTCGGGAAGCGCCGAGGAAGAACTGCTTGTGCTGGAGATGGCACGGTCAGCTACTGACTGGTCCAGCCCACTTGGTGGCTCTGTCAGACTAGCTCTCTGCGCTGACACCGGCTGCACTGAAAGGAATGAGTTGTGGACGATGACCCGGGGTGCTGACACGGCGACTTACGTGACATGCAGTGGCTGCCCTTCCGGTTAATTCTGCCCCTGGCCGTTGTGAGGTAGGTGAACTGAAAGCTGAAGTATTGTCGGCGAGCAGGAGGCCAAATATCTGCCGCGACCGCTGGGCGAGATCCCCACTCCGGTGATCGCGGCAGGTGTGAGGGCGCTCAAAAACATGACCATGCACAGTGCTTGGATTTTCTCGATGTTCCCACCTCTCCACTCGCAGTAAAAGTCTGATAAGACATACTTCGGCGAGTACGGGAGCGCAAATCTTCGCACTTGTTGGATGACAAGCTCGCGCAAGGCACGTGCTTAGCATACCACGGTGTTCAGTGGGCTATCCGTTATACTTGTGCTTTTTAAAATTTTTTCGACTGAACGAATAATCTCAAATAACCCCATTTTTTCGGTTATTCGAATTTCCGAATAATCGAATAACCCCATTTTTCGAAAATTCGAATGAGCGAATAATCGAATAACACAATTTTTTAGTTATTCGAATTTCCGAATAATCGAATAACCCCATTTTTTGGTTATTCGAATTTCCGAATGATCGAAAAACCTAATTTTTTGGTTATTCGAATTTCCGAATAATCGAATATTCGAAAAATCGAATAATCGAATAAACTTTATGAATACGCCCGGTGCAAAATAGATTCGCCCCTGGTTTGTCCATTGGTACCCGAAGAACCCGCTGCCGAGGTCCAGTAATGTTACCATCGTATTCCTCACTATGGAAAACTTCTATAGGAGAATTCTAAGCAGTTTATCTTATCAGTGCAATATGCCACGAATTTTAACTGAAAATTTAATTAATGGAGACCGGTGCAAAATATAAGTTCGCTTCATAGATAATCTGATTAATCACAAAAGTACCTACAAACAAGGTAAGATTAGTACTTCGTCACATCACCTTTGTTGCAACCATATCGAAAATTCTATTTTGCATGCTACTGATTAGGTTATCAATAACAGTTCGCTCAAAATTGGCCCATGCATGAAGTATGGCGTTCTTCAGATCAGAAACCGATGTCTCAGCGGTTCCATTTTTGTACATTTGTGTACATTTGTACCCGTCGGGCCCATCAAGATTCCACTTCTTCTACACTACTAGAGAGATCTGAGGAAAGAGGTCGAGTATCCTCCGCTACCGGCGGTTTCGAATCACACAACCCTCTAGATTTACCTGCGGCAATACATGGCCTGCAGCGAGCACCAAAAATCTTTCCTGGGGTCGAATTCATCAACGATTGACAGCAATTTAACAGAGAAAATACAGCCGAAATCTCTGATATTCTTCTTCTTCAGCGTTTGTCCCGCTTCATAGCGGGGTCCGCTTTTCTGGTGCCATGTCGTCATCTTTCCCGATCCCGTACTGGTTCATGGTGGACACCAGCTACTTTAAAGCCCTTGTGCAACGCACCAGCCCAACGCTGCTTCAGGCGCCTTCTAGGCCGCTTTCCAATTACCTATAGGTTAAGGCCTATCTCGCGGACGCTGTCTTCTTTTCCACGCAGGACGTGGCCGTACCACCGCATGCGAGCTTCGCGCATCTTGTCAGCCATCGGAGCGATACCGAACTTCTGCCGAATTACGTCATTTCGGATGCGGTCCAGGCGCGTTACATCAGTCGTTAAATACTCGGTCTTCTTGACGTTCAGTTTGAGTCCTAACATCGCCAGGAAGTCGCCCCAAGCATGCATCTGCCGCTCGAGTTCACATTTGCGTTCGCAAGCGAGCATTACGTCATCAGCATATAGCAATGTCCAAGGGACGGGCTTCTGAAGATCTCGCGTAATGGCATCCATTACGACAACAAAGGGGAGTGGGGAAAGCGCAGGACCCTGGTGTACGCCAACAGATATAGGAAACTCCATCGAGGTTCCGCTGTAGCTTGAACTCGACTCTTTGGACAAGAGTATCGAGAAAGGCAAGATACAGCTGCTTTTTTCTCGTCGCGATGCTTCTCCTCCAGAAGGCGGGCGGCATGTATGGCAACAATGGTACCACAACCAGCCACGAAGCCACACTAGTTGTCGGAAAGCTTGACGATTTCGCCTATTGTGGATTCGTTCAAAGATCTTCATGCTGTGCGAAAGCAAGCGAACCGGACTGTAATTTGAGCACTCCGCAGGGCTGCCCTTCTTCTTCCAAATTGGGATCGTCGTACTTTCCTGCCAACTATCAGGCACCTTCTTCTCCGCTACAATCTGGTTGAAAAACTTGGCCAACCTCTCAGAAGAGTACCAGAACGTCGGCTTCCATAAATCAGCTGCCACGTCATCGGGCCCAGTTGCTTTCCCCGGTCTCATCATCCTCAGAGCCGCGTCAGTTTCCTCCACAGTGATCTTGTGGACGGGACCGTGGATAGAAGCAACAGAAGGGACGGCCGGATAAGGCAACTCTCCAGTCGAAATTCCCTCGAGATAATCACACCATCGCTTCAGCGCTTCCTGCGTCCATAAGAAAATGGCCGTTCTCATCATTGATGCCAAAGAACTTCTCTACATCCTCGGATTGGCGATGGCGGTTCTTCGCAAGTCGGTAGAAGTGCCGCTCATCATCGCGCGACTCGAGCTTGTCGTTGGCATCTCTATAATGAGTGGATTTTTCAAGCCACGGCCTTTTTGGCAGCTTTTTTCGCTTCGTGATATTTTTGTCAGTTATCGGCGGACCTTTCGCAGAGAAACACGTGATAAAGCGACTTCCTCTCTCGAACTTTTGCTTCTGCGTCATCTCTCCACAGCCATGCCTCTTTGTCGACCATTCGTCGTCCAGGCTTCGTAGTGCCAAGTTCTGACCTCGCAGTTTGAAGTATCGCGTCGGTCGCTTTCTTCCAAGTTTCGTCGACTGTCGTGACTTTCGGTAACCGTACGCGAAAAATCACAGCTGCTTCCTTCTCTCTCATTCGCCACCGCTTGACCCTCGTAGCACGACATCGTTCGTCTGCTTCTGCCTCGGAGGGGCAAATTTTAATTTAAAATTTTCTTGCAGATCAGCGGACGATGATGTGGGGCGACCGTTTCTTACGGCACGATCTTCGCGTCCGTGACGAGAATTCGGTCGCGACCTTTCACAAGGATGAAATCTATTTGCGTGTTGGTGTTCCCACTATAAAACGGTATGAGGTGGGAGTCGCGTTTACGAAACACGGTGTTCATTATGGTGAGGTTATGCGAGTCCGCATACTCAAAGATGCGCTCACCATCTGTGTTACGCAACCCATAGCCGAATCCACCATTACAGCTGTTCCCGTCTTTCGTAGCGCCTACGTGCCCATTAAGGTCACCAGCGACAGTGATGGCGTCATTTGACGGTACTTCTGCTGTTTTCTCATCAAGCAGGCTCCAAAACTCATCCTTGGTTCGATCGGAGCAGCCGATCTGCGGAGCATACGCAAAAAAGAAATAACAGAGTTGCTCTTTAGCGACGACAACGATCTTCATCAATCGATCGTTAAAGTGTTCTACACTTACAGTCGAGTCACGAAATCGTTCGGAGACGATTATCCCGACACCGCTTGTGGTCCTGAGACTTCCACATAGAACGGCCTTTAAGCCTCTTCCTATGTCCCTTGACTTGCAGCAGGACCACCTCGTCTACTGCACCGCACAGAAGTCAATTCTTCTTCGCTCCAGTGCTTCTACAAACTCGCAGGAGCGGCCCGCCAACGTATCCACATTCAGCATTGCCACGCGGGTCCTGCTTACGTTACGGGACTTTCGGACTAGCTCAGTTGCCCTGGATGCCGTCCTCGCCTCAGGGACCCTCGCATACTTTCTCACACGGGTTTGCGAGTGCGCGTCGACTCCCGCGGACGCCATAGCACAATCTCGAAAAACATGAACTGACATACACCCATACGATGTGACAGTAGGTTTTTCATAGGCCGGCCTGTCACTAGGTTCTGTCGCCTGTATTCGAATGTCCGTGTTTGGCTTAGCTCGCAGAAGCGAGCAGTTCCCAGTGGCACCACGTGGAGGGCCGGACATCGCCACCAGCCAAAATCACTAATGGCGCGGCGAAATGTTTCACCATATCGCTTGATAAACCGCGCTATCAGAGATTTCAGCTGCATTTTTTCTATTAAACTGATGTAAGTCGTAAATCCGGCTCCTGGAGAGCTACATGCGGCCAACCTACGACTTCGGCAGGGGTGGGGGGAGGGGGTCAGACGTAACTCCAACGCCACACAAACCCCGCTGGCGTCGCGCCCGGTGCGCGACGAAATTGGACGAGTTGTCGCGCTTCGAATGCTTTCGACAGGGACGGCTAGTGACTCGCGCTAGAGCGCGGAAGTGTGTCTCGGCGACGTCGTCCGCGCATAAGGCCTATGTTATACTTCGGCGACGCGTAGCCGACGCCGGCGACGCTGTGCTGTAGGGGGTGTGCAAAAGACGCCGTCTTGCGAACACAAAAGTGCAATTCACTGGAACACTGAGTGTTTGGGAGGGAGTGGGACCCTAAACCTTAGCTCCCCTTCACTTTGTCACTTTTCTTCCTTTTTGTGTCCTTCTCAGCCGTTCTGTTCGCATTTTCTAGGCCTATTTGCTCCCTTGTAGAGCAAGTAATATTAAATAGAACTGTGCAGAAAATAAGTTGTGTTTCTTCGCTTTCTCAAACGGTAATGCAAACCTAAGAGTTAAATTTTCCTTTGAACTTCGAGAATTCGGCGTGAATTTAATTTAAATACGATTTAACGAAAAAGGTCTTTGCTCAACCGAAAATGCTGGTAAAATCGTTAAATTGGTAAATCAATAGTCGTTAAATGCCCAACACTATCCCATACTTCTATTCTTATCGGGATAGACTGCGCCATGCACTCGTCTGTTATTTTGCATTTTACAATTTATTGATAGTGTTTCGCTTGAATACTTGTTATAATCTCTTTACAAAGTAATCGTATCGATTGATTTGGGCTTCTTTTAAGTTTAAAAACCTAAAAACACACTATGTCTTGCGAAAAATACAGGGCATCCTAAAAAATACAGGTACTTTTTGAATGGTGCTAACATTGCTGCTAGTGAAACCTTTGAAGACGTTTGAGACTCATATGAAAGCACAGGTAACGAGATTTATGTAACGTGTAAATAGCCCCGTCTGAAACCTTGCATTTCAGAGTTGTTTGATTGTGCATGGTCTGAATGCTTACAATCTTGTTACTACTGGGCCACATTAGTTTATGATGTGCTTTTTTGATGTTTAGAACTTGACAGTGACGTGAAAGACACGTGGCATGCGAGTGATGACATTGAAAACGCGCTCCGATGCTAAAAATGCGCTCCGATGCTTTCCTGTCAACGACGTCCCCGACACCGCCACAGAATCTGTTGACGACATCGCCGACGTCGACCACGCGTCTGTGGCGACGTCGGCGACGTCGGTGGTGACGTCAGCGTCGGCGACGTCGGTGACGGGCTGTCGGTGACGGGTCACAGCGTCGGCGACGCGTCGCCGAAGTATAACATAGGCCTAAGACATGAGATGAGGATGAGACAAGATTATTGCCTCCTGCCTCCTCCTGGGAAGTGGGAGCGGTTGTTAGCAAAGTGCGGACGAAATGAGACTCAATCTATTTCAAATGCGTGAAGGGAAACGGTAAAGGATCTGTTGAGAAAAAATCGAAACAAGAACTGGGCCGGATTACTAACAAGAAGTTTCGGAAGCAAATGTTTCTAAATTTCTATTGGGGGGGGGATGAGCGCACTAATCCGTAGCTTTTTTCTCAATTCTAACTTTGCACTATTATTATTATTCCACGGATCTCCCTCGATAGAGAGCCTTCGGGCTCTCTTGTTAAGAGGGATCTTGGGCCGCTTGTCGCAGGGCCACGTGGCGCGTCCCCGGGTGGTGGATAGGGGAACGAATACGCGAACCAAATGCGACCGTGTACTGCCCAGAGACGCACCTGAGATGCAGGGGATGGACTCCTTGTTCCTGCTGTATCGGATTGACGCGTTCCTTGTGCGTGGGAGCGGCATGTTCATGCACAGTGTGCGTGGATGTGTTTGGCCTGTGCGGATTGTAACTGTGTCGGCGCGGCCAAAAGCTTGCACTCGGTAGGCTGGGAGCACATGTAAGGCGATTCGAGGCCGCCTTAAGTCTCGCCCCGTCCCTTCGGGCAGTCTGGCTGGCTGCCCGAAGTTCTTCGCCCGGACGACAGAGCCTGACTAGCTACCGTGTGTACTGGAGTCAAACACAGCAGCACTAAAGGGCCTCATTCCCCTGACCCCAAAAGAGCCCCCATTTCTGCAGCGACGGGAAGGACGAGTACGGAGAGGCTGCTAAAATCTCAGGGCCTAACAAGGCTGCGTAAATTGAGGACTAGGATGATGATCTGAAGCCTTCTACGTGGAGCTGAGAGGTTCTATAAGGAAGACCACACCTTCTACAAAGTGATCGTCAGCGACTTCAACGCCAAGATCGGGCCACGAAGGTCGCCGGGAAAACTTCACATCGGAACCCACGGTTTGGAGAGGAACGAGCAAGGTGAAAGGCTGCCTGAGTTTATCATGTCGACCAAGACCATCCATGGAAACTCACAGTTCCAGAAACCTCCCTCCCTACGATGGACCTGGGAATCTCCCGGTGGCCAGTTCCACAACGAGATCGACCACATCATCTTCAACCGCAAGTATTGCCTGACCGACGTCCCCGTTGTCCCCAAGTTCTATACGGGATCGGACCACCGCCTCTTTCGCGCGAGGTTCCGCTTTTCGCGTCAAGGAGAGAAGGCCGCGAAGTTCAAGAAGAGGAGGAATCAAAGAACGACCATCAACTGGGACCTCTACACCTCTCTTGCCGGCCATTGGGAAGATGCCGTCATGGACAACGTCGATGAGGAATACGACCGCTTCGTGCACGATCTCACGATAGTGCTAAGAGAGCCGAGCGCTTGAAGACCACCAAGAGACGCCTGTCTCCGGAAACTCTCGAGCTGATACGCCAGCATGGAGCAGCACGAGCGTCAGGCAACTACCTAACCTCAGGATGGATTCCTGGTGGTAGACTGCATATCTGAAGAACTAACTTACTTTTACACAGCAATTG
The DNA here is from genome assembly GCA_947359475.1 of Heligmosomoides polygyrus bakeri. Classification (NCBI taxonomy): domain Eukaryota; kingdom Metazoa; phylum Nematoda; class Chromadorea; order Rhabditida; family Heligmosomidae; genus Heligmosomoides; species Heligmosomoides polygyrus. The sequence goes on along the minus strand of OX375869.1, from coordinate 54,261,031 downwards.
TCCGGAAACTCTCGAGCTGATACGCCAGCGTGGAGCAGCACGAGAGTCAGGCAACTACCAATTGACGTCCGAGCTTGCGAAGCTATGCAGAGAGGCGATAAAGGAGGATCTTAAGGAGAGAAGGGCGGAAGTGTTGGCTGAAGCTGCAGAGGCAGGGTTGAGCATACGCAATGCCCGCCGGAACTTCGCCAACTTCAAGACCAAGATGACCGCTCTCCGACGTCCCGACGGAACCGTCACCTCTTCCAGAAGTGTAATGAGCGTAGGCATCTATTCGGAATCAACTCTCGAGTGTCTTCAGCATGTTGTAACAGTGACAGCCGTTGTTTCGTCCCACTGGCTGAAGGATATAAAGGCACCTCTACGAATGCTGCGGGGTTCGTCCTAGTCTGATCGCCGGCCGTGTGGTTTCAGCTCCGGCGCCTCCCCGCCCTTGAGGAGCTCCTAAGCCTCGATCCTCCCTTTTCCTTTTTCTCTCTTCCCCCCCCCTGAGGCCTTATGTCTGTGACTTCTATTCTGTCCACATGTGTTCCTGCTGTTAATAAAACCTTCGTGTTATCGCTATGTTTTGTCATGTAAGGGCCTAAGAGGCCGCAATGAACGAACAGTAAATAAACCTGAGGGGGCAGGTTTATTACACGGAGGTCCCGGCAAGGTTTTTTTTTTATTAAAAACCTCAATGAACGAGCTCTTTCATAGTACCCCCTCTAATTCTGTAGATCAAAATCTCCTATGTAATATCATGATGCTGCAAAATCACAATATTTCGTGCTAAATTTAAATTTGTGACATTCCCACCTCTGATGTGCTAAATTGAATCTCTCTTCTCTTTCCTTCGTCTTATACGAAGTCGAAGCGCATGAATTGCTCCCTCTAGCACGAGGCCAACCAGAAATCGAATAAAATCTTACATCTTTATTTCTGAGCAACAAATGAAGTCTCGGCCGAGCCGCACCACACCTCATGCAATAAAATTATTCATTGAATAATGATGGTGTCCGAATAAGCGCTGTAATGACCAAAGTCTGCCAAATATTAATGCTATCTTAATATTATTAAGATTTTCAAGGAATGTCACATATTAAAGACTCATCAACAAAAAATGCAGCATCATCCGTTTAGTTCCACATAGCTCGAGTTTTACTAATTCCACTTTCCCGTGTGTCTTCCGCAATCGTTTTTACACAGCAGCTGCCTTCATAAACCCAGTTTTTTATCCTAGGAATAGATCCTGCAAACATTCACATTGCCGTATTACAGCCCGATACTTGTGTAACTCCACATCGTGTCCTACCTGCAATTAATCTCATTCACCGACCAACTGCTTTGCACCCAATAATAGAATGCCCCTCTCCCAACCTCGTAGTATTACAATAAGATATTTTTGAATAGACAGCCGCGCGCCCGCAGAGAGCCGCTCCTGTTCTCCATTTTTTGCTCTGCTATTTTTGCCATCCCCGATTGTCAGCCTCACATCAATCAACCAAGTCGCTCCGGATGCTGACTATAGCTCTACTGATCACTATCCCACTGGAAGCAACTGCTTCAAGTTACACTTTTACCAGGAGTATCGCTCCTCCCCCCCCCCACCCTCCTTCCTAAACCTTTTTCTTCTACGTACTTCACTTGTCTACTCCCTCTCTGGCTGAAGATATTAATTAGCATAAACACCTACATATCCCTTCATCACTTCAACTACACGACTGATCTGCTATTCCTGACGATGATATTCGGCAAGCTCTACACGAAACGAGTAACGACGACATTTACGACAGGTATCTATTATGCATCTTCTCACTCTCGACTGGGAAAATCACCACGAATGCCAACATGTGATCGGAAGAACAGTGCTCGCTCCGCACGGCAGAATTCACGAAATTCTCTCCACCTTTCAGTCCCTGGGGACAGGGACTTCCAAATAGGGTAGGATGTAATGAGCGTAGGCATCTATTCGGAATCAACTCTCGAGTGTCTTCAGCATGTTGTAACAGTGACAGCCGTTGTTTCGTCCCACTGGCTGAAGGATATAAAGGCACCTCTACGAATGCTGCGGGGTTCGTCCTAGTCTGATCGGAGGCCGTGTAGTGTCGGCTCCGGCGCCTCCCCGCCCCTGAGAAGTTCCTTCTCTCCTCCCCCCCCCCAACCCCGGCCATACATCTGTAGCCCCTAGTTACTCCATATGCGCCTTTATTGTTAATAAAATTGTTATGTTACCTGTGTTTTGTTATATAAGGGCCCAAGAGGCCGTGTGATCTACACGTGAATAAACCTGAGGGGACAGGTTTATTACAGAAGGACCATGGAGAAGGTCATTCATTTCTACTCCGATCTCTTCGATAGCCACCTCCACCTGCCATCTTCCGCATAATGGATGCGTCGTCCCCTTTGTTCTCCCTCCGAGACCCGACACGCTATCTTTTCGGTGAAGAAATCTACAGCACCCGCTCCCGCCAGCACTCATCAACACCCTGGCGCGGCTCTTCACTCGCTACCTGTCGGAGTGCAAGGTTCCATCTCAGTGGAAGACCAGCAAGACTCTCTTGCTCTACAAGAAGGGAGACGTGCACGACATTGGTAACTATCGCCCGATCTGCCTGCTGTCCGTAGTCTACAAGCTGTTCACTCGAGTTATCCTGAATAGGATCGGCCGAACGCTGGACGAAGGACAGCCATGCGAACAAGCAGGATTTCAGAGCCATGCGAACAAGCAGGATTTCGGAGAGGATTCAGCACGTCGACCGCATACACACGATTACGAAGCTCATCGAAGTGTCGTGAGATACAAGCCGGTGCTGTGCCTTCCGTTCATCGACCTGAAAAAGGCGTTCGACTCCGTCGATACGGAAGTGGTCGTCGAAACCCTGCTCACTCGTTTCGTTCCTACTCAGTACATTAAAGTACTTTGAGAATGTTCAGTGGATTTACGACCAAGATTTCACCATTCTACAACGACATCGTCATCTACGTAAAAAGAGGCGTTCGGCAGGGGATACCATATCCCCGAAGCTCTTCAGCGCTACCCTCGAAAACGTCATGCGCGAACTAAAATGGGAAGACATGGTAGTGAGGCCAGCAACCGCACCATCTTCTCTTCGCTGACGGCATCGTGCTTACAACATCGAGCATTAGTTAGGAAGGCGAATGCTGACTGACTTCGATCGTATGCGTGGAGACGTTGGACTGCAGCTGAATCTTACGAAGACGATATTCATGAGGAACGGAAATCTTCTGATGCCCCATTCTCGCTCAACGGAGCGAACATCTCCGAATGCTCCAGCTATGTGTCTTGGTCGCGAAGTCAGAATGGCCAACAACCTAGCGCTAGACTGAGCAGGAGGAAACGAGCGGCTTGGGGGACTTTCAAGAGCGTCGAGGAAGTCGCGAAGAAGTCGAAGAATGTCCGACTCCGGGCCCACCTATTCGACTCTACCGTTCTCCCTGCCCTAACATACTCCTCAGAGACCTGGACTATACGAAAGCAGGATGAACACGCGATGAGCGTCGCGCAGCGTGGAATCGAGAGGACGATGCTCGGAGTGACACGATTCACGCAAGTGAGAGAAGGCCTCCGGAGTTCCGAGCTTCGCCGACGTTCGAAGATCAGAGACGCTGTCGCATGGGCCAAGTCGTCGAAAATTAGGTTGGTCGGCCGCGTAATGCGATTCGCGGACACCCGCTGGACGAGAGCCATCACCGACTGGATTCCGCGGGATGTCAAGAGAACATAAGGACGCCTACGAACGCGTTGGTCGGACTTCTTCGTGAAAGCCCTGAACGACCGATATGACGCTCTTCGTGTCCCTCGAGCGAGGAGGATCCATTGGACCACTCTGGCACGCGACAGGGACGAATGGGGACGCGGCTGGCGCCTGCTCAGCAAGTCGATGATCAACGGGACGAGAGGTGATACAGGTGAGGTGATTATGTATATAACAGACTTTCCTGCGGCTCACTCGGGCAGGATGCGTTGATCTCGTCTGTCACCCAGCCAGCTGGCGAGGAGGCCTCATCAACCATCTCCCCTTCCGCCCCTCTTCTACAGCACTCAATGTTTGGCTCCCATATTTATTATATACTCTTGAAACTCCATAATAAATATACACTCTTGCAAGCTGTTATAACGATGTTTTATTGAGATCAAAACTCTGGCGTCAGGCGGACTCGAACCCACACCAGCTGCTGACCGGGCGGGAATTGGTTTTGCCGTTACTCCACCGGCGTTGTTTGATCGAAGGCAACATCCACACCTCGGCATCAATCAGCACACATACGTATATCGGGCTGAGCGCTGATACATAGGACCAGTTACGCTGATGATCTTGGTAGAAATGATTCAATTCATCGAGAAACTATGACTAAACCAAAATTAGATTAAAACATTAAAATAATAATTAAATGTTAAAGTTAATTGAACCATATTCTCCTATTTTGTGTAGGGACGGGAGAAGTTAGCTTCGAAATTCTTGAGGTAATCTGATCGAGTACCCAGGCCTTGGTCACTGGCGCTAGCGAAATAAGGTGCTTACCGTGTACAGGCTTCCCGATTGAGGCTTGGCGTTTATTGCCTCGCAACCGATCACGAGGCATTCTTCTGTGGCTGCAATAATCGACGTCCCTACCGTCATGTGCACCATCACACCCGTGCATTCCTGAACACCGGCTTCCGAGGGGGTGCATCTGGCGTTCACCAAAGAGAGATCACCTGGTTGTGGTAAGTCATGAACATTGGCTTCGCGTCGCCGTTCTCTAGAGGTTGGGAGTAGGCGGCTTCGGTGGATAGGTCGCTGCTTTTCACCTGAAATTAGGACGTCTTTAGCAGGCTTCCTCCTCGAATCGCTTAGCGCTAGATTCAGTACTTCTGCAATGCCAATTCGGGAAAGGTCTGCTTAGATGGAAAGATACGAACAGCATCGCGAACTTGGACTGGTACTCTAGGCAACACCATACGCTTGTACGCCTTGAGCTGGTAGTAGGAGGCGCTTCTAGAAGTCATCTGACCTCTGAACTCGTACACTGCAACCGAGAAGGGCCGATGTGAAGAAATGCGTGAAAACAGGACTGGCTGCTCGTCTTCAGTCTGAGGAGCCACTGTTCTCGTCACCACGCTCACTGACACGTCAGTCATTCGCTCTTTTAATCAGCCATAACTGCCCATAGATTGGTTAGCTGCCTGTTCAGAAGGATCAGCTAGCCACATTCAAGAGGTTAACCGAAAAGGTTTACCACGTTTTAACGGAAACCGCTGTGCTTTGTTCAATGACTCAAACTGTCCGTTTGGTGCAGGCAGAACCCTGGGGGCTCAAAATGTTGCCACGGCTACTCTACAATCGGCTGATACTGTTTGGAACTGTTACTTTGTGGGGAATGGTTTACGGAACCAAAATCGTGCTCAAGTATTCTAGGTCTCGAAGCTCGTTTCGTTACTCGAGGTTTAATATGAGAGAATTCAGAGAGGGGACTAGGACCTTCCACCGCTCGTTCATCGGTTGGAAAATAGAGAGGAAGAGCTTGATGACGTACTAGGGGAAACACTGTGGAAGCATGGATGATCCTACTTACTAAATCACATCATTGAGTGAGGTTCAAACTCTGAAATGAAGGTTGGAGAGAGGTGCTTGGACTGTTCAGGACCCACGGTCGTTGTTGAAAAATCGCTTGAGGATTCGGAAAGGGAAGCGATTAAATCGATCACCGGTTGACTGAAAGAATGCCTGCGAACAACTCGACTGACATAGTCGAGGGAAAGAGGGTCGAAACGCCTTTAATCCACTCCTGGTACGACAATTCACACCTGGTTTGACAACGCCTCACCACTCACCGAAGAAGTATCTCCTAGCTAGAGCAAACTGGGAACAAGAACGGACCTACACCTTTGCCTTCCTTTACGCCTTCCTACTACTAGTTGAGAGATCGATCGCTACTACTATACCCCTGTGAAGCCCTACGCCCGCGTACATGTTTGGTCTTCCTAATTCAGAGAGCACAGGGCTTTGGCACATGCAGTACTGCGCAGTGGAAAAATTGCATTCTTCTCATCAGCTGGATTGGTTCTGTTGCCTCTCTTATTCGATGTGCTCGGTGGTACAATCACTAGAGGTGTCCTCGTGAAATGGATAAACGTAGAGGGACATCCGTGTTGGGAAATCGTTGGAAAAATAGGTCTCTTACACTTTTAAACGAATAGTCGTTTTTCTTAAATAGATAGAGAGGTGAAATTCTAAGCTAAAGTCACCTGTATTTGTACATGGGAGCTGTCGTATCCTGACTTACTGATCGTCGATTCTCCGTAGCTTCCAGGCTTTTCTAAAAAAAAAAGAGCTTCATGGAGCAAAAATTTAAGTTGGTTCACGTGAATTACCATAAGGACTGTCTGCATATGTCGTACTCAGCGAAGGGGTGCTTTTCAAGCCCTTCGTTGGAGAAGCCGGCCCCTGACGATTAGGTTTGGGTCCAAGTGACGCCGTCATCATTGGGACCATCACCTGCGGACGTTGATCTGGTTGAGGCATGTAAGAGGGTGGAGATGAGGGCTGTGCGATGCCCGAGTCTGCAGCAGAGTCTCCTCGTTCCAAGTTTCCGTTCTGGTGCTGTTGGCGCTGCGTCGAGCCTTCCGACTTTTCAGGGCTTGGAGGATACGGGCCCGACTTCAGTCCACTCTTATTCTCTGCCGGTAGCAACAATTCCTCTGCTGGCAGCGCGATGAATGTAGGCGACTCCGGTAGCTGAAATAATCATGGAAACCTCCGAACTCATTAGAATCGCGTTGCAGAAGTTCACCGTCATTTCGAATGGGTGGCTGCTTGCCGGAGGACTAAACGGGTCCCTCGGGATCGCCGAAGGATATACGTTCAGCGGAGCAGCCACCGGCTGAATCACTGCTGGTGGAGCGACTGGAGACGGATGAGCTAGTGCTGGCAATGGTCGTGCTCCTCCAGCGCACGAGCATCCCGTGCATCCGCAGCCTGCCACTCCTGAACGAGCCAGTTCACTGCGATGCAAGGCAACGTTGCTATGAGCTAATTACAGTACCGGACATGTCTTTTGGTCATCGGCCGAAAAAGCCGCGCTAGCCAACATAGGCCGCTTTGGAGCGTTCCAAAGCGGCCTTTTTGAATAAGTTCTTTAGAAACGGAATACTTGTGAAAATAAACATATATTTGAACTCAGCAGCTCAAGCTCTATCTTTTGGTATATAAATCTCAGTAGAGTTGAACAATGCATATAGGCCCGACAGAATCGAGTAGGCGCGGCGCGACAACCTGTAGAGCGAGCGTTTGGGGAATTTTATCGGAAATTTCCAGCCGTCCTAATAAGAAATTGCTTTACGACTGTCTAGCTTGCATTTGGAGGGCGCCGTGAACAACGCATACAGAATCGGACCTACCAATCGAGTGAGCGCGACATCCTGTAGAGCGAGCGTTTGGGAGTTTTATCACAAATTTGCAGCTGCCCTACTCAGGAATTGCTCCAAACCTATCCAGCGAGCCTTTGGAGTGCGCCGTGCACAATGCATATATTATCGAACCTATCAATCGAGTGGGAGCGACCGCTTGCAAATTGCGCGCGCGGCCGTGTTCGGAGCGCAATAACTCTGTCAGGTCCGAATCGTTTCGGCTGCAACTCGTGGGTCTTGTAAGGCAGTGAAACGTTGTAGCTAAGGTCGAACGGTGTAGCTTATGATTAGGTAAAGTTACAGGGGCGCGAATATGCAGGTGAGGCTTGCGTGACGCATTTTTTCCGATTTCGGTGGACCACTGCGAGAAGACGCGGCGGGCTAACGGCCTCAAAATGCGTATGCGAGCAGAGCACTTGAGGTACTTTACGGTGACGAGCTCAGAACTTCTCACCTGCCTAAACAGCCTTAGCCCCATCTGCTGTTTTAGGGCGGCGGACTTAGCGGTTGAAGTTTTCTGCCCTCTTACTTGCCCATATTTGGGTTTCCGACACTACCAGTAACACCGTTTTGTTCACAACGAAAAGCTCTATCGAATGGTGTCACTCCCAACCAATTTCAAAAAATCGATTTTTTGACAATATCGAGGACGTGGGCGCCCTAGGCCGAGCTGCGCGGGCGATGACGTCATCGAAAACCGGCATTTTCGAAATTGGCCAAATTTCATCGTGCAAACTTCGTCCAAAATCGTCCAGGGGTTATTTGGGGCGCTGATTAGGAATCCGACGTCCGTTTCTGAAAAATCCGTCGACTTCATCAGGTTAGTTCCTGTTTGAGGGTGGTCGGGTCAGGATCACCGATTTTGCTCAAAATTCGTGTAGGGTCGGGGACTTATTCGGGGTGCCGAACACGATGCCGAAGTACATTTGGGCGATTACGGCAGGAGACCACTTATACCGAAAACTGAGGGCGCCCTACACGTGAGCAGGTTCCTCACCTAGTACGCGAGTACTGCGTTAGCGATGTTGGAGGAATTTGAATCCCATGCGTCAGTTCTCAGTGGTGAGATTTACCTCTCTCTCATTGCAAGCTTTCCTACGGACTCGTGGTTGTGGACAGCAACTCCTTCATCCATAGCTGTCCAACGAAGCTGTGAGATCCACCTGTCATATGTGTCGGTGCGCGACTTCCAACTTGGCGTGAATGACCGACAATTACTGACCGAGGTGATGGAGCAATCGGGCAACTGGAACCCGGTGGTTCCCTCGGCCAGCTAGTGCAACTCGTGCGGAGTCATTCCTCCATCAAAGCATCCATCCGCCTGGTCGCCGCCGACTCATCTCACGCCTCACTGCCGCGCGTGAAATCGTGTGGTGGAGAACGCTCGAAACTGGCTTCTGCCACTTCGGTAGGTTCTTTTCCGCACTCAGCCATATTCGACCGAGCGCGTACAGTCCGCTACGAACGTGAGCTGGCCTGGTGTTCGAAGTCAGAGCTGTGGCTAAGCTGAGTTCCTCATTCCGAACGTGTGTTCCTCCAGCCGGTCTTCCTCGTGGCTGACGACGTCAAGATCTACAAGAATATCGTGAATCCGGAAGACGCTATGAGTGGCTAACAAACCTGGTGGGAGTCGCAAAAGAGAGCATCGACGTCGCTTCACACTTGGAAGTTAGTGAACAGCCACAATGTCTTGCGGAAAGCACTCAAGGGTGTATCAGAGTAAACAGTGGGCTCAATGCGTGCTCAGCGCTCAACCACAGCACTTTACAGGGCTATCGTATTAGTGACATAGAGATTATTATTGACGTTTTTCCATTTACCAAACGAACTGGGCTGGAGTGAAGATACCGTAGCTTCCATGCCTTTGTGCACATCTGCCCTTCTAGACACGCAAAAGCAGACAGAAACATGTGTTTGTCGCACCTATTTTGAAGAAGGCTCCATTACCAGTCAGTTAGCATAACTTAAATTTGTGCATTAACAGTTGGATTTTTTTAAAAGAAACGTACATTTAGTTGCGTACTCCAGGGTGGAGTGCAGTCTATTGTTCTTGCCTAACTCGGTCACTAGCCTGGGTTTCAACTGTGAAATGTCCGCTGACGACGTTAAGATCTACAAGAATATCGTGAACCCGGAAGACGCTTCAGCTAGCAATTGACTGTATCAGTTGCTGGGCAGAGAAACTCCCCTTGCAGCGGAGAAAACTCATTTTCTTGTGATTAAATCGAGAAGTCATTCTGATATGCCCACTTACGCTATCAACAGTCAGGTTTTGGAGAGAGATGGAGAAGCTCGAGGTCCCGAAGCAGCGTTGGTCCGATACGTTACAGATGGACATGAAAGTAACTGGCGTCCAACCTGATCAAGCGCATGATCGGGAAAGGTGGCGTCATGGCACTAGAAGAGCGTACCCCGCGACGAAGCGGGACAAGCGCTGAAGAATAAGAAGAAGAAGAAGAAGAAGAAGAAGAAGAAGAAGAAGAAGAAGAAGATGATGATGATGATGATGAAGAAGCTCGGGGTGTGGGATTCACAATTACGAGGAATCCTTCCTTCAGCAAGCACTTAGCCTTCCAGTGAGAAAAGCAAATTACCGCGTATATAGCCAGTTCCAGGTCTTGAAGTCAAATATTCCCGAAGTTGTTTCCGGCGAGCTTCAACTTGATTCCTAATGGTCCTCAGAGATTTGAACTTTTTGACCTTCCTTCACTAAAGAGCAGGTGGAAAAGTGCAGATCTTATCATGAGGTTGAAAATTCTTGCCAAAAAGCTGATCAATAACCCAAAGGAATTCTCGGACGGGGAACTGATGAGATTAGTGAGGGGAAAGCTCTGACTGCGTCAACCAGTCGCAAGGTTAAGACTTAAAACCGATGTCTTGACTTAGAAGACTCCCAGTTCTTGCAGATAGGCATCTGATGGCGACGTCTACGCAGGCCTGGAATAGATCTATTGCATGTTAAATTTTCATTTTTGCTAATGTGGTTGTAGAATACTAAAATGTGATGATGTTTGGTTGATGTTCTTGTTTGCTCTATGCTCCTATGCTTGTATCATATTCGCGCTCTAAAATACACCGTTTTCTCGTCGAATGTGACACTTTTCGCGTCAAATTGGACACTCTTTTAAGCCAGCTTATGACTTTTGAAATCAAAGCAAACTCTTCTTAATCGAAACGATCTACTTCTACGTTAAACTAAATACTCTTCTAAAATGTTAGAATAGCTTTTTGCTCCAGGAAAATTTTAGTATGATTTCTTCGAACTTTTAATTTACTTACCCAATAAGTTTGTTTGAAATTTTATATAATTCTCTTTTTTTTGGACAAATAAAGGTTTATACCTTGTTTTAAGGAACAGGAGGGCGGCAATTGTTTAGTGTCAAAAAGGGAGCGCGCCAGGCCCTCGTCCAAGACGTCGCGATCTTTATTCGATTGATAGCAAAATTTCGGTTTATGTCGAGTTTCACGCTTACAAACAATGCAACATAGACGATTATAAAAGACACACATGTCCTCACTTTGATGCTTTATGTAAGCAGCATTTGCACTCTCATTCAAATAAAAATCGCGACGAGCTTTTGGCGCGATATGATGTTTAATGCATTAAATAACTGCTACATTGCTGTGTTTTAAAACAAAATCTAAATTAACATTTTTCCTCGAAAAATAAAATTTTTATGAAATTATTACCCTAATTGGGGCAGTTGAACTAAACAAATTCAAAGAAAGTTATATCAAATTTTCCTAAGACAAAAAATGATTCTAACCATCTTACTGAGCTAGTTCAACCTGTATGAAGGTCGTTTCAGTTTGGAAGAGTTCGCTTTGATTTCAGAAGTCTTAGGCGAGCTTAGAAGAGTGTCCAATTTGACGAGGAATGTTCAATTTGTTTTGAAAAGTGTCTAGTTCGACGTGAAAATGGCATAAATAATAGGATAAAGGATAACGGGCGGCGTAACTCAATCTCTTTTGGGATGCGCCACACATCCTATTCCTACGAAATGTGGAAGCGATCTGAATGCGTGCGTGGCTTACAATGACTTGCGATGGCCAGCCGATGAACAAGTCTCGCTCTATCCTTCCCAGACAAGTCTGGTACCAATTCACCGACCCCGGAGGGATGGAAGGCTTGGTTGGCCTGGGCGGGAAAACCGAACCAGAAATCTGGTCTCGGATGCACGCGGCAGCCGGCGCCTTCTCCGACTGCGCTACTCGCGCCCAAAATGGCATAAATAAATAGGACCATATTTGGGTATGTGGAGGCAATGCTGTTGGGATCAATTTCTTGCAAGAGCTGTAAGATGTTGTCGAATCTTCAAAGAATAAGAGCAGTCGTAACTGAAATGGGTGCAACGAGTGCTCTAAAGCGCATTTCTATTCCGTTTGATCCAGAAAAGCGATTTCAGTAGGGCCTCCAATAACGGCGTTGCTACAACTGTCGTTAGCGATACTTCAAGAAGACGATGCGCTGCAAGCAGCGAAAGTCGTGGCGGCTGCTCACGTGGTGAGAAAAGGTTTCCCGTGCCCACTGTCAGTTCAATTTCTCTAACCACCGCAAGGATTCTCAGCAGAATGGTAAGTCAGAACTGCCGATGGTGCTAGCTGATGACACGTAGACTGACCACAACCTAAGGAAGAACACTGCACTGTGACGATGTCAGGGAGCAATCTGGGAGCGCTTTCTGCAGCAGAGCATTAGGAATTTGATCGAAAAAAGTCGTATACGATTACTTGGACAGCGCGTGCGACTGAGGTCCAGAACAAAACACTTTTATTAGCGCGAAAAGCAGAAAGGAGGGTTAGACCAGCTTAGGAGTGCCTGCATGGTTTGTTGCGCGAGTTTAATAAAGTAAAGGTCAACTCATCTTTTTAGAACACTGCGGCCGGGACCTCCGCAAGATTAGAGGCATCCCATTAAGTTCAACTGCCTGCTGTGACGTATGCGGTTATGAGCTGTTATGGGGGCGCTCCAGTGAGCAAGGAGTTGGACACGTCTCTGTCTTGCTAACTCCTTTGTGGATGCGAGAGCTCAAATGAAGATGCTCAGTAATCTCTTGCATTTGCAGGTACCATTCTAACAGTATTAAAATCAGTGCTATTAGGATGTCGTAAAATTAATATCCCTTTAGAAGGTATGTATAAATAAATATTTTTTACCCTGAATCATTTCGTCTCAGAGAAAGCCATACATACCGTTTAGTAGGGTTTTCCTGTTCTTCCAAAAGTTTATGTGGATGTTGCTCTAATTTTTCTAGCTGACCTTTCCCAGGGCTTCACAAAATCATGGGAAAATTGCGATTATCGAGTCATTATGCTTTACGAACTTAAACTGGGACATTCTGCGGCAGAAGCATCCCGTAACCTTAGCAGCGCTTTTGGGACGGACTGCTCTTGCGAACGAAGTGTGAGTCTACGACTGTGCATTCCTAAAGTTGGGGCATTCCAGGACAAGGGCGCTTCAAACTCCACCCACACAACCACTGTGATGTTAGGCTGTGAGAGGAGTTCTGTCAGAACACACACCAAATTTAAATGACCCGCTGGAGCCCCAAGTCGCTAAGCTTTGGGCAGTAGAGTTGTTCTACCGAAGAAACGTCACTCTGAAAGCGTGTCAACGTCTCGAATTCCAGTGTCATTTCCTCGAACCGTCGATGCCACCGCTTTCGGAGTCTGTCCATGATTACACCTTAGAAGACGGTCAGACTCCCAACGCGACGCGAAGCTCCCATGTGGATTCATCAGCCCAGCCGGTATGGGGACTTATCGTTACTCGGACAAAAGTTGGTTAGTGACCGGGCGTGGAAGGGTTTGGGACAGATTTACTGCTCGGTTTGAACCTTGTCGTGTCTCAGACACTAAGTTGGTTAGTAAGCGACCATGAAAGGTTTGGAACGGAGTACAAGAGGCGGCCACGCTACCCGCAGCACGCGTTGCTATTGCACAGCGTGGGGCGTGGCCGCCTTTCGTGCTCGGTTCCAAACAGGGATGTGTGGAATTTCCGTTTCCGTGTTCCGAAATCCGGTTTCCGGCCATTTTGAGCTCTTCCGTTCCGTGTTCCGCATATTTTTGGACCGGAAAGCGGAAACGGAAATGGGCAGCCACACTAGTTTTATAGTGAACACAATCAGCTTCTTCATATAATTGTGGGAGAAATACTGTTTGACAACTCTAGCATTAATATTCTTGAAATTGGTTAGACTACCAAAAAACACTCAAAAATGGCACCGGCTGGGTGCAGGGCAAAACTAAAGTGCCACAAAGGCTATGTATGCATTGTATGCTAGGAAAATGCACTCAACATTTGAATGATCATAAAATTCTTGATACATTAGCTACAAATAGCTACAAAAACTTTGGAAGCATAAAGCGCAGTATTATGATCAAAGGTGCAAATTTCAATTTTTAATTTCGTTAGGTTTGTTACTCGTCTATATGGAGTTATGCGATTCATTTTTTAATAAAGCATCACGAATATCTACCATGAGCTGTTATTTTGGTGACTTATTGACTTCTCAGACAAAACTATTGCTTCGAGAACCATCTAGGAACTGTCCAGCTGTGTCATCTTGGATTTCTAGGATGACATAGACTGAATATTCCTGTGGAAGTGTGGACACACCATGACCAATCAGTCATCCAGTTATCATCTTAGATCCCAGAATGAATTCTGAGTACTGGTTTTGGTAATTACAATGTAACTGCTAATGTTGAGTATGCAGATATCTGTGCAGTTGCCAAATCGTCCATGATGCCACTGGTTCTAAAGGTGTTGAGAGGAATCTCTTTCCTGATCAGAAAATGATCTAGGTGGCTACTCCAGTTTTAGACTTACCCGAGTAATTTTTTTTTGGGGGGGGGTCTGTAAGCAACCTAACCTCAAGTGGATAAGTCAGTTAAGTCTATCGTTAAAAAATAGCAGCAATCAAGAAAGTCAGCAAAACCCCGTCGCAGGAACTAGATATGGAAAGACTGCATGCTGAAATAGAAACAGTAAGATAAGACCCTAAATTTGTTTTCGTTTATTGCTCTAACCATAGCTAAAAGGTTATCATAACAATATTATTATGTTCATGTTCATGTTTCGTTATGTTATGTTATGATGAGGATGAGCATTAAACTGTGGAAGATTCTGCTGCTCGCAAAGTTCTGCGCAAGAAAAAACGCAAAAGAAGCCGCTTCTGACCCCGTTTCAGATGCACGTTTGAACAAGTGGCGAACATGTGTCATTTCCGTTTCCGCATTTCGTATTCCGGTTTCCGGCCATTTTGAGCTCTCCCGTTCCGTCTTTCGTCTTCCGCTTTTTCCAGAACAATTTCCGCACATCCCTGGTTCCAAACACTTCAACATCGGTCACTAACTGACTTTTGTCTACGTCGCAGCGCGGTGGAGCTCTAAACAAGCCCTAGCATTGGGTTAACCTATACCACATAATGCAAGTAATCTTACTGTATATATATCTATATGTATATATATGTATATATACCATTTTCAGGTCGTTGGACATTTTTCGATTCAAATTGGACACTCTCCTAAGCTCGCCTAAGACTTTTGAAATCAAAGGCAACTCTGCCGAATTGAAACAACATCCATATCAGGGGTGTGCGTTAAATTTTTTCTGTAAATTTTTAACGGCAGTTTTTTAACGAAAAAATTTTGCGTTGCAAACCGGTGAATTCGTTGAATTCGTTAAATAAAATTTTCCTTAGCTCCACTCAGTTTGGCTGTATTTTAGTATGTAAAAAGGCAGTTCTTTTTCTTTGCCCATTATTTCGACGTCATGGCAATTACAGTCGCCTCCCGTTATAACGCCTCCGGATAAGACGCAACTCTCGATATAACATAGTTCTTCTCTGGCCCCGGCCAGCTTACCTTTACGCCAATACAAATCAACTCCGCTTAGGACGCGTCGGATACAACGCTACTCCCGTGATAGCGCGGTTTTGGGAGGAACACTGCGTTCAAAATGACTCCTGTTATAACGCGGCCAGGGTTCAATTCTGGTCCCACACAGAATTTGAAGGCGAGTAAGATGCTGACTGCGTCTGTGATTAGACCAACTGTTCTACTGTCTCGCTCATAGTCACGACCACCACCCTTGAGACAATGTGTTTGTTGCATATCAATGCTTTTCTCGCGATTTTCCAAGTCTGCATGGTCAGCATATGTCGAGCACAGAGGAACAATTCCGGTAGTCGTTAGAAGCGTCCATATATTGAGAGATTTTTTCTGTCAGGAACGAGACATGTGGGGTGATACGCAGATTACTCAAGCAGTCCTTACACATCCCTATATCATGGGGGAGTGCTATAAGCCATTTTCAACTTTGATATCGCGGATGTGGTCCCGATTTAACAGCCCTGACCGTGTAGTGGGCTTAAATCCTGCCCGCAGGCAATGATTTCGGGTTCGGATCCCAACTGGCGCGACAGTTTTGATCTCAACAAAAGATCTCGCAACCCTCAACAAAACATCGTTGTGACGCTTACAAGCTCGACAACAGCAAACTGAGGCTTAAAGAAACAAAGAAACTGACTTGTATCAGATCTTGCAACGTTGAGTTGCAAGTTGTGCTGTTTATCAAGTCCAGCATTCCGTGGTACTCAGTTATTCCCCACACATTTGACATACATATCACAGAGAGCATCTCTAAGGACAGGGTTCATAGTAATCCAAAGTTCTTCTTTGCCTTCACACTCTCTTCACGGTCAAATATTTTATTGATATAGCCTTATTTAGTCATTGTGTGTGATTTTAGATAAATCTGTGCGTAAAGTGGTGTAATATATGTCAGCTCCGGTTAGAACACGACTCCCGTCATAACGCGGATTTTCTCCGGTCCCTTCAAACGCGTTATAACGAGAGAGGACTGTACATATATGCATGGCTATGTTTTCGTCTTCACAACAAATAATAACAGTCTATCTATCATCAATAAAATTGCAAAGCGAGAAAAATTGTCAAGACTCTAAAACCAAGCAGTGACAACAAGACTTCAGAGTAACAAATTTCTAACTTACGAAGTTCGTTTAGCTTGTGGAAAGTCGTCCAGTTTCTGGGGAGGTCTAAAATGCTATGCAACAAGGCTGATCGTTTTTATTTTGTTTTGATAAAATTGTTTACGGAGCTTATCCTCGCTGAGTCGACTTTTACAGCCCAAGATTATTTTATAATGCCACAATTGTTTTGGATATTACAATCCCTTCTCTTTACGAACAATCTCTTATTGAAGAAGAAGGCAGTGATCATCAATTCTTAGGCACAGTTCGTCTTCGGAAGATAATTACGAAGTTCACAGATCGTCTGTGAACGCAGAGTGGTTCCTTTTGACAGAAGCGGAAAATCAAAAGGCTACAGGCCGTTGACAAATTTCTAATCGGATCGAATTTTTGCGCGCTGAGTACTTTTGCCTCTGCCACCCAAATATCGTAGATTTAAATTGATAATCTCTTTCTCCTCTGCATTCCAAGGAACATCCTTAGGGACACGCGCACGGTATACTGACTGGGTTTCTCCCAAAAGTAGCTGCCAAGAGAGCTCTCAAAGAGGACGAAAATGATAAGCAGAATCGTTGACATGCATAGTATGAAATTCAATAAGAGCGAAGCAGTGACAGTACCAGCAGCCGCGCTCTAACAGTTTATGTGTGTTTCGTTACGTCTTCATCACATTTTCTATGCCTTTTAAACCACACCTATGAAACAAATATTACAAATCATCATCATTTTCAGTAGCGTTTGTCTCGCTTGGTGGCGGGGTCCGCTCTTCTGGTGTGGTGACGCCATTTTTCCCGATCAAATGCTTGATTGGGATGCACACCAGCTATCTTTAAGTCCAAGTGCAACGTGTCTAGCCAACGTTGCTTCGGACGTCCTCTGGGCCGTTTTCCCGGGACTTCAAGATTCAGGCCAATCTTACAGACGGTGTCGTCGTTAGCGCGAAGGACGTGGCCATCGTAGACGAGCTTCGCGCAACTTGTCAGCTATCGGGACGACACCGAACCTCCGTCGTATGGTGTCATTGCGAACGCGGTCCAATCGCGTTACTCCGGCCGCCCCCCTTAGCATCTTCGTCTCCATTACACTGAGGCGGCTTTCAATTTCCTTCGTCACGGGCCAGCACTCAGCACCGTACGTCGCTACTGGGCGGACGACTGTTCTGTAAACCTTCGACTTGAGGTACTCTGGTATTGTCTTATCGCAGAGAACCCCAGTCAGCGACCGCCATTTGGACCAGGCTGCACTTACGCGCGCATTTACCTCCAACTTTAGGCTGCCATCGGGCGTAACTGTTGATCCGAGATACTTGAAAGCTGTAACTCGTGAGAGCTCAGCACCATTGATCTTGATAGATCCGAGTTCATTCACATCCGTCATCAAGTACTCCGTCTTTTTGACGTTTAGCCTGAGTCCGAACAATGCCAAGCGATCGCACCATTCCTGTGCCTGTCGCTCGAGTTCGGCTTTGCCTTCACATGCAAACATGACGTCATCGGCATACAGCAACGTCCAAGGAGCTGCCTTTTGGAGATCTCGTGTAATTGCATACATGACGACCACGAAGAGCAGTGGGGATACAAGACCCCTGGTGCACTCCGACAGAGATCGGAAACTCCGTCGAGGTACCCGTTGGTGCTCGTACTCGGCTTATTGAGCACGAGTAGAGGATGCGCACCCACTCAATAAGCTCTTCAGGGACGCCGTGTCGTCGCAAAGCGTACCATATAACTTCTCGCGGGACGCGGTCGAAGGCCTTCTCCAAGTCCAGAAAGGCAAAATGCACCGGCCTCTGTTTCTCGCGATGCTTCTCCCAGAAGACGGGCGGCATGTATGGCATCGATAGTGCCACAACCAGCCACGAAGCCGCACTGATTGCTGGAAAGCTTGACGATTTCGCGAATTCGGCTATCGAGGATTCGCTCAAACACTTTCATGGTGTGCGAAAGTAGGCGAATCGGACGGTAGCTAGCGCAGTCCGCAGGGCTGCCTTTCTTTTTCCAAATCGAGATAGTCGTGCTTTGCTGCCAACTCTCAGGCACTTTCTTCTCAGCAACAACCTGATTGAAAAACTCTGTCATCCACTCGGCAGGGCACCAACCTTTCGACTTCCACAGGTCGGCCGGCAGGTCATCTGGACCAGTGGCTTTGCCTGACTTCATCTTCCTCAGGGCTGCTTCAGTTTCGCTCATTGTGATCTTCTGAACAGGACCGTATACAGGTGAGGCAAAAGGAACGGCAGGATGTTCAAATTCTACATTCGAGATTTCCTCGAAGTAGTCGCGCCATCGCTTCACAGCCCTTTTACGATCCATCAGAGGATGGCCGTTCTCATCGTTCATGCCAAAGAACTTCTCGATGTTTTCTGCTTGGCGACAGCGAGCCTTGGCGAGTCGGTAAAGATAGCGCTCACCATCGCGCGTTTCCAGTTTTTCGCTGACTTCAGCGTAGTATGCGGCTTTAGCAGCAGCCACTGCCTTCTTTGCCGCTTTCCTCGCTTCTCGATAATTCCGCCAATTACAGACTGCTTTGTCACCGATAAATATGTGATACAGCCGTTTCTTTTCGCTGACCTTCTCTCTGACATCGTCAGTCCACAGCCAAGCCTGCTTGTCGACCCAACGCCGTCCAGGCTTCGTCGTGCCGAGTTCGAGGCGCGCAGCCCGGGTTATCGCATCGGTAGCCTCTTTCCAGGTTTCGTCGACAGTTGTTACCGTCGGCAACCGAATGCGAGAGATAACAGCTGCTTCCTTCTCCTTCAATCGCCACCATTTAATTCTAGCCGTCACGCACCGCTCGACACGTTTACACCTCGGAGGTGTGATCTTCAGCGAGCAGATCAGTGGACGGTGTTGCGTGGCAACCGTCTCATACGGCACGGTCTTCGCGTCTGTGACAAGGCCTTGGTCACGACGCCTAACAAGGACATAGTCAATCTGCGTTTTGGCGTTCCCGCTATAAAACGAGATGAGGTGGGAGTCACGCTTTCGAAATTTGGTATTCACGATGGTGAGGTCATGTGAGTCTGCATACTCAAGTATACGCTCACCATTAGCGTGGCGTGACACATAGCCAAAACCACCATGACAGCTGTAACCGTCTTTCGCTGCTCCGACGTGACCATTAAGGTCACCTGCCACAACAACCATATCTTCTGACGGCACTTCCGCTGTCTTCTCATCAAGCAGGGACCAGAACTCGTCCTTGGTTTGCTTGGAGCAACCTGTCTGCGGAGCATACGCGGAAAAGAAATGGCATCGTCGCTCTTCTACGGCGACAACAATCATCATGAAGCGGTCATCGAAACGTTCTACGCTTGCAATCGCGTCACGGAAACGCTCGGAGACGATTATCCCGACACCGCTTGTGGTCCTGAGACTTCCACATAGAACGGCCTTTAAGCCTCTTCCTATGTCCCTTGACTTGCAGCAGGACCACCTCGTCTACTGCACCGCACAGAAGTCAATTCTTCTTCGCTCCAGTGCTTCTACAAACTCGCAGGAGCGGCCCGCCAACGTATCCACATTCAGCATTGCCACGCGGGTACTGCTTACGTTACGGGACTTTCGGACTAGCTCAGTTGCCCCCGATGCCGTCCTCGCATCCCTCGCATACTTCTCACACTCGCCGGGCTTTGCGAGTGCGTGTCGGCTCTCGCGGATGCCGTAGCATTATCTCGAGAACTCTGTAACGTCATCAACCATATGATGTGACACAGAATGTTCGTAGGCCGGCCTGTCACTAGGGCCTGTCGCCTGCATTCGATTGTCCGTGATTGGCTCGGCTTGCAAAAGCAAGCAGTTTCCAGTGGCACCACGTGGAGGAACGGACATCGCCACCAAACAAATATCACAAAAAACTGTGAAAAAACTGACTATTGGTAAGTATTAAGAACTAGTTTGTAGCACTCTAGCGTGAAAAATGAACTAAGAAGTAAAAAAACGCGAAACTTCGGCAGAGGGAAGTAGGGGCGCACGCAAACAAATTGTTAAAGGAGCAAGAAAAATGCCAGCAATGCTCGAAATATGAGGACGATATCGACGGCCTATCTCCAAGTAAGTAGAAGACTACCTCGGTATCGCAACGAATCTGCGAAAGCTCATCCAAAAAAAAATCGTCCAGAGTGCATTTACATGAAGAAGAAGTGAAATAAAAAAAATGACGTGTAAAATGTCGTTAATACCATTTAACGGAAATTTTCGTCGTTAAATTTTGTTGAAAACTTTTAACGAAAAATGCCGGTAAATCCGGTTATTCGGTAAATCGTTAATAGTTAAACGCACACCCCTGGTTCATAAAGGATAAAAGGATAAAGGACGGCGTTATTCAATCCTCTTTGGGATGCGCTACGCATTCTACTTCTACGGGATGTCGTGGAGGCGTGCTGAATGCGTATTTGGGCATATAATGACTTGCAGTGGCCAGCCGATGTACTAGTCAGTGCTTTATCCTTCCCAGACAAGTCTGGTACCAATTCATCGACCACGGAGGGATGGAAGGTTTGGTTAGCCTGGGCCGGAAATCCGAACCAGGACCTGGTATCGGGTGCAAGCGACAGCAGGCGCCTCCTCCGACTGCGCTGCGCTCCACGCGCCCCTGGTTCATACAGGTTGAAATGCAGACTCAATAAAATGGTTAGAAAAATGTTTGTTCCAGGAAAACTTACAATAGAATAATTTTTTGATTTTTTTTACTTCAGCTGCCCGAATCCCATGAGTGTAATAATTTTATAAAATTTTTATTTTTGGAGAAAAAATAACAGATTGAATTTTATTTCAAAGCGCAGCAAAGCAGCAAGCATACAGTGCTCTAGAAGATTAGATTGTGCCATGCACTCGAAAAGCTTTTCGCGATCTTTATTTGATTGATAGTGTAAACGCTGTTTACATGGAACAACGAGGTACAGTACCGGACGCGTCTTTTGAATAGACGCCGAAAAAACTGCACTTTTGCGGTTTTTGCGTCTTTTTGCTATAACTCGCCCAAAGGTAATCCATTTCAAAAACCAAGAGCATATTTGAGCTCAGGAGATTGAGCTCTATCGTTTGGTATAAACATTTCTCATGAAAGATCAAAAATGGCCAAAATTGAAAACTTGCGCTCCATTGAGAAGACCGGCCGCGGACGAGTTGTCGGCCGCAAGGCGTCGAAAACCGTTGCAGGCTCACAATTCCTCTAATTTGAGGTTTTATGAGAAACGGTTCTACACAATCATATATACAGCTTCGCCAAACCAAACCATTTTCGCAGTGAGTGGTCAAAGATTACTGGAGCAGACCTTTGCTATTGGAGAAGCTTATCTTCTGGGGCTTGCATGTTCTCGGAGCATCTCAAGCATGGCGTAAAGTGTTTTGCCATGCCAGGAATCCTCTGAGAGTGCGCCGTGCACAATGCATATGGGGTCGCACCTATCAATCGAGGGTGGAGGACAGTTTGTAGAGGGAGATTTATTTAGAGAGGTTTATGAGAAATTCTCAACCGCCCTACTCAGGAATTGCTGTACTCTGTTTCGGCGAGACTTTGGAGTGCGCTGTGCACAATGTATATGGGATCGAACCTATCAATCGACTGGGCGCGACAGCCCGCAAATTGTACGCGCGGGCGTGTTCGGAGCGCGATAACTCTGTCAGCTTCCAATTTTTCCTTCTGGAACGTGTGGATTCCGTGGGCAGTAATATGCTCTAGTGGAGCGCCAAAGCACATCAAAGTATCTTTCGAATTGGCAAGGTTACGGCGGTGCGAAAATGCAGGTTGGGCATGTGTGACACGATTTTTTCAGATTTTGGTCGACCGCTGCAGGTACACGAGGCGAGCTAACGGCATGCAAACTCGCGCACGTGCAAAGCACCGAAGGCACTTTCCGATGATCTGCTCCTAACTCTCCAGCTGGCTAAACTGCCTTAGCCCCATCTGCCATTTTAGAGCGGAGGACGGCAGCGGTGAAGCTTCTTCCGCCCTTATTCGCCCACGTTCGAGTTTGGAGCCCCAGCCAGGGTACCATTCTGTTCAGCTCGAAAAGCTCTATCGAACGGTATCAATTTCGACCAATTTTGGAAACATCGATTTTTTCACAGTTTCTCATCAAAGACCGTGCCAGACGGACGATGACGTCATCGAAAAATCGATGTTTCCGAAATTGGTCGAGTTTGATACCGTTTCATAGAGCTTTTTGTGCTGAATTGGGCGGTGCTACTATGGGTGGCGAGAACCGTTATCTGGGAGAGTAAGAGCACGGAGAACATGGACCGTTGTTGTACTAAATTGCACGCGTGGGCGTGTTCTGAGTGCAATAACTCTGTCACGTTTGAAGCTTTCCGGCTGCAACTTGTGTATTTTGTAAGCAGTAGAATGTTAAAGAAGTGCGCTGAAACATAGCAACGTAGCTTATGATTGGACAAAGTTACAGCGGTGCGAAAAAGCAGGTAAACCTTGTGTGACACGATTTTTTCCGATTTCAGTCGACCAATGCGGGAAGACAAGGAGAGCTAACGGCATGCAAATTCGTGGTGGAGCATGAGACTAAAAATACTTTACGGTGACGTGCTCGCAGCTCTCCAGATGCCTAAACTGCTTTAGCACAATCTGCCATTATAAGGGCGACGGCGAAGTTCCTTCCGTCGTTACTCGCCCACATTTGAGTTATCGACGCTCCCAATCGTGCCATTCTGTCTAGCTCAAAAAGCTCTATCGAACGGTAACAATTTCGGCATATTCCGGGAAAACTGATTTTTTGGCAATGCCTCCCTCGAGGACGAGGGCGCTCTTCGCCGAGCCTGCCCTGACGATGACGTCATCGAAGGTAGATGATGTCGAAATTTGCAAAAATTTTTTTGTCCAAACTCCGTTCTAGGGGTTAAATTGGGCGCTGTTTAGGAATCCGACGTCCGTTTTTGAAAATTCCGCCGATTTCGATAGGTTTTGGATTTTCGTCTGGGTAATTGAGGGCGGTCGTGTCAGGAACACCGATTTTGTTCAAACTTCGTCTAAGGTTTGTTCAAACTTCGTCTAAGGGCAAGGGTTATTCAGGGTGCCGAATACGATGCCGAAGTCCATTTGGCCGATTATGCCAGGAGACCACTAATACCGAAAACTGAGGGTGGTCAGTGATGTTGACCCCACCAATCTCAAATGGCTGTAACATGCGAAAATCGGTGGAAATTTTAAAAACGGACATCGGATTCGTAATCAGCGCTCCAAATAACCCCCAAGATGGTTTTGGACGAAGTTTGGACAAGAAAATTTGGCAAATTCCGAAATCGTCGACTTTCGATGACGTCATCGTCAGGGCAGGCTCGGCGAAGAGCGCCCTCGTCTTCGAGGAGGGAATTGTCAAAAAATCAGTTTTCCCGGAATAGGGCGAAATTAATACCGTTCGATAGAGCTTTTCGAGCTGAACAGAATGGTACCCTGGCTGGGGCTCCAAACTCGAACGTGGGCGAATAAGGGCGGAAG